>JAPTHN010000016.1:10171538-10771538 GCA_026936325.1 Platynereis dumerilii | reverse complement strand
ATATTAAACATTTGAGAGAGCCGTCCATAATACCTGTGTGCAATATCTACCCTATCTTATGCTTCTGGGCAAACTTTGCAAAAAGTATAATGTTGTGAAATTGACAACATGAGTGGGACTATACATGAGGGACTGTAACTATGGATGGATGGATGAACAATTACAACATTATCATTATGTCCTGTGCTTATGAACTTGGTAGGCTAATTAGGACACGAGGAGGACACAGCAATGAGGTGAAGGATGACTGAAACTGCTGTCCAACGTAAGTCCAGGTGAAATTGACCTGAGCGGAAATCGAACCCTGAAACTTCACACGGATCTAGGTCAAAGCAGAAATACAGAACCTAACATATATCAACTCTGACTATTCCTTCATTCTTCAAATGTATCAATCGTACCCTCTACACAAAATTTAGACAGTGAACCTACAGAGTTACACCATAATCCATATCTTCAGGGTATTAGCCCCACAAGCTGCAGTGGATAGGTTAACACCCAAAAAATGTAGTGCAGAAAAAGCAAGGGTCTTGGGGTGGTGTATCTTTTTGTGGAGATCTATCTTCACTCGTTTTTGCTTTGACATTTCTGTCTCCTCCCTTGTAACACCTAGCCATGCAAAAGTATTGGAGGTGATGGGGCTTGAATGCTGCTTGATACAGAATACAACTAACAAAGAGGAAAGAATGTTCACTTTTTTAAAACAGACAAATGTATTTCTACAAACACCAAAGCACCAGGAATGCACCAAACTTTCAGAAAAAATATAGATATTAAGACATCCCTTGTACATCTAAAACATATATGCCAGGTACTAGAAATTCCCATTTCAATGTTGTATAGATCTTAACTCCAACCCTTCAGTCTTTGCGAAGATCCAAAATCCCATGCCGGACCGAAAGGGATATTTTGTTTATTTCCAAAAAATTTAAAATGTATCCAATGGCAATTTTTTGGACTGGACTGCCGGACCGGTTGAAAATCTGCCGGACATTTCCTTCGGACCGGCAATCTTCCCAAAGACTGCAACCCATTATCAAAACTTTCATTCTAAATTCATCAATAATTATTCCACTTCAGCCATTTATTCAGTGGGCTCTGTTCAAAACTCAACAAATATTTTCAGTTTTTCTTGAAACCATGCCAAGTATAGACATTGGAGTCTGGATTGGAATTTGGAACCAACTCCATGATCATGACAATGCCACACCATATCAGATTACAGCTCTGTGACATGATTGTGTATTTGGATAGTTCTTGTTTCTTCAACAGCAACATGGTTTGTTCTTTTGGTAAGCTTGGGGGGGTTAGCTCACCTTGTAGCGAACTACTATGTTGGGCAGCAGTATAAATCATCCTTCACCTCATTGCTGTGTCCTCCTCCTGTCCTAACTACCAAGTGTTGAAGTGTACAAATACAGGATGTGAAGGCCAAATCATCCTTCATCAATCTTTTGGCAAGCAAGAAAAGGGCTATTATACACTCATATCCCACAAGTTGGATGATGATTGGGCTTTACATCCTTTATTAATGCAAAATTGTAAATGGTAGCCTAATTATGACATGGAAACAGCAGCGAGGCTAAAGATTGACAAAACTTGCTCTTCTGTTCAACAATCCTGGACCCAATTAACATTTGAAAGGTGAAAAATATCACAAATAGACACAGCACAGCCATTTAGCATTATTAGAATACACATTGTTCCTGTAGGACTATAAGTAGTTTTAACTGTCATGTCTGTATTCTGTTTTTATATATACCCCAAGAAACACACATTTCCAGCCAAGAAGAAAATTTGGCAAACTCAACCACTCGATTTTATACTGATCTGTGCTAATCAATAGATAATCAGGTGTTTGGCTGGTAACACAAATACATGTCGCTCCATGTTCAGAATTTCACCTGTTCATTTGGCAGGGTTAGAAACCACACCCCATGGTTTTAGAAATACACTCAACACAAAAGGTTCTTGATGGTATATAAAGAACCCACAGCCAAAACAAAATTGTTAAAGGTTCAACTGCCTCGAAAAGGTTCAATATTGGTGGGAAGGCCCTATGATGCAACTCTCTGATCCTAACTTGAGAGAAAGGAGTTCCATTGTGGGAGTTAGATCAGTACAGCTGGATTATCATACTCACAGTGTTGTTTTTGTTTGAGAAATTCTCAATTCATGAAAGATTAAGTCTTGATATGTCAGATGGATGGATGGGGCTTTACGTTCTGTATTCCGGCACTTCGTACCCAGTGATAGTAGGGGAAGCTTGGGAGAGTTGGGCCGCAGGGAGGGTTGGGCCACCCTGATTTTTGAGGAAACTAAAAAATTTTTGAGAAAGCTGCAGCCACCAAAATTTCATAAAAATAAAAATCTTTCAATGGATGTAACATTTCTGGCTAATTTGCTTGTCATGATCTTTAGAGAGAAGAAAATTCAAATTTGGATGAAAAACGGAAAAGCTGAGCCATGTTACGAGTTTTTAATTGTCTGTCAGACATCAAAGACTGAGAAAATTTTCTATGGCATGCTTGGTAGGCTTGACTATTCAGTTGTTATTGACATATTTTGGAAAATTATCAGACAACCGGTTTTGTCATAATTGGGATTTAGAGAAAAATGGTCGAATGGGGGAGAGTTGGGACAGTGCCAATACTCTCCCCACATGTGTTGCATTTACCCAGATTTATTTCTATTAAGACAGAAGGACTTGTCTAGAGCAATTTTCAACAGAGATCGAATATTTTTAGGCCTTCATAATTATTCATGGTCTAATAAAATTAGATATCAGGAAATCTAGATTGGGAGAGTTGGGCCATCAGGCCGAGGCTTAAGTCTGACAGCAAACTAGAGTTGCAAGGGGCCTCAATTCAGGATTAATGACTTCTATGACCACCACACTACAGGTTAAAAATATTATTGCCTCAAGTACAGTTTTACCGAACCTGATATATTGCAATGGCCCAAGTCTCCCCCCTGATTGGCCCAAGTCTCCCACTTGATGGGGAGAGTTGGGCCAAATTTTTTCCAATTTTCATAGGGCTGTAGCTCATATGTTCTTGGGAAAATATCAATGCAAACCTAAAGATATTTTTCTGAAATATTTCAAGATACAATACAAGCATTAGGCATGTTTATATAATCATTACTGTTAGCAGGAGGTGCAAGAATGTAAAAAGTGGCCCAACTCTCCCAAGCTTCCCCTACATCGGCTAATTAGGACAGGAGGAGGACACAGCAATGAGGCAAAGGATGATTGAAAATTGCTCTCCATCAAACCACCATAAGCCCAGGTGAACCAGCCACAGCCAGAGCTCAAATCAAACCCGGTACCAATCGACTGGCAGTCAGCATGCCAACAACTGAGCTAACCTCCCCCAATATACCTTAACTTATCACAGCAGAACCCTATTTTTCCCTTCTTTCCCATTAACCAATATTTCAGAAAAACATCTATGCTGAAGCATTGAGCACGCCTGCAACTTTTTCCTATCCATCAATCTATTTACACAAGCTAATGCAAAATTTCAATTTTTCGCCATGAATGTGTTAATATATCAATATATATTTACTAACAGTAAATCAAGTATGTGGTCAATGCTACCTGACAGAAAGATAGACAGAGAGATAGATAGGGGAGACCGGGGTAAGTTGTGCCGCGGGGTAAGTTGTGCCGCCCACTCTTGGGGTTAAATGAAGAACTGGGCAAAGAAGGCAATGCCACCCATATATACCCACTTGGTCAACATCATTAGGCACCATGAAAAAAACTACCAAATATAATGGTATGAAAAGCTACACTAATAAATTCAATTTTGTTGCTGAAAACTTGAAGTGCCGAGGACTGACATTCTGGTTTCTCAGTCATTTGGTATTTGTAATAAGATGATGTCCCTCTGGTAGGATGGAGTTAAGAGGTATATCTAGACATTTCTGTTGTTAGATTTCATTTTGCATTGTTTGTTTATTTTTGACAACCAGTTTCATCCAGAAAATCAATTTGGGGAAAGTTGTGCCGTTTTGATTGGGGTGAGTTGTGCCAAGGGTATGACATAGGAATTAATATTTTATTCATCTTTTTTTGTCTAAATTTTAGGCAAGGCCTCAAAATGTTGTGCTATAACTTACACCGAAAGGAACACATGTTAAAAGAGTTTTAACACCTTCTAAACAATTAATAATTCTGGTTTTTTCAGCATTTTTGATTTGTGTATAAAATGGCAAATAAATGTCTGATTAGTTTCATGTAACATGTCAGTCATACATTAAAAACATTATACAAATGATCTATCTGAAGAAACGGGTGAAATACAAGATTTTTTAGGAATAAATTAGGCGGCACAACTTACCCCGTCAAGCGGCACAACTTACCCCGGCACCGGGGCAAGTTGTGCCACTGGACCTACTTTTTTCAAATGCCTGCCATGACCTTCCCAATGGTCGGACTGCCCTGAAACTTTGGTTGATTTTGGCCAACGTATTATATTTTGATGTCTGATGTTCAGATTGCATGATTAAGCTTTGGTTTTTCGGAAAATCAGCATGACAAAAAAAATAGCACAACTTACCCCGGTCTCCCCTATAGATAAGATAGATAGCTATTTCAAGCATACAGATTGGTCACAAGATGAATATTCCAACTCCACAAAAGCCTTCCTTCAGAGAAACTTAAACCAATGTCAAGTCAAAACCAAGAAAGCCTGTCACGAATACCTAATCAGACCACTGTTAGAATATGCCTGCACAGTATGGGATCCATCAACAAAGAAAAACATCGACCAGATTGAGGCAGTCCAACGACGTTCAGCACGTTTCATCCTAAATGACTACTCCAGGTACAGTAGCGTAACTGCAATGATCGAGACCCTAAAATGGGACAGCTTAGCAGAGAGGAGAGCCAAAAGCAAAGCCATGATGATGTACCGCATCTGCAACAACCAGGTGGCAATCAGAACAGAAGATCTACTAACACCACTGACCACGCACAGCAGGGGAAATACGAAAAAATACCTACTGCCGTATGCAAGGACAGAGGTGTACAAGTACTCCTTCTTCCCAAGCGCCATCAAGATCTGGAACAACATCCCAGAAGAGGTCGTAAACAAGCCGACGACAGAGACTTTCAAAGTCGCCATAAACAAAATGAAATTAAGACTGTAAATAGTTGGTTTTTATCCCGCACCTGTTAAAAGTCTCAAGAAGACCTGCACTGCATCACACCATGCACCAGTACGAAATACCCAGGTCCTGGGGACTGTACTACAATGGAAGAAGAAGAAGAAGAAGAATATTCAACAGCGCACATCAGTGATCTCTATGAATGGATTGGGCTGATCCCATTGGCTGCCACGTAACGTCACGAGCTGGCCTGGTGCCACCATGTTACTGGGAACAACCCAACGTCAACAAAGGCATGTGGTCTGTTTCAGCCTGCTGAGCTCTGCTCTCGTGGGTTTTAGCTTCCTCCAAGTCTCCCCTACTTCAATTAAACAAAGTACAGAGGCATCCCACTCTTAATTATGTCAAAAACTACTTAATCAGAACGAATCCGCCGCTGTTTTCAGCCGCCGCTGGCCGTTTTTGACACTGTCAATCAGGTCAACCACTGCTGTCAGTGTACAGTGATAGCTGCTGACACTTGAAACCTCAACCTGAGACAATCCCAATGGCAATCAATGCAAAATAGCTCAAAATGGGACTTGACACTTCACTGGATTATTAAAGTGCAATTATCCACACCTGTACACAAAGACCCCTCAAGTTCAAGTGCTGTTTTGCTAATTACAAGCAACAAGCTTTTTAGAAGCTTTAATACTTGGATGGGTACACTTTTTTAATTGGCCCTAATGTGCAATTGCCTAATATGACCAGTATACCCAACTATTAAAGTATTATTTTTTCAATCTAACTCTTAGTTCCTGTGTGTAGGGAAAGGGGCAATCATTTTATAGATCTATAATTTATAATTTAGGCTAGATCACTTGGTCAGTTACTATGGGGCAAATCTAGGGCTATCCCAACCCCTAATAATTTAAAATAAAAATATTAAATCCTAATGGGGTAAAGTATTGGTAGTTGCAGATGGGGGCCCTAACAGTCCTGATTCAGGGGCCCCGCCGGCTCAATTCAAGCCCCTGCACTTGTCTTGGGTCGAAGCGAGCCGTCCCAGAATCCCAAAAATTTAGATTTATGCAGATCCATTCACACATAATAAATAGATAAACTGCAAAAATAACGACACGTAGTGCACAACATACCATACATGTACGGTGTCTTTTCAAGGGCTCTGGTTATTATTCAATCACAACCAGTGTCACAAAAGGAAAAAATTTTTTCCCCAAGAAATTTTGGGGGGCTGAATGCTCCCTTAGCGGCCACTGGGTCAATGGAGCTTTCTACCCGAATTTTTCAGATCTTCAGCCCCTCCCCCAACTTTCATTTCTAGTGACGCCACTGATTGACCCAATGATGAACGCCTCTTAGGGGCCGACCAGATGATCTTTGGGGGGGGGGGGAGTTGGGCTATGGACATTTGGTGAAAAAAAAAGATTGTTTACCACTTGACACTGAAAGAAAAGTTTGGTCAGAACATGGAAATAAAGAAAAAAGTTTGTTTCCAACCGGAGCTACGGTACCGTAAGGGGCCGACCAGACGATAGTTGGGGGGGGCTATGGATTTTATCCCCGGGACGAACTTTTTTTTTCGTTCGCGATGCGTCGACAAACAATTTTTTTCGTATGCCCACTCGCGACAAAGTTTGTCGCGAGTGCCCATGCAAAAAAAATTGTTCGTTGACGCGCCGCGAACGAAAAAAAAAGTTGGTCCCGGGGTTAAAGTCCATAGCCCCCCCCCCAACTATCCTCTGGTCAGCCCCTTAGGCCTATAATACCTCCCCTCCCTAGAATTTGGCCAAGAATGGTGCATTACACAAAAATGTTTAATTTTCCGGGCTTTACCCGGTTACGGGCGACCAAGGGTGCCGGAACAGGAGGGGCAAGGTTGCCCTTTTCATCTCAAAGAAAAAACAATCATTATTATGCCTTATTATACAGTGAATTTAGGCAAAAATGTATAAGTATGTATTAAAAGATTTTATTGTCGCTACATTGAAATTTTGTTGCGCGAATTAGATTTGCCCTTTCTCGCCGACTGCCCCTGCTGCCCTCATTTCCTTCCGGCACCCCTGCGGATGACTCTCAACTAGTGCTTACTCCACCCTCTTCCAAGGGCCATAAATCATAATCTTTCTATGCATGGATCGAGATGGAGTAAGTAACCAGCCCTTTACTGAAGGACCATCCAGTTTTTATGACTGGGAGATGGAGGGAAGTTGCCAAAATATTTGAAACACAAGCAAAAAGTTTGTACAAAGCTTCCCCCCTCAGTCAGGAATATTTAACGATACATTACCTCAGTTTTTTTTAATCAGCATTTCTAATTAAGAGAACAAATAGGCCTAGACCTATATCCAATATGAATTTGATGAAGGCATGGATTAAGGACTCCGAACTGACACCTTTTTCAAATAAGTGGACACCTTTTAGCATGGCTAATTACCCATCATGACCGACAGGCAGATGCCCTCGTCTTGAAATCCTCCCGATATAGGTTTACCGTGTGCAAACATTTTTGAAGGTGTGAGCGACATTTCCTGAATTTCAAGATCGAGATTTAATAACATTTCATATGAAATCCCCTGGACACCATAGATTTTCAATAATGTCTAGGCCTAATTAATCATCTGCTCGAATTTTTTAGCGTTTTTGCCCGAATCTAGTGTTTCCAAACCTTCGGAGGGGGGGGGAGGGGGGGACTTTCCCACTACAGACCAACACAAGCCTAGTACATTTTAACCAAATTTGGATGCCTGGAACACTGAGACATCATTAATTATTCCGGAAGAATTCAAGACAAGACATAATTGCTTGTAACCATCAAGCTTCAAAATTGTTTATACCCGAGGCCTATAACAGAGCTGCCGTCCGTATCACTTGAATTTCAAGGAACTCCTTATTGCTATCTTATTCATAAGTGATAGTTTCCTTACAGCCCTAAGGGATTTCAAATTACTTCCTAAACAAAAGACAACAGGCAGACATGTATTGATGCTAATGCAAAAGATAAAACACAATTTAAAATGTTTATTATCCAAAACTGCACATTGAGCAGAACAACCTTTAACAAATCATTGAATGATTATATATAATAGTCTTAAAATATATATGAAATAGTAGCAATCTTTTTTTGTTTATCAGCTTTTCACATTTGGACCATCATTGCATCTGACGTCTTAGCAACATATGGCATGAGATATAGGTACCCGAAAATTTATAATAACATGTGCCTAAGTTACAAAGAAAAAATAAAAACGCATTCTTTCGAAGGTTTTAAACGATATATCAAATTAAAGGTTTTAGAAAATTATCAAGAAAACTGCACAATATCAAATTGCTATATTTGTGGTCACTAGTGTTGTCCGTGGCAAAAATTCAAGTATTACAATGCTAAACAACAAAATAAATTTAAATATATTTCGATGAATTGTTTTTGTACATGGTGGCCCTCCACCAGCGACCAAGTGGTCATCGGAGGGTCTCCTTAATAAAGTATTTTTCATTGTCATTGTCATTGTCATTATGACCAAGTACTTGTGCATTTTGGTGGTCTAATTTGCATGACATAAATTTATACATTTTCCATGTAAATATTAAAACAGTTTATCGGAAGCTCTTTTTTTTCACATTTGCAAAGTAGAACACAAAAACTTATGAAATATTCTCATAATGTGCCTATTGGAGCTCTTGATGGTCTGATTAGACTAGACCTATCACATATCCACAAAAAAGTGAAAAATTAAAGTGAAAATATTGATCTGCACACCATTTTCCTTTCTTATCCTCTACCACTGGAACATTTGGAAAAATAACAAAATTCTGTAGTTATATACATGTATATCATATCATTGTAATACATATTTTCATTAAATTGAAAGTGTCAATTTGACCCAGAAGGTCGAAATTGCTGAAAAAGAATTGATATACAGTATTTTCAAAAATTACATTTCGGTCAAATTTTGGACCTTGGCCAATCAAATGTTCTTCCAACACGTCTAAATCATACCCTTTTGTACTAAAGTCGTACTTCTATCAAACTTGCTCTTGTTCGAAACGTTGGAGCCATTAATTTTGCAGCTGAATGCCGAGGGTATGCTGCCGCACAGCCTATGTTTGCAGTTGTTAATTAAGATTTTAAATATGTATTTCAACAAATCAATTCAATTGTATACTAATCATTTGTAGACTTCCATCATAATTTGCTGTCACTTCTATCATATTTGCAATCACATTGTTAAATATTTCTTAGAAGAAAATCATCAGCCCAAGAGGGCTTGGGGCTAAAAACATTTCACGCAAATAAAGAATTCTGTCTCTGTCTCTCTCTCCCTACAGGGCTACACTATCACAATCACTATTATTAATGAATTTTTACATGGCTGTACACGTAGCGTATCAATAATGATTGACAAAATTGCTCTTCACTGTGGTGGGCATCGGCAAACAGAAAATCTGCAATTGCCACTGAATAAATTATTTCCATACATTATATAATTATCTTCAAACCAATTCAATCATAAAGTACATGTACAATGCTCTAATAAGTCACAACAACCAGTGTTTGTATTCAACCTCAGAAGATTTTACAAAATATTGTATTAGGCCTAGTAAATAAACAATTTTGTTTTGCAAAATTACCAAATTTCTCTTGCACTGGTCTTCAAACACTATTTCCTCAGACCAATCGTGAAATAACATGTGATAAATATTCTGTGATAATTTGAGAAATCACGATATCCTTTATAAATGCATTCACCTCTAATTGCTATTAATGATTTTTTATACAATGTTTGTTTCTTATATGGAACAAGTAATAAAACAAGACATACAATATTGTGACAGATCATAATATAGGCCTATTATCCCAACTCTAGTCATCACCATGCACTAAAGGTTACATCTCACTCTGATGACTTAATTCGTGTGAGGAACAATTAAACAAACATATATCCTGACATCATGAATACTTTACAGAGGAGAAAGCACACTTTGGTAAAAAAATTACAAATAGACACATTATTAAGAATAATAACTTGTAGAAGGCAATCACATTTAAGAAAAATCTTCATGAGATTTAAAGAGGATATAAATAAAATTTTTTTTCAGCAACTTCTGCTAAAACTACCCACACCCAGCCAGTCATAAATTCTAATCAGTCTCTAAGTGTATTTTTAGACCTTCTCAGCTTCACTGGTGGTTTTCTTGGAAGTACTTGTTGGGGTCATCTTCATCTCGAAGTGTCAACAAAGACAATGCAGGTTAAAAGTAGAAACTGACAGCTCATGTAGTCTGTATCTGTATTCTGTATGGGTAGAGCCACAGGATTCAATGCTGAATATTGTCGAGGCTTGATAGTGGCATAGTCATTGTGTGAAATATATCGCTGCCTTTATGTCGCCTTAGCTGTCGTCCTTCAAAACATCCAGGGCAGGCCTGACTTTACCGCATTTGGTCATGAAAGCTGAAAGAAGAATTTCAAGAAATGTCTAAGTTGAATGGTGTCAATTCACAAAATTATCAGCAATTGTTTAGCCACTGCGATTGTTTAAACTGGTCACTGGTGCTTAAATGTCTGCCAGGCACTGGGCCTGGGGTAAAAGGGCTCCAAGAATATTGACAATCATTATTCTGGTTCAGCTTGAGCTACAGCACCTAACACTCAATTGGTAAATTCTATAAAGTCAGGCAGCATGATTTTGCCATGCTACAAGTACCAGGTACGAAGAATGCAAAACCTGACATACCGTCATTGTACCTTGGCAGTCTCTCCTCATCACTGAGTCATCAGGGAATCTGAAAGCAAATAATATTTTTGAATAGCTAAAAAATTTGCTGTTCAATTTTATCTCATTTATATATATACACAAGCGGCTATCAACCACCAAGAGAGCGCATAAGTTACACAGGTCTGTGGTTTTAATCACGAAAAATTTTATGAAGGCGGAAATATTTTTTTTACAAATTCAAGGGGCAGAGTTAAAAAGCAGAGTTAAAAAGCCAAAATGTATTTTTGGACCCAAAAGTGGGGGGGGGGGGCAAGAGGAAGGCAAGGATTGCCACAGGAGGGGGAGGGGTACTTGTTCCCTAGCCCAAATTTGCCTAACAGGCCCTGTCAGGTCAATAAATACACTTTTAATAAATATTACTACATGTAGGCCTATATACATTATCAATAGCAAAATGTTCTCAACTTCTCACATCTTTGACATGTTGCTATAATTGGCCTGCACATGATTATAAAACCTCAATTGCACTTGAGTCTATGAGAATGACACGGTGTGACACTTCAATACCAATCAGCAATCATGAGCAATCAGGTAATTGACATCATTCAAGTCAATTAGCCTAATAAGCAGCTTAATACCACTGACAACCCAGCCATGCCATAACACTGATCTCAGGAGGGGGAGGGGGTACTAAAATGGGCTTAATCTGCAGTAAAACTGACTACACAGTGCAACAGCGCGGCGGTAAATACAGCCAAAAACGGCGATCAATGATGTTTACTTACTTATGAAAGGTGTTTTCATGTTCCCCCAAGGCCTGATTTTGTTATATCAAGTCAAAACAGTCCACATATCTGCTGTATTCAGTGTTCTCAGACCCGTTGATCCATGCTTGTTTACATTGCTGGGCCATGCGTTCCCAGTAACATGGGGGACCCACGTCATCTCGCCTCGCTCTGGCATTGAGCCAATCCAGACGTAGAGATCACTGGCGCACATATAAGAACCTCTCTGAATGTGAACCTTAACCTTTCACATAAAGTCAGTTTGAAGGTATTGATTGTGTATCCTTTCAATCTATTACTTTTTGAGAATAGTTTTTTTCGATGGTTCTATGGCCAGTAGTCATGTAACGGGACACTTTATCAATGTTAAATTAGCTTTCATTGTTCATTTTGCTTTTTAATTTTTTTCCATCCTTTCGATGCCACGTCATACCTCTATAGTGTGTTAGTGATTTTCTAATTGAATGAGAATGGATTGCAATGGTTGAGAATCATGTAAAAAAAGAACATTAAATCACTTCTCACATGCTATGGGGTTCCATGCACCATGCATGATAACAGGAATGTTACATGATAAACATGATACGGGTAGCATGCTGGTGATTGCACATTTTAACCCTGCCTCAGCAAACATGTACCTTACCTGCAAGTAAAATGCCTTTTGATTTGGCTGGACCACCATAATTTTAAATGTATATTTTTGATTGCTGTTTTGATAAATTTTGATTTTCAGTTCCATTTTCCATTTCCTTAAGCCCCTGAATGGTGAAGACTCTTCAATAAACTTAATAGTTCAGATAATTGTAACAATCTCTTGTATGATATTGACATTTGTTTGTTCTATTTTGGTTCATATTTTAAAGGAACTTGCATTGTGCGTGCACAATATACGAAATGTATAAGTGCAATGACTCTAATATCATTGTGATAGCTCAGTCAATAGTCATGATCTTGCATACTTAACCCGAATAGTTATTGCAAAATATAGGTTCATCAAATGGTCATTATGTAATTGGTTCTATTTCAGATCACGTTGGTTAATCCTTATTGGAAAATTGTTCAGTTATTATGGCAAGCACGAATATTGGCCGAATGGAGACTTCCTGTGTTTTGCGATAGTCATGAAACTTGCATTTGATATTCTCTTAACAACCAATAGGCGCACCCTATCATTTTCATGCAAGCATGGCTACCAGTATCTAGTGCTGATAAAGCGTTTCAGTGTCCATTGCTGCCTGCTGTCTGCAAGATGTTTTTTAACCAACTTTGCAGAAACCACTTATGTTGTCATCGACTGCATATAAAATAAGTAAAAACACTTTCAACATATACTAGAAATATCTTTATGTCTTTAAGATAGTCTTATGCGGTTGTCCTCTTCAGCCTTATAGTGGTGAAAAATAGTTTGAAATACGGGATGTAAAGCCCTATAGCCCACAACTCCTTTCTATGTGAAACAAGAAGACCAGCCAACGAACTATTTCCAGAAAACAATAATTATGAAAATTGGATGTTCAGACAGACAGTTCAATCTAAAATACTTCATAAAACAATGCATACAACTGAGTCCAGTAGAATTTATTTGTAACTGCACAGTTTTTGCTGGCAAACAGTTAAGTCAGACATGCATGCTATCGTGTGACATGCATACCCACCTTGTTAAATATTATCATGTTTTGTTTTGTAAACATTATGTTTGGGTCTGACATAAGCACTACAAAGAGAGATGTTAGCTTGCAGTTTACATGCATGTTATGTATGTCACGAGTATTGCTTACTTAGCATATGTATTCTAATCTTAACATATGCATTCTGATCTTGACATATGCATTACAACAAGGTGTAGGATTCTCAAGAACTTTTCCACTTCATCTTAGTGTCTTTCCATGGACATAAATAATAGATATTTTTATCAGTATTGAGTTGCTACCCCTCTAGGGGTGTAACATTGTCTGTATAACAACAGTGTCAGTTCCTACAACATGCATAAGAGATATGAAAGAATTATCAGAATACATCAACAGCATGGATCATGCAGGGTTATAGGGCAGAGTGGAGCCAGGTTGCTGCCCCTGCATATGCTCACATTTCCAAGTATTTCCATCTCTTATCTACGCCTCAGAGGTATTGCATGTACTATGGATTGCAAGGTGCTACAAACCAGACTCAAGATTAGGACATTCAAAACATGCAATATCCATTCCATGGGCTTTGGTATATTATATAGTAATTCTAACACAAAATCCAGCTCTTGGATCCTAAGTGGATACCAGTTTCAATCATCCATCGCCTCACTGCCGTGTCCTACTCCTGTCCTAACCAGTCTACCAAGTGCATAAATACAGAACGTAAAGACCCAATCATCCCTCCATCCATCCCAGTTTTGGATGCCTTCAGAGACCATGAACATTCAAAAACCTTGGATTTAAATATTTTTATCGATTATTAGAGGATCTCCTTGAGGCAATGGACTTATTGTAATGAAATAATCTCAAAATGGTGGACAGATGGATGGATGGATGATTGGAGCTTTACGTCCTGTATTTATGCACTTGGTAGGCTAATTAGGACAGGCAATGAGGCGAAGGATGATTGAAACAGCCGTCCAACGTAGGCCCAGGTGACCTGGCAAGAGCTGGATTCGAACCCTGGACCCAGCGATTTTCATCCCAGCATGCTACCACAAGACCAACCCTCCCCGCAATCTCAAAATGGTGATTACAAAGAAGAAAAGACCTTTTAGCTTTCTTTGATCCAAATGTTTGAAGCAATACTTCTCACGAGATCTCCGTCCTGAAAAAAAGAACTAATTACTGATAATTTATGGCCACTTAAGTTAATACCAACAGTAAGAACAACTTCAAGAGTACCCTGCAGCCAAAAAGATACCAAGGAGATATGTTAAGATTGGAGCCTAAGTGTTTTTACACTTTTTGTATGCAGCTACTGCAGTTGATGACAACATAAGTAGTTTTCGCTCTAAGTTTGTTAAAAGTATCTCGCAGACAGCAATGGATAGTATTGGATCCTGTACAGCTTTATCAGCCCTGGATGCTGGTAGCCTTGCTCATCTGCTGGTAGCCATGCTCATCTGCTGGTAGCCATGCTCATCTGCTGGTAGTCATGCTCGTCTACTCCGGTTGAAGGAAAATCCAAGTGAGCGGGTAGCATTCCAAAATGAAAGTGTGGCCAGAAGAAAATTGGATGTTTAGCTTTGCAGATCTTCTGGAGGTGCTTATTCTGGGGTTGGTCGGTCGAAATAAGAAAGGGTGAAACCTAAATTTTTTTACCATTTCATAAAAAAATTGGGGAAGCTCAATTCATTTTCCAAAGAAAAATCGGTTGGGTCTGTTAACCCAAGGAGCTAAGAATCAAGTGTGTCCCACCTGGGAGGGTAGCTTTCCTGATAGAGAATGTCAGGAGAATATCAAATGGAAGTTTCATGACTATCGCAAAACACCGGAAGTCTCCATTGGGCCAATATTCGTGCTTACCATAATAACCGACCACTTTTCCAATAAAGAATAACTAACATGATCTGAAACAGGACCAATCACATAATGACCATTCGATGAACCTATGTTTTACAATAACTATTTGGGTTAAGTATGCAATATCATGACTATTGACTGAGCTACACATCACAATGATATTAGAGTCATGCACATTGAAAGTTTCTTTAAAATATGAACCAAAATAGAACAAACAAATGTCAATATCGTACAAGAAACTTTACAATTATCTATACTATTTAAATAAGTTTAATGAAGGGTCTTCACCATTCAGATACTTCAGGAAATGGAAAGTTGGATTGAAAATCAAAAGTTATAAAAGGCGATCAAAAATTGATTAAATGATGTTGATCCAACAAATCAAAAGGCATTTTAGCTACATGTTTACAGAGGCAGGGTTAAAATGTGCAATCACCAGCATGCTACCCGTATCATGTTTATCATGTAACATTCCTGTTATCATGCATGGTGCATGGAACCCCATAGCATGTGAGAAGTTATTTAATGGTCTTTTTTCACATGCTTCTCAGCCATTGCAATCCATTCTCATTCAATTAGAAAATCAGTAACACAACATAGAAGTATGAAGTGGCATAGAACATGTAGAATGAATGAAAAAAAGACAATTAAAAACAAAATGGACGATAAATTTAAATTGAACATTAATAAAGTGTCCCCTAGAAAAAATCTATGACTATTGACCACCTTAACGATAAACCTGCACCGATATCTATCTATCTGAAAATCTGTCCAACCGCAGCCTTGACATCAATTGAAGAGTATATTTTCAGGATTAAACATTGTTAAATTATTGAAATGACCTCTGATAACCTTACGATAATTACTCAAACAAAACTTAGCACTTAGGCGGAAAGTTGAAGCACAGCTGACCAGATGTGTCCATGAATTAATGTGGATTAATTAATTTCACTGTCACTTCTTGACAAGTAGATTTAATTTAGATCTTCTGGTCTGAATCACAGCTGTTGTTTTCCAGAATTTCCCTGCCTCAGGCCATACTCTAGTCTTAGAAAGTGAATTCATTGTGAGCACAGGAGAAGCATGTCTTTTTTGCCTCTCCTTTTTTCATCTTGATAAAAAGTAAATTCATGAATATATTTGAGATTAATTTGCATGAAAAATCTGAGGATAATGTTAGATGAAAAAAGTTGAGTAGTGTTGAGCCTGAAGCTAACATGGGACAGGAAAAAAGTTGTCTGAAAATGTAGTGTCCCTTACACTAAGTTTTCTTTTGAATAGAATCGATAAAAACATTTGGAAAGTCATAACGAAATCCTATTTTCATAGTGCTTTATGGGCTTCACTGGTTGTAATGTGGAAAGTTGACCGATTTTGTGGATTATTCTTATGGCTAGATGGATAATACGGGCTTTACATCCTGCATTTATGCACTTGGTCAGCTAATTAGGACAGGAGGAGGACACGGCAATCAGGCAAAGGATAATTGAAGGCAATTTGAAGTTGCCATCAAACATAGATCCAGGTGACAAAACCAGGGCAGGAATCAAACCCGGGACCAAGCGATTGGGAGACCAGAGAGCCACCAACTGAGCAACCTTCCTCCACTGTCACATGAAAAGTCTTAATCAATTTAATGTAGATGGATGGATGGATGATTGGGGCTTTACTTCCTGTACTTTTGCACTTAGTAGGCTAATTGGGACGGGGGAGGGCAAGGCAAATGAGGTGAAGGATTGAAACAGCCGTCCAACATAGGCAAGAGCTGGATTCGAACCCTGGACCCAGCGATTGGCAGTCCAACACGCTACCACTAGACCAGCGATCCCCCCCACCCAAATTTGATGTAGAAGGAATCAAGATGTTTTATGATGAAGTATAACCAAATAAAGAATATGTTTCACCTTCGGTTTTCTGAACTGTATCTCCTTCCGCATTGTTGTATGGCAAATGAAAGTTCATAACCCTTCAGCCGTTCAAGTCTCCTCAAGAGAACTACCTCAAGTTTCAAGCAAATAAACTGTTATCACTAAAAACAACCAGAGGTTTGTAGCACACCTCTTCTTTAAAGTGTTTACACAACTTTCTTCAGTAGTTGGTACTTTTAAGCAGTTTCCAATATTGCTACAGTGCAAGGTGGACCTATGGATGGATGGATGTTTGGGGCTGTATTTGGAGTTCCCATAGCCTAATGGTTAGAGCGCTTGACTGTGAATCCACTCGCACTTGAGGACGTGGGTTCGAACCCCGGTCCTGAAACTCAATTGGAGTGAGTTGGTTGTGGCTGTGGCCGGGGAGGGTGGCCACTTGTGTAGGCAGGAGTTACCCTCCCGTAAGGTGTGAGCAGCAACACCTCCAGCCAGACTCCACAAGAAAACATGGACAGCGCTGGAGCTCCAAACAAGAATGGATGACAACTGGCCCTGATTCCTGAGGCACTGTAGATCAAATACTGAGCTGTCTACTATGAATTGTACATAATATATACATTGTAAAGTGCCGTAGAGCACAGAGTCTCTGTGAATATGGCGCTATATAAATACTGTATAATAAATAAAAATTAATAAATAAATATTTATTCACTTGGTAAGCTAATTAGGACATGAGGATGACACGGCAATGAGGCGAAGGATGATA
Source organism: Platynereis dumerilii (assembly GCA_026936325.1). Lineage (NCBI taxonomy): Eukaryota > Metazoa > Annelida > Polychaeta > Phyllodocida > Nereididae > Platynereis > Platynereis dumerilii. Next base: position 10,753,787 of record JAPTHN010000016.1, on the reverse strand, counting down.
GAAACAGCCGTCCAACATAGGCCCAGGTGACCCGGCAAGAACTGGATTCGAATCCTGGACCCAGCGATTGGCAGCCCAGAATGCTACCGCTAGACCAACCCTCCCCCCCCCCCCCCGTGAAAATATCCTATGATTTATAAATAATCTGCAAATACCAAGTTAGACATATAGACAGATATCCTACAATAGGCAGTATAGGAAAATATGTTGATACATCAGAGATATATAGATAGACAGACATATATATAATTGACCAATTACATAATGTGAGGTTGGGTCTCCCAGTAAAAATTCAAGACAAGGCAATCAAATTTCTCAAACAGCGCTTTATCAAAGAGCGCCCATGTGATGCATTCGATTAATTTTATCAATTTAGATCAAATTGCTTTTTTTGCAATCACGACATAACAGTTCCATTTCCATGAGAAACTAAAACAGGGCTTCATTTCAGACAATCTCCAAAATTGTCCACGCTCACAAACTGCACATATTAATAATGATATTACGGCTGGGGATGACGAGTGATAACCAAAATGCTCCTCGTGATGTCATATCGCTCTGCTTACCATGTTATACTTGAGGACTCATATCCAGTTAGTGAGGTCACCTCCTACACTTGCCATGCTATCAGCACAAGTCATGGATTTGTCATACCACTCACCGGTGAGGCACAGGTCCCCAATGGCAAATTAACCACACATGTCATGTAAAAGATAGGACATTTAGTGACGTCATTGACGTCCTCAAGGAAACAGCCAAATCATGCAATCACTCATCCAGGAGTCATCCTTCATCGACTGAAATCTTTCTTTTTTTTTCGCTAGGTTTTAAATATATTGCTTGGAATTTTGCAGCGATTTTAACAAATAATCATATTTGACCCCATAAGAAAAGTTCAAAACTCACGAGAATATTTACCTAGGCTAATGCACAGGTCAGAGGCAACGTCATGGAGCGTTCTGTGTGTAAAAACTAGAGGTCAACATGATAGGGGCATAGGAAAGGTGTATGTAACACTGATGGCTACGGGATACAATGCAGCAATCTAGGTGCAGTGCTACTTATACAAACTGCTTGCAGTGTGTGATTCACTGACCCTATTTATCTATCTGTCGTCTATCTATCTATCTGGTAAGAGCTGTCTTTTGTCTACCTACCTGATGTAAGAACGATGCTTTTTACCAGCTTTATACTGTGTCATTAGATAAACTTAACAATCATAGTTAAATGTTGATTTGATAATGTGAAGTAGCCTATTTCTTAAAGTTTTAAAGTTAAATTTGGATAAAGATAATGAAATTACATTCAGAAGCATTAATCAATTCCCTATTAATGATCAGGGGGAAAATGCCGACCAATGAAAATTAGTACATAGAAACTCATCATTTCAATTTATTTTTATGACAAACATATTATCCCTTTCTGAACGGAAATAATTTAAACTGAAATAAAATTTACTTCTATATGAAATATAATAAGCCTATCCTTTTAGTTTGTTAATTGCTATGTATACAGACTTAGACGTTTACCTGTACAATTTATCCTGACACATTTTCTTTAATGATGTAATGAATGACTCAATTAAAACAACAGTGTCATCCAATTCAATGTCACACCTTTTCAGACAACAGACTATAGTATTACTGCATTAAACTTTTTTTCTCTCAAAAAGAAAACAAAATTCAAAAATTATGATTTTTCTTGAAATATAGATAAGACAAAAAGATAAGATAGAAAGATACAAAGATAGACTATCTAAATAATATGATTGCTGACAATTACTGAAATATCCTTGCAATTCAAGATCGTTATTTCAAACACCACTTCTCAGTTTTTGTATACATGTATGTAGATTATAGACTTCTGTGTCAAAGTTATTGTTTCCACATATGCGTCCAATCAGCACATGTTCTGTGATGATTAGCCTACATGAAAGTGATTATTAAACAGGACTGGATATTGTTTGATTCTTAAGGATACGATACTATCGCGATATTTCTGAAACGATATCGATACAGTATCGTGATACACTTTCTTCAATCGTGACTGACATAAAGCTGCTATATTGCAGAAAATCAAAGTTTTATTTCCATTTAATAAATTTAACAGATAGAAAGAGTCATGATTAATCTTCAATTAAAAAGTATAGTTAATGTGACTTGTTTTCTTTCTTTGCCCACTGGTCTGTGATCAACAGAGGTTAGGTTGCTCAACTGCTGAAGAGATAACAGGTCAATTGTTCTTTCAGCTGGTTAAAGTCAGTAAGGTATATGTATACCTAAATACATTGTAGCACTGCAGTTAACAATCTGGTATCAGAGGAGGTCTGATTCTGCTAGATGAATCAACATGATCAAATTAATTCTGTATTTCAAGTGGGTACAATGTAGGCATTGAAATATGTGAGCCTACATAGACAATAAATTTGGTTTGACTCTCAATGAGCTTTGGATATCCATACTCTCTTTGGTGCACTCATACAGTAGAGCACTCTGCATGCTGCAAGCCATGTGACTCTCACAAAGAATTCAGCAAAAGCCAATGACATGGATTCTTTGACAATGTTGACAATGTTACAAATGTGAAGTAAAAATTGTTGGCCCAGACCTACATATCAATATCTATCTACAAGAATCCGCGGATTCAAAGCTAGCCATTTGGTTTTATATTAAAGGGGCAGTGATTAACATGGAATGGGATGATAGAAATTTTGACCTAATCTATAGTATATTCATACTGAAGACATGTAAATAACAATTTCAAGAATGTAAATAATATCATGAAATCCTCAAAATAAAAGGCATTTAGGAAGCTTCTTGTAAATTGGAGGGGAAAGAATAGAATACAATGAAATAAGACAGATAGATAAATAGCTAGTAAGATAGATAGGCGGATGGATTTGAAAGAGGGAGCTTCCGTCTGAATAGGAAAGAATATGCATGACAGATAGGAAGAACAGGCAGAGATTATAAGTTGAGGTGATATGAAATCCATCATTTTAATGCAAGTGAAGTACAATTAAAGGAATAAACCCATTTCACTGAGTGGCCTGAACATTGGCCCCAAACAACTTTTTGTTAAAACTGTGATTCTTAACTTGCTTTCCACATGAAGCAGACATAGCACTTTAATTCCAGAAACACAACTTTCAAAATTTAACCTAAAGGAGTGACCAAGTTGTGAAGCCTTGAAGTTACATTGAAATTCACTAAACATACTCCAGATTGTCTCTTGGCTGGACCAATCAGAGGCATGGTCGGGAAATCTATCAGCCAATGGGATTGAAGGATTCAAGCACTTTTCCCCTGGTGTTAACTGATAGAATTTTCATGAAGCTAAAACTATGGGGCCCTTCTTTTTAAACAAATCAATTGCTGATGTGGTAAAATAGGAAACAAAATGCATGAACGCCGAAAATCTCATTGGCAACAGGGTGCCCTGAAAAAGAGGGGGTGGCTCAAAAAGAGGGGGGTAGCAAAAACCCACAGGACAAAATTGACAGATGCTGAGATAAGAGGCCCAGTGAGATGTTTTGCTCCTAATGTCAAAACTGGGGGTTAAATGAAAAATCTAAAGATGTTACACCTTAGGAAAGCATGGTAAGTAATCTGTGTGTAAAGGAGAAGACTGGATATGCCCTCAGGATACTGGGACAGAGTCTATAAATATTGGAGGTGTGTAAGAAATCTCGGACGAACTGTTGATTCACTGGACCCATCCTGTGGGTCAGTGAATAATTATCAAGGGATATAGGAGGAAAGCCTTGGTGAGATGCAGCAACCAAATAATTCACTTAATCATGTTAATTCTGACCACATTTGTGTTTTGCCAGTAGCTGAAGGACCACCCAAGTTAGTAAGTGGCCTTGATTGACTACACATGTAGAGGTCCTTGAGAATGATGCTGAAAGGTTTATAAAAGGATGACCTATGTAAATGAGAGTTTGCATAATTTTCTTCCATTATGAGTGCAAAATGGACTTACGTTGGACAGCAGTTTCAATAAACCTATGCCTCATTAGTGCGCCCTCCTCCTGTCCTTATTAGCCAACCAGGAGCATAAATATTGGACGTGAATCTCCAAACATCCACCCAACATTACTCTGTTTCCAGAAATGCAGGAAAATAAAACATGTTGGGACATGAAAATGAACCATCAGGAATGCATCGGAATCAAGGGCTATCATTCCAGGCATAATTTGAGAAACCACAACCAATTTTAACCTCTCCCTTTTGTGGGTTTGTTGGTGAGCCTAAGGTATTTAACAAAATGATGTCACCATCAAATTCAATTTCTGTCAACATAAATCAAGTACTCTCAGTACCCGGGTCTCAGTATCATTCTGTACATTCAGACTCACCAGTTAATTTTCATTTTCATACATCATACATTTTATAAGAAGGAATCTGAAGGATGATTGAGGCTTCATGTCCTGAATTTATGCATTCAGTTGGCTAGTATTAGGACAAGAGGAGGACACAGCAATGAGGCAAAGGACGATCGAAACTGCTGTCCAACTTTGGTCCGGGGCTGGAATCACCATGACCAAAGGAATTAAAACCTATGAAATTCTATTTAAGCATGTATGTATACTGTTTACCTCTATAATGGAACAAATAATTCAATATTTATCAATTATTAAATTACAAACAAAATCTCAAAATTGGTAAAGCATCAATTTCAAGAATCTAAATTATAGACATACGTATTTTGAGCAGTCAAGGCATATTTTTCAACCAGTCACGACATGTGAGCATGAACTCTTCAACAATACATTTATCAGCAAACTCATAATGAATTGACCATTGTATTCCTTCTTGAAGTCACAGGACCTGGAAATATTGAATTTCCAGAAGCAAATAGACCTACCATCTCACAAAATAAAAGCCAACATATCAGATAGCAGCATGTGTTGGGAAAAGAGATTTCAATATACACATGCAGAACAAATTGTGAGTTTGGTGTGAGGTCTACAAACATGCAGATCAAAGAGATATGTTTACTTATCACCTTGTGACTGCCAGGCATCTTAATAGGTTAAGGTCAATCATAAGTTGAAGGATCAACCAGTACATTGGGGTCACACCAGTTATGATAGGGTGAATTATGATAAATGTAAATCCAAGAACATTTGAGTCACGACCTTGACTTGCAGGGTCATAACTGAAGGTCACGGTCCAAGGTCACAGCTGAAGATCACGACTCAAGGTCATTACTCAAGGTCATTACTCAAGGTAATAACTCAAGGTAAGAACTCAAGGTAATAACTGAATGGAACAACTCTAGGTAACAACTCAAGGTCCAAGCGCAAGGTCACAAATCGAGGTAACAACTCACGGTCGAGCCGAGGTAACAACTCAAGGTCGAGCCAAGATCACAGCTCAGGGTCACAGCTCAGGGTCACAGCTCAAGGTCACAGCTCAAGGTCACAACTCAAGGTCATGAGCCAAGGTCACTGCTCAAGGTGACACATCAAGGTCACAACTCAAGGTCACAATAGGTAGTAATTTCTAATGACTTATTATATAATATTACCAGATAAATAATTATCATCCTAATATTCATATTTTACTGCAAGAAAGATATATCTGACCGGAGATACAAGCAAGGCATAATACAACCAATTCAATTTCTTCCACTTTTGCATGAGTCTATCCCACAATACAGAATAACATACACAATACTTACTATTGAAATTTGTAAAGGTACTATTGAAATTTGTAAAGGTAAAGCCCAAGTAGTTAGTTTAACTAAGAGACCATAACACATTAGTCAAGTCATCATGTCATTCCATTTTCTTAACAAGAAGAAAATTGCAGGTTTCATTCAGCAGAAAACCATCTGCAATTTCTGCGTAAGGTATTGCATACATCAGTGCATTGCTAAAATTTTGTATTACAAAGTAAATTGGTTTTCAAGCTCAACAATTAGTCCCTTCCAAGGATTCCATCATTATTGTGAAACTAGTTTAAAATATTGAAATTGATTTAAAACATGATGGTGTTGCCTTGTATCTATATTGTACAATGTACAAGTTACATGATGATGATGGATGGATGAATGGGGCTTTACGTCCTGTATTTATGCACTTGGTAGCCTAATTAGGACAAGAGAAAGGCACGGCAATGAGGCGAAGGATGATTGATGATTGAATTATTTAATTAACAAAAGATTGTCCATGACATTGACAGAATGATAGATTGCTGTTTGGTTATTGAATTCTACAATTCACCCAGCTCAACTTAGTTTAGGCCTTCTTATGTAGAATGTAAGTTTCAGCTTCAGAAAATTCTAATTGATTTCAGAATGTGTTAGGAGCTCCTGTAATAAGAAAATTCTCAATGCATAATTACTTTTCAACAAAATATGAATTACTTCAATGTAAAGATCTGTACATTTGACAAAATGTTTAAAATTATTTCAACTACAAATTTGTGGCCAGCTTGAAAGAAGTCGCCCATTAATTGCTGCTGTTGCCTAGCCATGAAAAGATGAAATAGTCAATCACAAAAAAAAGATTTATCATCTTAATCCCAAAATCATGACTTTCAAGCTGCAGATCATATATTGCGGGATAAATGGATAAAACAACATAAGTGTTCACAGGAAATGTGTAGGAGTATGTAAGCATGCTGTACAATAACTTGACATCCAACAGTCATTAATTTATTCAATAGGCTGGCCAAAAAAGGTGCTTAAATGTCCACATCCTGGCTATTTATATACATGAGTTATGTCCTTTGGTGTCTGAAGTGTTAATTATGAATTCTGAGTGCAATCACAATTTGGCTTTCTTCTCCTAAATTCTTCAGTATTTCAATATTTTGAAGTGTTTAATCGAATTGTCAAAGCAAACTTAAACAGAAATTTGAAAGCGCTTTCTCATTATGAAATTACCATGTTTCCTTCAATAGAAGTAATATAGCACTTCATCTATAGGTGTGAACAATGCTGAAAGGCAGGTGATTTATATTCTTGTGTATGCTGAACTTTCGACAAATATAAATGAGCACATTCTTTTGAAAGCCCATTTAAGAGTAATTAGTCCAAACTAGGGTCATACGACTCATACGCATTCATTAACACGTGTTCGTCTGTCCATTGGACCACTTGTCTGTCTGTTGGTCAACAAAATCTGTAAAGCTGATTTGGCATTGTTGCAGAGAGATAATGTTTTTGACAAACATGCACTGTGATGGTGTCATATGCTCTGCTAACATCAAATACCTTAGACAATTCAGCTAAAGATGGCAACCTCAAGCCAAGGTGTTGGGGTGCTTCACACAGCTGGGATCAGAGAGGGAGTGTACGGAGCAGTGAGCTATTTATAGACGCACAGCACATCAAAGCTGCATTAGCTCCTGGTGATAACTCTACATGATAATGGTGTTCATTATACTGACACTAGGGGCACTTCTATTGATTGGCGGGACTATTCATTCCGAAGTATTGTTGACCTTCTCATTCCATACATTATCCTGATCGCTATTTTAAAGCTCATCTCGACATCATGTACCACTTTTCAAATCTGAATATAGGCCTATGTACAAAATTATATACACAATAACACCAAAAATAAAATAAGAAATAAATGGTTCATAACCATTCTGTTAGTGTCAGTTTAACAAAAATTAAGAGCTCTGATTTTAATAAATTTTAATAAAACTATCAATGGCAAAATTGTAGATTCCTGAAGTAGCCCTACATTTAATGTGTTATAGAATATTCATAGGATAAACTGGTGGATATTCCTGTACTCACAATTCAATTTCAAAAGCCATGTATACTACATTAAAGGCTTTTGCCTGGCAAGAATTCAACACGGTCAAAAGCTGAGGTTTTGAGTAGGACACTCAAAATGAAAATAGAAAGAAATTTTAAGAAATAGAAGATTTCAGGTCTGAGTCATACAGAATCAAATTTACAAAAGCTTCCAAATTCAGAACAGCTTTAAATAGCATGTACATGAACAAAATCTTTTAAAATGTTAAAGCACTGTTGAGCTACCTTCTCATTAAAATACTCAGGGCAGCATAGAAGCTAAAAATAATGAATATTCTTTCCCTTATCTTTGAACTAAGTTAAGTACCTTTGAAAATAGATAAACACAGTGTTTAAAGGGTTGACCTGCTCCACAAGAGGCCATAATTCAAACCCTGAGCTCAGCTTTGAGCAATACAATGTTGTTGGAATTCCAGCCTTTCAGTAATGTTCAGCATTTGTTAAGGAGAACCAGAAGACTACAAAAAGATACAAGAGATAGCTAACTTGTATTTACAAAAACATTTAATGACTACATCCTCAAATCAGTGACTGGATATCTTCAGGTATACCGTATCTGTCTGACAAAAGCGGAGAAAGAACTTATTTTTATCACCAAAACCTTCTACACATATTTAAAGGGATGGCAGAATTTATTTCCAACAAAAAAATATAGATGTGCTTTCATAAAAATTTCAAAATATTCAGGTGATGGATGGATGATTAAGGCTTTATGTCCTGAATTTATGCACTTGGTAGGCTAATTAGGACAGGAGGTGGACACAGCAATGAGGCGAAGGACGTTGAAACTGCTGTCCAACATAAGTCAAGATGACCTAGCCCTGTGTGCTATCAACTGTGCTAGCTATCCCTCTCTCAAAAATATTCAGAGGATAAGAATGACTTCATATTATGTAGTTACTAGTTAGCCATTACAGCCAATGTTCTATTATGAAGTTCCAGTCTGCATTCAGTAGATATAACATTGCATGGCGTTCCTTATTTTTCCATAGCTATCTCAAAAGACCAAAAGCTACTTCATTGACCATGACATTTCCCCAAGGCTAACTGTAAATGCCATTGATCATGCAATTGTGTAAAATCATGCAACTTTCTAATGAAAAACAACATTTTTTTCTCTTTTTTTCTTTTTTGCTTTGCCATTTTCTTGCCATCTTTTGCTTCAATGGACCAAGCATCCTCTGCTAAAAATGGCAAAATCACACAAAGTTGTGACATTGTTGTGTAACAGTAGTTGACTGGAAAATGCTGCATGCAAAATTCTAAACATGGTCAGCAGTTAAATTTCATGAAATCTTCTAACAGCATGCAATCATGCAATGGACAAATTTACACAAAACATGCAAAATCAACACGAAAAAGGCATGGGTAAATTTGTAACTGTAACATGCCACAGAAATACATGAAATATAAAGACATGTGTGCATGGAGACAGTGGTACTTCACTGTCTTCACATCCATGATATCTGCATGTTGCACAATTGTACTGTTTAGAGTCATAGAAGATCAGGAGGGGACCCATCTAACCCCTTCCCCCTCAATATACATATTACAGGGATATAAAAAGTTCACTGGGTTTCCAATTGTTGGGTCCAGGGTTTGATTCCTCCTTGCGAGTCAGATGGACTTACGTTGGACAGCCGTTTCAATCATCCTTTGCCTCATTGCTGTGTCCTCCTCTTGTCCTTATTAGCTGACCAGGTGCATAAATACATGTAAAGCCCCAATCATCCATCCATCGATGCAAAAACTCCCCTTTCAATAAGGCATTCATTTATCAAAACACATTTCAAATTAAAGCACACAGGTCATTCAATATTCACAATAACGGGCAGGGCATGTACACTTCTAGACAGGAAATAACACTCAACATGTGTACAAAAATATTGCAAATAAAAGTGCCAACAATTTGACTCTCTCAATGAATCGCATACATGTTTTGTATACATACAGAGCATGTACTGTTACCTATACCATGCTCTGATTGCTACTGATTCATAGAGAAGTGATTTATGTACCAAACATTAGGCATAAAAGTCAAATAAATAGAACATGAGCATTGCTACAAGTTCTAAATCAGCATAAAACTTTTTTGCATCTCAATGCTCCCACTGTAACGATGCTATTAATTATACATGAACATTGCATAACCTACTTGACTTTATTTATGTTGCAAAAATTAACCAGTTGCTCAATGACTATTTTTACTGAAGGTCAAACAAAACATATCAAGCTCATGCAATGATATGCAGTTATGTTCAGCAATTAACATTTATTTATGGTTAAAAGTGTAGTCACCACAATAGAAAAGGTTTCTAAAATATTCTACAAACTTTAACCAGCAGTTTAGCAGCCTACATTGAATTTTACAGGCAGGGTTGAGTGATAGGGATGTGAATCAAACAGTGGTTCAATAGGTTAACAGCCAACTACATTACCACTGAGCTGCCTCCTCCCCACATTGATGGATGGATGATTTGGGCTTTACGTCCTGTATTTATGCACTTGGTAGGCTAATTAGGACAGGAGGAGGACACGGCGAAGGATGATTGAAACAGCTGTCCAACATAGTCCCAGGTGACTCGGCAAGAGCTGGATTCGAACCCTGGACTCAGCGATTGGCAGTCCAGCAAGCTACCATTAGACCAACCCTGCCCCCTCCTCCTCCCCACATAAACCCCATGTAGATTTAAAATAATGCAAATTAACATTGTTTAGACATAGAAACTAGACATGTGGCTAGATAGATATGGTAAGTGTAGCCCTCTTAGCCCAGTCCTGGGTGCTCACGAAGGTTGATTGATGAGACGGAAGAGAGAGCAGGAGTCCTCAACATGTTACGCATTTACCCATGTGAGGGATCTTTTACTTGCCCAGCACAGACACTGATACAAGGGGCCACCAATTTAACGTCTAATCCGGCAGCAACTTTGCTCATGAAGGTCCACTGAAAATTTATGTTACTGAAAAATTTATGTAGATAGAATCCATGTGATTGTATCAGTTGCAATTACTATTTTTATCTCAATCAATATTACATAAGCCAGCACCACACCTGTTTCAAGAGCAAATACACTGGAATTCACTGAATTGACAGCATCAATTATTGATTGGCAAATAGCATTGGAATATTGGAACTTGGCAAGATAATTAAACATTTCAATCCAGGCACTTCCAAATTCCTCAACTGGTATTTTTCCAATAGTCTAATCTATGGCTATTTCAAATTCAAATTTGCTGAAAAAGAAGTAATGCAAAAAAATATAATGTTAGTTCTTTTACTTCTAAAGATACCATATTCTGTTCCAAAGTTGGATTATATTACAGTAGACGAACAACGAGTACTTACATTTTGCTAAGATTGGGTATCAATGACTTCACAACAAGTCCTATCAAATGCATTGAATTGAGGTGTCAATTTGTCATAACGCAACTTGTGACCTCATTGGAGAGTGGAGTGATACATCAAATGGCTTAGCATGATAACATTGCAAGTATAGGCAATGATTTCACTGACTGCTTACACGTCACACAGTTTAACATGGCATGGATAGGGCTGTGACCTCACAAGGAACATTTTAGTCCAATTCTGTAAGCACTTGATGTTCGTCTACTGTAACAGGCGATGATAATATTGATGCAAAATTCAATTTGTCCTGATTTTTTTTTAATTTTTGGATGTGAAAGCAATCAAATTCCACTCTTAATGTATCTTACGTCAAAAAACCTTTGAAAATAACATTTATGAACTTGGTAGGCTAATTAGGACAGGAGGAGGGTAAAAGAATTAAACCCCCACCTTCCTGTGAATGAATCCCTGATAGTTTTTAAGCTATTTCCACTTGGAAAGACAACCCAATACATATATATACTTATAGTTTTCTATAACACCCATAGTAGATTCCCCACAGAGTATAAGTATTACCATGCTAGAGGATCACTAGACATACTTCATGAATATGTTTATGCACCAGGTATAAATAATACAGTAGAGCACAATGTTAGAGCTGTTCATATGTCAGACACTTGGAACAATAGTCATATGCATTTCAGCCCACACCCAAAGGGTTAGTGAAAGAGGGGGTTGGAAGAGTTAGGTGTAAGAGCTAAAACACTAAACCATTCCACCATGCATAATTCATAGGACATAAGTAAACTGGACAGTACTGGACAGAGGGGGGTGTCAGACTTTTACTGACCGTTGCTTTTGTTAGTCAGACAATTTTATGTAGCTCGTGGATGCAGGGAATGAGGGAAACATAGTCATGATGCAAAGACATGATTGCAAGAATACGTTGAATTGGCTAAGACGTGATATATGTGATAAATAAGTATCATATCGCGATAACGACAAAGTTTATTGATAAACTATTTAACCAAGCGACACAAATAGACAATTGAGAAACTGAAAAATTAGCAAAAAATTGCAAATTTCACAAAAAAATGTATGGACCTTTTTTCTCCAAAATACTGAAAATTATTAAAATTTATTAAAAAAATTAGAATTTCACAAAAAAAGTTTTAAAAAAGAACCTTTTTTTTTAAATACTGAAAATTATTAAAATTTATAAAAAATTTGCGATTAATTGGGCAGCAGCCCTAGTAGTACCCTACGCTGTAATGCAACAAATATGGTAAGACACTAATAAGAGTGCACTTGACCAGTGGTCAGTGGTAGGGATGCAAAATTCCCGGGAATTTTCGTTAGGGAAATTTTCCATGGAAATTTTAGGGAATTTACGGGAATTTACGGGAATATTCGGAAACATTGGGAATATTCGGAAATTTATCCGATCACTTGGGAAATTTATGGGAATATAACTGAATTGGATAACAAATGAGCTTGTTGAAGCTGTGAGTTTGCACTGAACGCCTTATTTCATCAAAGTCTGAAATGTACGAGGGGTGTCCCAAAAGTTCTGACCAATTTTTTTGGCAGACCTTTCTATTTGAAGTAGCTGTATGAAATTTTCACAGAATCAATTTAAGGTATCTCACTATCCATTTTGAAAATATGGTACCTGTTCGAGCATTTTAAATAACTTTTCTGTTGCCATGTAAACAGAAGGTCAGTACACCCAGCGCAGCTCAATTTTTTAGGCCAAATCCAAGTGTCTAGGCTTGTAAATAAGCAAGGAATTTACTGTAAATATGTAATGGATGATCATGAAAAATATTATTTGGAAACCTAACAATATCTAAAAGTTTTTCATTCACATTTAAAGTCACTTTGAATCAGTTTAACCCATGTGCTGAGGTGATCACCTGGGTCCTCCAAACTGGGCTGTTCCTAAATTGTGGAATTTCAGTGTATGTGGAGACTGCTTCATTTCTCGTTATAACTATTATTTCTTTAAATTTTGAACTGGTATATAAATTTTTGTATCACACAAAGTTAGAGAAGGCCAAATCTGGTAATTAAAGCAGATGAGATTGGTTATTGAACCTAAGGTTTGTGAGCACTGAATCTTGACAGCAGATTGTTTCAGCCAAACCGTCTCAAGCGCTGTTAGGCAACTGCTGGAAAACAACTTTGGTAATTGCCTGAGCTGATCAGCTTGAAATATAAATAAATTTTTTTATAATCTAATGGAAGATATCTTGAAAGACTGCAAGCTTATCAGGAAATACATTTACTTTCAATCATTTGCTTTTTACTATAAATTCTCTGACTTTTAACACAGCAAATTTGCTGAATTTTGTCTGAGAAATTGAGCTGCGCTGGGTGCAATGACCTCTTGTAACCATGGTAACAGAACAGTAGCCTAAACACTTCTTACAGTTTTGATTTTTTCAAAATTGATGGTCATATACCTGAAATTTATTCTGTGTAAATTTCATTCAGCTATTTCAAATAGAAAGGTCTGCGAAAAAAATTGGTCAGAACTTTTGGGACACCCCTTGTATGCAGCAAATTATGTAAGTTATTTGCAACTCATCTTGAGAGGCAAAATACTTTTCTAACTGTAAGGACAAGCAAGAATTGCACTTTTGAACTAAAGGACACACACTAAGTGAAATATTGAAAAATTTTCTAATTAAGGTCTGTCTCCTTCATCATGTTGCCAATATGTATTGCTTGGTGTATTATCAAGTGATAAATTCATATTTGTACAACCACAAACTTGACTTTGAGACTTTCAAAAATGTCAAGAAAATCCAAATTGAGACCAGTTGCTTTCTGCTGATGTGATTGGGATTAAGAAGATGACACATGCAATTATTGATATTACCTCCTTACCAGTTTGGCAAAGGAACCTTTATACGCACTAGATTCCTAAATTTTGTGCAATTTTGATTACATTTGCAGCAGAGGTCAAAAGAGTAGAAGTGCTAGACTATAGACTATATCTCCATGCACTGTACTGCATAGTGACAAAGTCAAACACTTCTGGGTCTGTGCTTTAGACTTCTGATGGAAAAGTGTTCATCAAACATCCTTTCATTGGAAATTAAACCAACACAAATATAACCCTCAGAATCAAAAAAGTTCGTAAATTTCAATTAATTCTAACAATTTTACACAGGTATGTATTATGGTTCACTTTTCCTTAGCACTGTCCCTCAATGAACAGGATTGCGCAAAAAAATATTTGTTAAACAAGGTTTCCTTTGGTAAATAGAGAATAATTTAGATTTTTACAAAGCAAAAAATAAATCCCAAAATTTTGCCTAAAAAGATTTTGAAATTTCCAACTCGAGAACAAATAGTAACGGATTTGACCCTCGTTGCCAGACCAATATATGCAACCTTGATATCCAGGAAGACCTAAGGACCACATACTGCCATACTGGTTATCAAAAGATAATGGCAGACATCCAAATGACCACTATTAACAGGACCAATGACAAATATATAAAGATTCTATTAGTTTATTTGAAATTTCCCCAAATTCCCAATATTCCCGCAAGAATAAATTCCCGGAAATTTTCCATGGAAAATTTCCAATATTTCCGGAAATTTTCCCGGCCTTTGCATCCCTAGTCAGTGGCATTCAGTGCATTGGTCAGCATTGGTTTATTTGGCCTCAGGCAATTGTCTGGCAAGTGCCAAGCTATCATCAAGGCTGCAATTAAGATTATGCCCTTCCACCAACAACAATGTATCAAAGATCTGCCATTAGACAACAATTTGAGATATTTTGTTATAATGCCAAATAATGAAGTCTGGACTTCTGAGCTATCATTAACTAGTTACCACAACAATGAAAACATACCTCACACACCTAAGAACTCGAAGACCTTCATCTAACTATTTCAATGACCACTTATTTAGCAAGACTACCACCAGAATTAATGAGCCATTCAATGGGGCACACAATTTATCTGGAAAGAATCAAAGTCAAATGACTAAAATTCTCCTCTCCAGAATCATGAGTTGTGTATGTAATAGCGCTTTAGCCTTTATGTCCTGTATTGATGCACTGATTCAGCTTTTAAAATAGGACAGGCAGGGACCATGGTAATGTGGCGTGGTGCATCCTTGGCACAGGATGAAACATCTATCTAAAATTGGTCAGCCGGACCGTGAATCGAACCAGGGACCCAGAGATTAGCAGCTCAACACTCTACTACTGAGCAGCTGAGTGACTGAACTATATAGGCTCCAGGCCCACACACACCTACTACACCTCATACACAGTATACAAATGTTGACTGATACGAGGGCAACAGTGCAATCTGTTTGACCCAAGGGAGTGACAGTAACCTTGCTGTTTCACGAGGCCGAAGGCCGAGGGAAACAGCAAGGTGACTGTCACTCCCGAGGGTCAAACAGATTGCACTGTTGCCCAAAGTAACAGTCAATAATTGTTTTGTTATACCTTGAATGCAATTCTGACAAAAAAGATAACTTAGGAGAGGCAGGAAATTTCTCCATCAAAGTGACATTGATCAGGTAGTCATCCAGATTTAAAAGTCATGTAAATTTATGATACTATCCACAAGTTCTATTGTATTTTAATTTTGTGAAGATCAGTGATCTATTTATAGCCTCACTGTGGTGACGTCACAACTCTATGACATCACAATGCAGTGGCGTCACAATGGTCACAAATACACAGTTCAGTTGAAATAAACAAGTGAAGCTGCAACAATGTCTTGGATCAAATTGTCTTTTGCATTTTCTTCAGATAAAAAAGGTTCAGGTAACATCTGTGGTTCCGACACCAAACTTTGTACAGCCATCTTGATCAGCAGTCAGCCTCAATGTGAATTCAGTGAACTGATGCCCTCTTAGAGGGCAACAGTCTTTTCTGATCCCTGTCATGTGACGTCATTCTGACCAATCACAGAAGAGGAATTGCATTTGAGGTGTAACAATATACAAATGTTGACTGATACGAGGGCAACAGTGCAATCTGTTTGACCCAAGGGAGTGACAGTAACCTTGCTGTTTCACGAGGCCGAAGGCCGAGGGAAACAGCAAGGTGACTGTCACTCCCGAGGGTCAAACAGATTGCACTGTTGCCCAAAGTAACAGTCAATAATTGTTTTGTTATACCTTGAATGCAATTCTGACAAAAAAGATAACTTAGGAGAGGCAGGAAATTTCTCCATCAAAGTGACATTGATCAGGTAGTCATCCAGATTTAAAAGTCATGTAAATTTATGATACTATCCACAAGTTCTATTGTATTTTAATTTTGTGAAGATCAGTGATCTATTTATAGCCTCACTGTGGTGACGTCACAACTCTATGACATCACAATGCAGTGGCGTCACAATGGTCACAAATACACAGTTCAGTTGAAATAAACAAGTGAAGCTGCAACAATGTCTTGGATCAAATTGTCTTTTGCATTTTCTTCAGATAAAAAAGGTTCAGGTAACATCTGTGGTTCCGACACCAAACTTTGTACAGCCATCTTG
The DNA here is from genome assembly GCA_026936325.1 of Platynereis dumerilii. NCBI lineage: Eukaryota > Metazoa > Annelida > Polychaeta > Phyllodocida > Nereididae > Platynereis > Platynereis dumerilii. Next base: position 10,737,134 of record JAPTHN010000016.1, on the reverse strand, counting down.
ATCAGCAGTCAGCCTCAATGTGAATTCAGTGAACTGATGCCCTCTTAGAGGGCAACAGTCTTTTCTGATCCCTGTCATGTGACGTCATTCTGACCAATCACAGAAGAGGAATTGCATTTGAGGTGTAACAATATACACTGAGCGCCATTAAAAACGCAACATTGTAAAATGGCTAAAAAACGGTACTTCCACATAAAATATCACGACGAAATTTTGCACATACTTGGTAGTTGCCATCAGGTACACTCATAAAAATTTTCAGATTTCTGAGAGCAAAACTCTTGTGTCAAATTAAATCGTCGTGGCTGCTGTTGAAAATGCCGAGTCACAAAATTTCAAGAACCTGTGCTCATTAATTTCAGTAATTTTTTTGTTGTTTCCACAAACTTTTTTGATTAGTCAGGATAGTTTACAATTTTAGTTGCTTGTTGGGATGGAAAAAAGTTAAATTTGACCAAACCGCAATTAAAGATGACAAAATTAATAAAATTTTAGTGTCAATGCTGGCCTGCCCCCCTACAGGAGCTTTTTGTTAAAATCTCCATAAAACATGTTTTATTCACATTTTTTGGAGTTTTGTTATGGATTGATTGTCTTTGTTTGTGTTTCTATCCTGGGTATGCATAACAACCCTATTTTCCAGTAGTTTGGGTTCATATGCTTCATTTCCAGATACTCACGCCTATATTTTCAGTTTTTCATTCAAAATCTACTTTATCCTCAATTTTTTTTCTAAACTTTCATGGGACAGCTTTTTGAAGTATTGTGTATGTTATGTGGAAATTGCATAAGATTATTCCCATCCAACAAGCCACAAAACCAATATTTCCATTACCCCATTTTCCAGTGAAGCAAAGTCCGTGAACTGATATTTCAAACAGAGCTCACTAAAATGAGTAGTGTGTAGTGAAAAGTCAACCTTTTTTCATGATTTTTTCCAAACTTGCTCTTAAGATTATACATGAGGTCTGTGCCAAATTTGATAATTATTGAGCAAAAATAACTTAGAAAATATGGATCTTTAACGATGTTGCGTTTTTAATGGCGCTCAGTGTACATGTATAACACATCATGTAAAAGACACAAAGACCACACAAAAGAAAAGATACATTATTGTGCAACTCCACACAAGCTTGAGTGTTATGTTTTTTTCAGGTTGTCATTCTTGTGTGGTATCATAGATTCACTGTGGCAACAGCAAACAGCTGAACAGTCTGCTATTCTCTGGTGTTGTTGGGTAGCTTTGGATCTACACGAGCTTCCATTCTTAGGCAAATAAACTGTCCTATGATAATAAAGATACATTGTATCTATTTATCATTCATATGTGGCACTTGAGTATTGTGGTGTTCCTGATACATCCTTGTTATTTTGCCAAGTGTTAATCTTGTATTATCTACGATTGTGTGTTTTGGCATTTAGAAAACAATAAATCTATCAATCTATCTATTTCCAGACTTCTGATCTCCATAATCCATATTCTACATGATGAAGGTCCTGGATTAAAATCCTGACTCAGCAACTAATATATCATTTTTGACAATTTATTTTCAAATGGGTGCTCCTTAAAACTTTATGCGCAAGCATGTGGAAGTTAGGGACATCTTATGAATGTTGTTCGAACGAGACCTCGAATAGTCGTTCTCTGTTTCGCACATATATTCAGTGCAGTCTGGTGAAAATGAAAACTGCATGCTGCTACCACCTGGCACAAAAGTTGATTTTGTATGCTGCAGCATTGCATGTCCCAAGAAATAGTTCCAATTTTATTGCACATTCACAAAATTTCTATTCAACATTGATGTTTACCAGAGTCAGACTCGGCAATCACATTCTCTAAGGAAGTAGACAAAGCTATCAGCACACTCAGATACAGCCCCGGTTTCTTCCAGACAAAATTGTGCGAGTTCCTCACACTGAAATGATGTAGACCGTTCACAGGAGCTCGCGGAATAGCACACTAGTCACTGGGTGGCCACATGACAGCATATGTTCTGATCTGCCAAGGCTTGAAAAAGAAGTGGCAATGTAACAGCGGTCCACTTGTAGACACCTTATGAAAAAAGACCTTATCACATTTGTTGAGAATAGCCATGTACTAGACCAATCAGATGCAAGTTAGTTGCTGGGTATGGTAATTAGAAAACAGAAGAGGCTGGTCTTTGAGACTCTATGACTGCCCAGTTGTTTCCCCTAAGCCAGTAGGTTCTTTTGTTCAGAGATAACTCCTCCCGTGGGAATGTCTCAAAAGTGACTGATTACTGGCCATCCAATCAAAATGTTTTGATTTCAAATTTTCCCATGGATTATGAAAATATGTTATTCTTTACAGTCTGGCCTGAGTCTATTTCCCTGAGTGCTTGTAGGGGCGTCTGTATTTGGCGGAACGGAACGGAATTGACGGAATGGAATATCTGTAATCCGCGGAACTGTAAAATGCGGAATTGCAAAGTGCGGAACTGTAAAAAACGGAACTGTAAAATGCGGAACTGTATTCCGCGGAACTGTAAAACACGGAATTAGGCCTATATGTGGCAGCTGGGCAGTCTGATGTATACCAATTAGGCCTATCTGTATCAATTGTTATTGAAGACAAGTGCACTATACAGCATTCTTGTCTAATTGGTATTGAAGTGTCAGGATATAATAATCTGGTTGAAGTGTCAGTTTGATGAACATTCTTGAAGTGCAATTAAGTTAAATTGGGACTGCTTTGAAGAATTTCTTATAAATCAGTTCTTTCTTTACGAAATGTAGGCCTAGAACTTACATTGTTTTAACTTGGGTTGTTTTATATCTGATTCTTATAATTCAATTTATGTAAAATAGGTCTGTACAAAGTACAAAACTTATGCAATGTTTTTGGCCAACTCAATTTATCTTTCTGTTGGTTGTTATACACTCTTAACAAAACGGTTTTATATGGAACCTTTAAGGGTTCTATAAGCTGGTATAGATAAGGCGCCCTAAAAGGTTCTTATTCAACTTTAAAAAGGTCCCAACAGCAAACAAAAAAAGTTTAGATAATCCAGCTGCACTGAACTCCTACAATGGAACTCCTTTATCTCAAATTGGGAGCATAGGGTCCTATCAAGCAATGACCCTTTAATAAGATCTTTACCTGTTTCATTGCACACAAAATAAGCCCTGGTGGATGGTTTTTTCCCCGTACTATATTGATGTCAAATGACAGGTGTCAAATTAAATAATAACTGCCCTATCAGCACGCCTCGGCGGTCCAACGTCGGCCCGAAGCTGGTCCGATGCTGCTGACATCGGACTGACGCTGGGCCGACCTTGGACCGCCGAGGCATGCTGACAGGGTGCAAAGTTACTCTTTCAAGAAAGTTATTTAAATTCCCAACATTAACAATTAAAGTTGAATCCCACAGAATACAGCTGCTCCACCTATTGTACTCCACAGTTCAACAAAAATACTCAAGCTGGTGGCTCCCCCGACTTGTAAAATTGTTCATATGCATTGGAAGAGCCGCATATTTTTGAAACAGGGGTGGGCTCACTCGAAAGCTGCTGGCTCAGCCAGGAATAGTGGCACTAAACTATAAATGCACACATTTTGGGTCGATATACGGGCTTACAATTCAATCCGACTTTCATTAAAATCGGAGAAGGAATCTTTGAGATATCCAAGTTTATTTTAAGGGGGACTTATTTTTGTTGAACTGTTTTTCATAATTTTCACATATTGTACACCACATAACTCTCAAAAAAACATCGGTAACTCCCCTTCAAAGACAAGTTTTTCAATAAAGTGTATTTTCAGCTATATTCCTTTAATTTTTCATAAATATTTCATGGATATTGCTCGAGTGACACTACTTTTCGTTATAAATCCCACACTCTTTTAGTATTTTACTTTATGTTTTAATGTAATGACATAAGATTTCGAAAAGATCATAGTTCGAAAATTATGTTTGATAGCCCCCCTATTTTTTTTACGTTGGAAAGCTTTCTTTATGAAGAACTTTTTGGCAGAGTTTCATGAATATCTCATGGATTTTTGATTTCTTGCTAAGTGTGGAGATTCAACTTTAAAGCCAATAACGGCTTCTTGACTTTATTGGCCAATTTTTGTCTTCAATATGAATAAAGCAATCAACATCAATAGAAAAGCAATCAGGACTCTATTGAAAGTCATGACATATCACATGGCCTTACATCACAATGATTGAAAAACAGGCTGAAACAGCCTTCGTGATTCCAATGCTGTAAGCAAGGTGGATTTGGAAATTAAATTTGCTTGACCAAAACTATGCTGAACACTAAGTCAACTGACTAAAAAAAAACGGCTTGGACTTCAACGTTCAAGTTAAGACGTCACTTACTGGCTTCAACTTCATATTTTGTAGTTACATTAAGGCCGTCAAAAGCTCATTGCTGTAATAGGCCTACTAGGAAATTATGAAATGACAGCTAATAGGCCTATGATCAATGCAATGAAATTATTTTGTAAACAAGAAGCCTACCAAAATACCTAGCCTTGTGTCTACTTGTAATTAGCACAGGTCTGCATTTGACTAGCCGAATTCAGCATAATGCCATGGAGGTATTATCTACCAGGAGAGTAAGCACAGGTACTTCAAATAATGATGCGTATTACATTGGTAACCTAATTGATCTGCTATTTTATCCCATATCCATAGAACTATGAGTGCTGATGACCTAGGAGTTAGCTACTTCAAGTGAGGGCACTCAGGGAAATAGACTCAGGCAAGACTGTAAAGAATACCATATTTTCATAATCCATGGGAAAATTTGAAATCAACACGTTTTGATTGGATGGCCTGTAATCAGTCAGTTTTGAGACATTCGCCCGGGAGGAGTCATCTCTGAACAAAATAATCTATTGGTTTAGGGGAAACAACTGGGCAGTCATAGAGTCTAAAAGACCAGCCTGTTCTGTTTTCTAATTACTTTACTCAGCAACTTACTTGCGTCTGATTGATCTAGGACAGGGCCACTCTCAACAAATGTGACAAGGTCTTTCTTATAAGGTGAGTGAAGGAGATTCTGAAGAGCAAAAATCACTGAGACTTATAAAACTCAAATTAGTTTTATTAGATAAGAGCATTTACAATATAACCAATGGATTACCCACACACATGAATAAAAAGGAAAATAACAGGACTGTCCTGTCCTGGCGACCTGGTCACTCATTTGCTTTCATTAGATGGATATACAAAACATTGAGAGCTTTAAGTTGGTCAGTGCCATTGTAGGAAATAATCTGAATTTGCTCCATAATATCTAAATTTAAGATATTGGGCAAATGGTTAATAGCTCAACAACAAACAGTCCCCCAAAGATAAAAATATATAGCTGGATTTTATTTAAAATTTCACATGCTTATGAGAAATTTGAGCATCTGGTGATTATACTAAGTTAAAATTCCAAGTTAAAACTTTATTAATACATTTAAATAAAGGAAATTCAGTGGTGAAGTATCATCCATGGCATTGGCATATTGATAACTCTCCTTTTTTACAGGATTAATAGGAAAATTATTTAGAAAATATTGACAATTGAAATTAGGATGAATAGAGTCAATAGACAGCCCACAGTGGAATTGCTAATTGTAATCAACAATGGCCCATCCCTATTGATACAAATAGTTGTCCTGCAAATGACAATTAAGGCTTTGAAGTGGGTACCTTGCAATCCAATGGCAATCAAAGGGCCTAGGCTCCAGGGTAGGGTAGTTCAATGTAGGTAAATAAACAGATTCCGCATTTTACAGATTCCGTTCCGCCGATTTCGCATTTTACAGATTCCGTTCCGCATTTTACAGATTCCGCATTTTACAATTCCGTTCCGCCAAATACAGATTCCGTTCCGTTCCGTCATTTACAGACGCCCGTGCTTGTAGACAGTATTCAGTGTCTATGCTGAGCAAACAAAATACCCACACAAGGGCTTAGTGAGTAACTGCAATTCTTGAAGTAGACTCAGCTTTACTTCCTGATCATCACATCTGATCTGTCTCTAGCTCCCTGGTTTAGATCACTTTGACGTGCATGTAGCTGCCAATCACAGTATTCCAGGTTAGATTCTCACTCTGGCTGGGCCATCTCAACCCATTGTGACAGCAGTTTCAATCATCCTTCGCCTCATTGATGTGCTCTTCTCCTGTCCTTATTAGCCTACCAGGAAGAATGTAAAGTTCCAATCATCCATCCAATCACTAACCTGTTGACAATATGTCCACGTTATCATAAGCCAATTGACGCTGAATAGATTTCAGAAACCGGTACAGCATCAAGAAACAATGTTGACATAAATCAGTAATTTACTCATAATTTCATCATCCATGTTGTTCAATGACAAAACTGTTGATTTTTAAATTCTACAAGTCCTAATCTCTGTGGTTAGCCAAGGACTGCGCTTACATGATTACAGACAAATTTTCATGTTCAAGATATGTCACCCATATCATATTATTTATATATAGTCATCCAAATCAAATCACATGAAATTATATATTATGATTTCCAAAAATGTGTAAAATCACTGAAATATCACTCAGATCAAAGCCAAAATCAGTATGTATTTTGTCTCAATTTTGTATAACGGAACCAACTAACATAAAAAGAACAGTAGCTAACAACAAATTGTCACATTTTACCAATAAATCAATCAAAGTCAGACTTTAATATAAAGGCAACCTAAATCAAAATCATATGAGTTATGAATATTTTATGACACCTTGTCAGATCAAGGGAAAATCCATTGATTTATATCACTGCAGCTGTGAATCTAATGTTACATAAAAATTACATTCAAATTGAAAAAGACATCAAATTTATGGAACATACATGGATCTTGTGTACATGTAACCTAACCTACTAAATTTCACTCTGAATCTGAGATATATATAACATGATAGATGTCTGCACCTGTTTTATTTATGTGCATAAGGGAGACCATTTATTTCCAGGGGAGGGGGGCTTGGAGTTTTCCTCAGCGGGAAATTATTTATTTCACGGTGACGATGGCAGTAATTATTCATTTCAAGCGTGCCAAGTCCGGGAATATTCATTCCTAAATCAAGCAACTTTATTAAGAAATACCCCTGGCAGAAATTATTTATTTCAAGACTGCCCACAATTATTTATTTATTTCACCAAAACTGAGCAGAAATTATTTATTAAAAAAAACACCAAGCCCCCCTCAAGATTAAATAGTGGCTCCCTAAGTGAGAGTGTGTGTGAAGTTTTAACTGAACTTCTTTTAAAAAGTCTAATTTCACAAGTTTTTAGAGCTGACTTCAATTTTTTTTAAAGGTGTTTTTGAGAATATTTTCTATCTTGCATTCTTCAAGACTTTCAGAGACCACATAGGGAAGTTTTCTAGCATGCAGTTCAAAAACCAGTGTTGGCAAAATATACACTTGCTATATATGCTACATCATGTTTAGCTTAATACCATGACAAACTATGTAAAGCACGAACATAAAAACAGGCTTAAAACATAAAGAAACTCTTAAAACATATAAAAAAAATCTTAGATATCTTGTTTCTACAAAGATCTATGCAACAAACAGCCAAAATTTCAACAATGTGCTAGCTATTTCAAAACTTACAACAGCTAAAAACCATTACCAAGTGCTAAAACATCAGCTTTATCTTCAGTTCAAGGCTTTTCATTTAGTTTGTTACATGTCACAATAGAACTTAACACATTACATGTATATCCCAAAGACAACACAATGGCCCATGGGTCTATGTATCAATGACAATTTATTTTGTTTTCGACTAAGTACACCGAAAGCATGGAATCTTCAGGATCATTGGAAGATATGCACTTAGCTATATATAGTACATAGAGCTCTTGGATGACCTCATTAATACTCAGATGGTGACGTGTATTGATAGCATTCAAAGTATACAATATGACCTCACAAATTGCCAGAGAGAATAACATGTTATGGATAATATGCATCAGTAAGCACTTGACATCCGTCGACTATAATATCTATCTATTCCCATTTCTTTGAAATCTTTGAAACAGAGATTACACACAACATGCTTCAAGCAATTTGACCCAATACATGACCTCAAATGTTGAGAACATGGCTCAAGGTCAGAAATAATTGACTGCCTCCAGTCCACTACTGCCTGAAGACTAAGTGACAGACATATTTCCTTCCATTTTTTTTTCAGTTTCAAGAGCTTTATTGTTTTGAACTGAGGAATACTAACTGGGAAAATGATTAATAATTGGGGATTTTGAAAAAGTTTGATCTGGACATATCTGAGCAGTTATATGATGACGGTCTCAGCAACTTTACACTATATTGAGTCAACAACTTCAATAATACTCATTTATGACACATTATCAGATATCATGACAAACCAAGAGAAAATTCCATTATGAAACATTTCCCTCTTTCCCCATATAAAATTCCATAATGACATTGCAGTATTTCTTGAACCCTCCAGACATTACAAACAGATAATCCATTCAAAATCTGCTCCTTTATGTAATTCAAGTTTTCCTACAGATTGGTGGTGTTGGGGGCAGTTTCAATCCTGCACCTCATTGCTGTGTCCCCCTGCTGTCCTAATCAGCCTATCAAGTGTATAAATACAGGATGTAAAGCCCAATCATCCATCCATCCATCTACAGATTAGTGAGAATTTTATTCCAGGAAAATGAAGGCAGGAAAACAACAAAATTGATATCAATTACCATAACCACCAACTCAGCATGACACATTTGTGTCATATAATATGATATTTCATTTACTGTACTGTAACTCCTGCTGTGATTGATTAAAGTCGGTGCATTCCAAATTTCCAGAAGGCCTAGTTAATCAGGATTATCAATTCATGAATTTGAAATTTGTCATTAATGTTTCTCACACTGTATGGTAAATAACCAGGAATATAAGTGGGACGGATGAAACTTAATTGATTCATCATGATCCAATCATTTGCCATTTTCAGGAAATATGATAGTAGTTTTGCAGTGTAGCATTAGTAGCATGAAATAGTTATTAGCTACATATATATGATGCATGCCTGAAATTGTGACATATCATTGTCAAACTGCATAGGTCATTGCAATGTGGAAAACAATCTCTCAAACTACATGTGTTTGATAATGTTATTGATAGAAACCTGGTCAAGTTTATTTATCATTTACATGTAGCATATTGCATTTCATCACAAAAATACAAACATGACATCACCTGAGAGTGGTCAGTGACTAAACATTGTCCAACGACTGAACAAAACTAGCAGGCATTCTGTTGAACACTCATTAATAGTGTTATATGATGTATAATGATGGTTATTTATGACATATTACAGCATTATCACCAAATGGCAAACAATCAGCTGTTTCAGAGTGTTACATGAAGAAATTCAGAAGAGTAAACCACAAAAACATCCAAGTTTCCAAACTGTCTTCAAGCACGTCAAGAGGAACAACAAATCAGGATTTCCAGCCAACTTGTCTGACATAAATTCACATAATGCCAGGCGGAGTTCTCCTTTTTAATGATTTTTCACCGATTTCTTGCCAGACTGATTCAGATGTACCAATTTACCTCTTCCAGCAGGTCCACTACTATTACTCTTGTGACAACTGCTCTTGGCTTAAGTATTGATGTATTGATTTGGCAGGATCTCCATCTATAACTTAGTGGCTTAGCGACAATGTCGAAGAGATGAAGACTGATACATCAGGAACATTGGTACCTTCGCAAAGTATTGTCCTTATGCAATGAGCAGATGAAAGATGTATATCCAAAAACATGCAACTCACGATATCAGATATTTTTCAAAGTTGTGCGATACTGATTTCGAACAAGAAACTTGTCGATAAGATGGCAAGTCTTGCAATTTCAATGCTGAAAACCTCCAATTCAAATGTTTTTTGTTTAGAACAAAAGTGGAAAGTATTAAATCTGAGGTGACGTAAAAGTGCATGCCATTCAATTGGATTATAATAGCCTAAAACAGGCTTTATAGTTGTCAATAAACTTCAAGTTGGTTCCCTGTTCTCAGCATAATTCAATGAATATCTGCTAGATTTGATGATATTCTTAATAAAAAAGGTTCCAAACTTACCGAATAGTCGTCGTTTATCCGCAAGTAGCTGTCGATGACTTTGCTCATTTCCGAAACGGAGCTCAATTCGCTTCCGCTGCTTTCTAGGACTTGGCTGAAGTTGTCTTTGAACCACTGAAGGTGCTTCTTGCCCTTGATAGTCAGAGTACCATCCTGCCTGTTCAGTTTCAAGGTAACCCCCATCGCAGGGTGCATCTTGAAATTGTCTCCCTCCCCTCCCGATATGACATCTTGGGGGTACATGGCTCTCAGGGTGCCCATCCACCATGCTGCTACTTCTGGAGAACATGATTGTACCTGAAGAGAAGGATTGAACAATTAAATAAACAATTTTATATTAGACTAAAAATGTGACACTTTCGCGAGAGTGTAATTCAAACAGCTTCAGATCATCGGACAGCTGAAGCACCTGGAATGGCTGAAGAATGGATGGATTCAGAGCAGTCAAAAAGGTAGTAAACTGTTTTGGATGAACAATGGATGGATTCAGAGCAGGCAAAAAGGTAGTAAACTGTTTTGGATGAAGAACATCCTCCCCATGCAAGCCCTGCTAAAATGGACAGGGCTTTCTGCTATTTCCAACCTCTTCTGTGATTGGCTGCTTATTTAGGTCATAAGCATTTTGCAGGCAGATTTAGTCCGATTATGGACACTTAGAGGATTACTGGCAACTAAGAAAAACAGTGTAAAACAAGCAAACTTTCAAACAGTTTCATTTCAGAACTGTGAAAATACATAATTCAATGGAATTTTTGGAACTGTGATGGCACCTTTCAACAATACACAATTTCTCCATTTGTATAACTGTGTGAAACAGAAGCAACAATTTCAAACTGCGACGTAGCAGTCTAAGTCTATGTCTATACTATTAGAGAACAGTCCCTGATAGGCTGAGCAAAACTGGGTCAGTTAATTAAGTATTCATGAATTAGCAAAGGTTATGGGCCATTTTGTCATGGTATGACTTGGGATGATGGATGAAGAATGGATGGATTCAGAGCAGGCAAAAGGGTAGTGAACTGTTTTGGATGAAGATTAGATGGATTCAGAGCAGTCAAAAAGGTAGTAAACTGTCTTGGATGAAGAATGGATGGATTCAGACCTGGCAAAAATGGAGTAAACTGTTTTGGGAGAAAAATGGATGGATTCAGAGCAGGCAAAAAGGTAGTAAACTGTTTTGGATGAAGAATGGATGGATTCAGAGCAGGCAAATAGGTAGTAAACTGTTTTGGATGAAGAATGGATGGATTCAGAGCAGGCAAATAGGTAGTAAACTGTTTTGGATGAAGAATGGATGGATTCATAGCAGGCAAGTAGGTAGTAAACTGTTTTGGATGGAGAATGGATGGATTCAGAGCAGGCAAATAGGTAGTATTTAAACTGTTTTGGGCTCGACAACTGGCCTAAACCGTAAAATTGAGTGCCTTGAAGGCATAAATACCATCTTTTACCGCCTAAAAGCCTTTTACCCCCAATCCGGCCAGTTTTCGGCAAGGCGGTATATGCCCGTAAATATTTACACCAGGCAAAAATCACATGGATTCATCGGAAAGCAAATGTCTACAGAAGCTTGCAGGGACAGATAGATGAACTCATGTTCCATCAAAAAAATGTTTTTGTAGGTAAACTTTTTCCATTGCTCGCAGGTACCACTCGGTTTTTCTGGATGAATGACTGGATAAAGGTGATCTGGCCAAAGCTGAATTCGAACTCAGGACTAAGCAATTGAATGCCGAGAGTTCCTCAATTTTTCACAGCGGAAATAATAATTGTCTCTCAGCTTTCCATAATGTATCAGAAAAATTATATATATGTTGAACACAATTTTGCTATTCAATATAATAAGGGTGAAGTCATTTTAAATGAGGCCAAAAGTGTCACATAAGGGTAAATTTTTAAATGCATGTTTTAGGACGTATTCCTCATCCAGTCTGTGCTCCATAGGCTTAATTTTTATGAAATATACTTTTTATGTCCTTAAGTTACACTGACACTGCCCCACATAGAATTTTGCTGAGGATAGTCTATGTCGTCACGTAGGTGAGAAATTTTGGTTGACTCCACTTTATTTAATCCCTTTTGTTGATAATAGCAAACATTGATCATATTATCATTGTTCCAGGTGTAGATGATCATTTAAAACAATTTTAGCCGACAAATTACCATTTTGCTTTGTAACACACACATTGACGGAACAAGAATATATGTTCGTCAATTTTGCTTCTTCGATGTTCTGTCAAAATAAAGCACATAGGTATACTCGGTAAATTTTTGGATTAAAATGTAAAAACACACAGAATGTATTAGAGAATGGTAAAATCCAAGCCATCTGACCTGTTGTGTAAAAGATATAGGGATATTTTTAGCGTTACATCATATTTGACATAGTCCTGTAGGTGAGAATTCTGTCACACGTACATCATAATTGACCAAGTTAAAAAAATTATATCAAATTGTGTATTAATAAACTTTACCAGTAAATGTAATTATAAACATTTCAATAAAAACAAACAAGTGGCAAATGTTAACTCCCCCTTATATAACACAAAAGAGAAATTTCACCAAGAAGCCGGAAAATAAGTTGCTTGAAGCTACATACATGCACCAAACACTCAATATGAATAACCGACTCAAGCTAGAACTTAAATTCTCTAAAATTTCATAAAATATATAAAAGAATAAGTAAGGTAAATTAGATTTGTTAAAACCCTCACTCATAAAACAGTAAAAATACAAATAATCTGAAGAATTTTACATGAAGCGTCAATTATGATGTACCCCTATTAATCTCGGCTGAATGAAATCAAACGCAATGTATTGTTGAGATAAACTGCATTAGTAAAGGAAGCTAGCCAAAATACATAATAATTCTTAATTTAATGTTGAGATTACTGTCAAATATCTAAGATTTATGCTGTACATCATATTTGACATTGCAAGTGTCAAATGTGATGTACATCAAAGAATCTATGTTATTGTCAGATAAGAATGAAATGCATGTGCGAAATCTCATGACAAGGACAACAAAAGTCTGGGAATTTAATTAACACAACTTTTCTCTACTTTGGAATATTTTTTTATATCAAAAAGCACGAAAATTCATCTGTACATCATAATTGACCAATAATTACTTCTTGGTCAATAATGATGTACTGTCCATTATGATGTACCAGTTTGATACTTTTTGACATATGGCACATTTTGTTGTGTGACAGTCCTGTGTCTTCATGAAAGGCCAATTTCAGAAACAAAACTTATTATTCACAGCAAAAAGAATAATTTTGATTGATGTGATGCTTCTCTACACATGAGAACACCTCTATCAGTGACGTTACATCATATCTGTCCTGTAGGTGAGAATCCCAGAATTATTGACATTCAAAATTTGCATCCTTCATATCACAGCCTTTGCTGCTCTGTAGGATATCCTTTTAAACATTTTAGATAAATCTTGTGGAACACTTATTTTGGCAGCATACAAACCCATAAAAATATTACTGGGTGTGTCCAAATTTTTGGTTTGAAATTTTGCCGTCCTGTAGGTGAGAATTTTTTCAGTGACTGCAGGTGTCATGTTTGGACTGCGACCATTTGACTATAGCTGGATATTCCTTTTAAAGCTGACTGGTATGTGATTATTTATCATAGACTTTCTTGATTCAACGGAAAATAAATCAACCAAACGCCACTTAAATAGGGAAAAAACCCATTTTTAGAAAATGTTTTTTCTGGATTGACCATGTTTGACATTTATGATGTACGTGACGGGAGGTTTCGGTAGCCCAAGAAATATTCCTAGAACATTTCACATGCCGAATGGAATTAAAAAACTTAAGTTCAGGTAAATAGGTAGTCATTAAAATTAAAAAAACCGAGCATAACTTACTTCAGTTGCTAACCATCAGCTGTCAAAGTAACACTGTTTGAAAATGTGACGTTTGACACCCCTAAAAATGGCCCATTTTGAGAGTTTTCGGACCCTGGACTCAATGATGAAGCCATAATTTCACGTAAAAGTGGATTTATTATGAAGACAAAATTGTATTCTACATCTTAGGGAATTTTAAAGAATTTATTACTAGCCAAAAATTTTTTATGTCCTGTTAAAGGTCAAAATCCTGGCTGGCCTCGTTTAAAATGACTTCACCCATAAGCATTATCCACTTTCATGCATTCAATGTCGAACCCCAATATAAACCTCAGCATTCAATTAATGCATTCTGTAGTACATGTAGATATACACTTATTCACAAATATACCTATATATCATACATTCATACACTAATAACAAAGGTTGTATTACATGTATTCCAACAAACAGATAAACCTCCCTCAGCAATGCAATATACCCCACATTTGTGTGAGGTATGCTGTTATTTGACCCTGTGAGGTGACCCCCAACTAAAACAAATTGCTGACCATGACCTTGGGTCACTGCCTACTTACTATCATTTGACTATTGGCTTCAGATTACATCTCAACACTGTGGCAAAGCAGTTGGGTGGCCCAATTGGTAAAGGCTTGAAAAGCAATTGGTCTGCTGACTCTGCTTCTTAGAAGGATATTGGAGGTCCCAGATTTGAATTTGGGGCTGGGATAGAATATAGATTATAGATATACCAATACCAGCTATTGTTAGTTTAAAACGAGATTATCATGATAATCTTGCCTTATGCGAATTAAAATAAGGCTCTGTCAGTAGAAAATAAAATTATTCAAAACTGCTGGATGACAGGTAAAATACTTTAAATCTCTTTAAAACCAAGCAAAAATTTGATTTGGATATCAAACTGGAGTTAACATGGTCATTGGTTAAGGTAGTATGTCCATTGTTCATGAAAAAGGAGTGCATCTAGCCCAACTACTTTTGGCAAGGCGCTATGAAAGTGACCCTTAGACGTAATGTGTTTTTTGCTGATTAGGCCTAACAGAGAATGGTTATGAGGCAATGTGCTTTTTGTGGAAGAGGATGAAACTTCTGTCAAAGACGGGTGCCCTGGCCGGAATCAAACCCCGGTGCAGGAGTCCAGCACCCTACTGAGCTAGTACCCTGGCTGGAAAAAGTGGGAATGGGCATGTCACTGTCCGGAATTGGCTGGAAATTTCTAAAACTCACTGGAAATTTCTTATGAAAGGTCCAAATTTCTGACTTGGAAGTGGTCGCTTGATTTGTGACCATTTGTTGGAAATTTCGATGAACTTAATCAAATTGCATAGAAATCTGCTTTTTTTTCTGGCCCTGTGAGCTACACCCAGGATCCAGGTCTTGCAGCACAGGACCAACTGTAATCCACAGTTCAGATTTATGAAATTCATGGCAGATTCAGATCACTGCGAAAACCATAATCTAATGCTATGTATTCGGCATCATAAATACAAACTTGTACTCGTAATGCGCAATGTACATATGATAAATAGCATGTTTATGTATAAATTTGTGGTACGTCTGTACACCCAGTGGGCACGGTATACAAATCCACAGAAATTTTCCCATGAGAAAGGTATAATGCATTATCCAATGATACATGCATATTTTGGTATTGTAAATACAGGCTTATACAGTAGAGAAATCCAGCATAATTCTATACTGAAGTACAAACACAAAATTAATGTAGATACAGCATGTAGTCAGTTACTTGATATTCTAATGCCAACAGGGGGAGGGTTGGTCTAGTGGTAGCGTGCTGGACTGCCAATCGCTGGGTCCCGGGTTCGAATTAAGCTCTTGCCAAGTCACCTGGGCCTATGGACAGCTGTTCCAAACATCCTTCGCCTCATTGCCGTGTCCACCTCCTGTCCTAATTAGCCTACCAAAAGCATAAATATAGGACGTAAAGCCCCAACCATCCGTCCATCTATTCTAATGTCAACATTATCAGTTTCTGACAATATTTTAAGCAGGGCAATGTCTACTAACTTTAGAATTATTGACATAAATGCTGAAGAATTAAAACAATCAACAATTCTAACATTCTTGATATCCATTGGTATCAATGCCAAAATAACTAATTCTAAAGTTCAGCAATTTCTCAATATAGTTTGAGCAATTGCCAATTGTGATTTACAAATCTATACAATCAGCAATCAGCTGCCTATCTAACATGATCTAAAGCCAAAACAGAGGTCATGAATACTCTTTTGGCAATCATCCCTTTTAACTCTTTGCTATCAATACCTACATCAATACCTACAATGCCAACAATTATTGCCTACAGAATCACAATATCTTCTCCAATTTCCCCAACAACATTGATCAAATCATCAAATAGTGATCAGCAACATTTAACAACTATTTAACTAGCTTTGTACACGGATAAGTGGCTGTTATCAGGGGCGTAGATTTTTCATTTTTGTAGGGGGGGATGATTTCGGGGATCGCCAAATTCGCGCGTGGCCCAACGAGCTGAAAGTCGCGCAGCAGTAGATTTCGAGGGCCACTCTAGGGTGTAAAAGCCGATATATTATAGATTATCGAAGGTTAGCTTTGAGACTTTTTTTTCCACACAACATGCAACTGGCATCATGGAAAATTGGTAAATACGACAGATAATTGTCAACACCAAGTATTAATAATTTGAAATTCTAGGGGGGGATAATCATATGATCATCCCCCCCAGGTTCATCCTGGGGGGGGATGCATCCCCCCCATCCCCCCCAGGATCTACGCCCCTGGCTGTTATATGTGACTATGGTGGCTTTATATCCTCATGCTGGTACCATTTCTCAAAGCCAATGAATTTGATGAATAATTGATAGCTTCTGGTGGACCAAACCTGGATACCATATCTGCCTCATAGACTAAGCAGGTGATAACATGAATGGATAATTGGAGCTTTACTTCATGTATTTATGCACTTGGCACTTGTTGGTAGGCTAATTAGGACAGGAAGAGGACACAGCAATGAGGCAAAGGATGAATGAAACAGCCGTCCAACATACGTCCAGGGCCGGGTCTCCGAGACCCAATGTTTGATAGCAGTTTCAACCATCCTTCGTCTCATTGCTATGCTCCCTCGAGTCCTAATTAGCCTCCCAAAAGTGCATAATCACAGGAACTAAAGCGCCTAAAGCCCCAATCCTCCATCAATCCATCCTGATCAGCATTTAATATGACCAAGTTCAAAACTATCCCACACAAAGCCACATATCCATAAACAGAAGGATAATTGCTGTTAGGTAAATATGACATGAGATGAAAAGTATTGACCTATGCTCCCAGATGAATATTTAATGGTGTTTTACAGGGGTCAACATTTAGCCCAGTGCTTTATTGGACTACAATGGACTATATTGGTTAGTTGGTTAGGTCATCAGAGATTTTACATGGCCTCTGGGGCTTACATTTTCTTTCAGCACTGTTGTTTAATGGAGAATTTATTCCCACCAGATTCAGCAGATTGTCCATACAGCATGTAAATGATCAATAAAACAGTTTCCAGTTTTTTGTGATCTTTTTGCACTTCTGACTTTTACGTCTTTATGTCTGCAGTAAAAATGTTTCATCAGACACATGTAAAATATTCAATAACGCTCACTGATCATTTGATCAATCAGATCATTTTGGCCTTGAGCAATGTTAATAATAGACTGGCATTTTAAACATGTTTTAAATGATGTTCAATGCCATTATAAAGGTAAAACAGACCAGTTTAGAGTACTTGTAATCAATGACAAATTGACAACATAATCACAGTAAATAAAAGAAAGGAGTATGGTTTTCTGAATGTTTTTTTTTTGTTTAACCATACGAAAAAACTTTTTCGAATCAAAATGTCTCAATACTATAGATGCTATCACTAGATAATATAATAATTATTCCTCTTGTATGGGGGATGGTTTGTCTGATCGGTGGTAGAATGCTGGGCTACCAATTGCTGGGTCCAGGGTTCGAATCAGTTCTTGCCATGTCAATCACCCTTCGCCTCATTGCTGTGTCCTCCTCCTGTCCTAATTAGCAATTTAGCCTACTAAGAGTACAAGCATAAATACAGGACGTAAAGCCCCAATAATCCATCATCCATCTACTCAGCTTGTATGGGCAACATAATGATGAGAAGATAAAGAATTTGGGTGGATGATGGATGATTGGGGCTTTACGTCCTGTTTTATGTACTTGGTAGGCTAATTAGGACAGGCGAGGTCATGGCAATGAGGCGAAGGATGATTGAAACAGCCATCCAACATGAGTCCAGGTGATCCGGCAAGAGCTGGATTCGAACCTGGGACCCAGCAATTGGCAGCCCAGCATGCTACCACTAGACCAACCCTCCTCCAGATAAAGAATTTAAAGACGAGTTCGTACCATCTACTTTCCAAAGAGAAAGGGGTCTAAATTCAATTATGCAGAAATGTAAATTCATTTTTTTGCAAAACTTACCATCAAACTATCACCCTTGTCGACGACATCGAGTTCATTGGTAGTCGGGCGTCTCCAGAATTCAGCGAGAACGCTCCGCCGTTCGATTCGGTTCTTGCCCGCTTTGGGGCCTTCTCTTTTACTGACGTCACTGTACATGTCGGTCAATGGGAATTACACATTGTTTACAAACAAATAGACTTTTAGAAGTTGTTAATGCGATAAGCAAGGACGTGTTGACACAAAGAGATGGAAAGAGACTTTCACCAAAAGTGGTAATATCCCCGCTAGTGCAATAAGCGATAAGGGTCTCCAAAGAGAAAATGTCTGATCTCTCTCCAAGGTTTCAGTAGGTTCCAATAAGGTAATCCAGGATTTTCCAAATCTTCACAACTTCAGAGATCCAGTAAAGTATACCACTTCAGGTCCTACTGTCAAATCCTTCCAGTATGGTAATCCATTGTGTGAAAATGTTAAATTCACTCTTGGAATGGGATATCCTCTTCAGAACATTATGACATCATCATGACGTCAGGGAATTCCAAAACGTCACTTAAGAACACTTTGGAAGGTAGGAGTTCCAATAACGTTTCCAGGGAGCTTTCTGTGACGCCAAAATCTATAAATGTGAACTTTCTTCAGTTGAATGCCTTTCAATTTTTTGTATCTTTTCCAACTTTTTATGAGTTGAAGTGTTCAGAATTGCTATGTGTTATATTTCCACCACTCTGCTGTAGGTCTTCACATCAACTGTCTGAAATACACGAAATAAATGTGTTACTACAAGCATACTACAAGTATACTACAAACTATAGGGTTGGAATAAATCATTTGACAATGGACCCAGGTCATTTTTTCCACTGGATTGGCACAGCTCACAGGCAAATGTCCCCCAGCTATGGAGACTTTTGTGCTCACGGGGAATTAATAATAGAATAGCCCAAATTAAGTGGTGCAGTCGACTTGTACCATGTAATTGCAAAAGAGCCTATTTATTACCCACAAGTAGGGGGCATTTCATGAATTATTCATAACACTATATCTTCCCAGACTTGCCTATCAGTCTTCCAATACAACAGAGCTATGAGAGCCAGGAGCCTCTGTCTAGTAGCAGCAAGTCCAATGCCAAACTAAGTCACAGAGAAAATAAAAAGAAAGTATCATTTCAGTTAAAAGACATTTATGAAGTGAATTATATTCATTCGTAAACAATTTTAACAAATGGCTTGTATAAGTTCTGGGCTACAATCTACAGCTCAACACAAACTAATAGATTGCAGGCTTTTATGAAGCCAATGAAGACGAATTTTTAAAAGTCTAATTTAGAACTCTGCTTATTGGAGCCAATAACCTCATTTTCAAGTAAAAGTAATTATCCAACTAAAAAGTCTAAAACCATAGGCTATGAACATGATGAACATCAAGTCATCTCAAGTTACAGCAAAATTCACAAACTTCTGTGATCACTGATCTATTTCAGTAGTCCATGCATGGACATGAACTTGAACAATACAGTCTTGGTGTGCAAAGTTTATAAACAGTCTGAAGTCAGACACCTTGACTTAAATTTAGATCATATTGCACATAGTCATGATAGTCAACATACCTGCTGTGTGAGTCATAATAAAATACATCAATATTTGACATAGAAGTAAATAGACTAAAATAGCTCAAACAAGAATTCAATATTTGAGAAATGAATAAATTTATAAATTCTCTACCTTACTTTGGTAGGTCTACTCTAGGAACTTCAGAATCTACATTTACTTTGTTTCAATGTATAGATCTTAATATCTCAGGTTTGTTTTGGAAATAATTAAAGTTAATTCACAAGCTTCTAATTTAAGGCAATATTGTGTTTAATCTACATTTAATGATCAGGCAATGAATACAACTCACAATATATTTATAATAACTCATACTTTTTCCTCAATTTGATCTATGAGGATTCTATCAATATGATGACCAAATATATACACTACACTGGGTACACACCTGGAGCCCTGGATACTTGTGATCAATTTATGATCCAAATATGATGTCATAATATTGCATCAACTTAATCAATTATATAAATGCACTCATTTGCACTGATCTAAGTGATCCAAAATGATCAAATCCTTTGTAGTCAGTTGAGATCAAAAGACCACAACATCTGACTACACAGCTGAGCACTTATAACACTATTTGAATGCAACCTGGGTCCAGGAAAATGCATACACTTAAAATGTACTTGGATGATTTTTGCTCGGCATGAAGGCTACTGAAACATCATATAAAAATATATTTTCAGTAATTTAGACTGTACAAGTAACTTAAACTATCAATAGCCCTATAAAGAGACTACAAATTTGTTTAAAAAAAAAAAAAAAAAAGTAACACCAGTTATGAAATTTAAAATGTGCAGGAAATACAGTGAATATTAAATTTAAAACAAACCTTGTAAATTTTGAAGAAATACAGTATTCCTCGTGTGATAATAACAAAGGTTACAATTTGAATGGGCCTACATCCAATATGGTAATAGCTGGTAATGCCTCTGGACTGTGTAGGCCTATGTGTTGCGCAATGTAATATGGGTAATCAACGCCACAATACCACTCTAAATGTGAAAATACACATATCAGAATTTAAGTGGACATCCAATAGTGCAGGCTATCCATAATTCCCATACATGACCAATGCAATTACGTAGAATGGCATAACTATGTACAACAGTGTATATCCTGGTGTATTGATCAACAAGTAATTAACCAAATTACTGATTACCCAGAGATTACATAGATATCAGACAATTACAAGGCATCCTATAGTGTTAGCACATCACTGTCTGCAGCAGGAATGAGTCAGACATTAGCTGTAGATGATATTCACTGAATACTAGCCTATACCACTGTGTAAAAGGCCTGTCTAGCTGCAACATATTGCAAGTACCATGACCATGATGGATATAGATTCATCATAACACAAAATTAATACACTGGAAATATATAGGCCTAGTTAACTGTGCTATGAAAACCAGTGCACTCAACTCAATCAATATAAGTCATACCTCCACCATTGATCATAAGTCTGTGACATATAATATGGCATTTATAAGTTATGATCTTCAATGGAATATAGACAAATTAAAAACAAATATAGCATAACTACCAAGTTTGGCATCACATGTCATCATCAAATAAGAATTTTATGAAATAGGAATAAGATCTATACTATATAAATAGCTATAAATAGCATCCAGGGATTCCAGACAAACATTCTAAAATCAATCAATTGCTCTTTCTACAAAGTAACATTTATAATTTAGTTTTACAAAATAAATGCAATACGACAACTGACAGGTAGGCCTATTGGCAACATTTCCTTAATCAGTTAATAGGCCTACATACTTCTGTAACTGAATCAGCTGATCATGTTTTGGCAATAAGCAGTGCGACACCAAAAACCTGACAGTTTTAAAATTTAATATTTTACATTCATGCCAAAAATAATTTTCAACAGGCCTATGTGACATTATCATCACAAAATACACAATCAGTCATATTTCAGAAATTCGTCATTTGGATCTATCCCCTCAGACCCTCTACAAATCTAGAAAAACATGATAAAAGTATGACATCACCTGCAGCAAGCAGTGGCTCTAATCCAGTGGATCTTGGCAAGTAGGCCTACCGGGTACTTGGCATTTTCATAAGGGGAATTCCAAGAGAAATCTACCAGATTATCCATGCTGACCCTCTGCTGCACTTCTGCATGGTGTTAAACCATTGAGTGACGTTTAATAAGGGATCACACAAAAGCTGATCGACTTTGCCTCACTCCTAATCAATGATTTGCAAGCTCTAGTCATGCTAGGCTGCATATTTAGGCTATGGACTCAATGTTGCAGGCAAAAAAGTACATACATACATGTAAACATAACAAATAGGCCCCCAGGCTCACCTGCAGTGCTGCAGACGACAATACAGGTGTTCCAAGTCGAATTAAAACACGTACTGATGACGTCATTTCGAATGATTAACATTCTTTTCAGAATAGATTTACGGAGATCTAGATGAACCAAGTTCAATTAAATAGTTTTTTAAACTTCTAAATATTTATTATCCTACAAGTGAAAAGAACTAACAATTAACTTTCAGAGGAGATTTAATCAATTCATCAATTTAACGCTAATTACGTCATGTCATAGCAGACGATAAGAACTGTAGCAAGAACGTAATAGAACTCACCAGTGTTCCATTGGAATTCCATCAGTTTTTCAGCAGTGTTGATCTATTGCTGAGGTCTTAAGACGTTGTGTTTACCCTGCACACCCCTCCTGCCATGCAGTCACGCTTCTGGGTCAACAAAAAAGTCACGTGACTGTGTGCCAGACCCTTTCATAGTTTTCGCGCCACACGGATCAAGGAATGATCCAGTGGTTTGGATCCTGCAAGCCAAACCAGTCCATCTCAGTGCGAAAAAAAAACTTTAGGCGCCTAACTTACTAAACGCGGTAAACGGGGTATTTGACAAATTATGCTACCGAGGCCTAGTAGGAATATATCCGAAGACCACACAGATTGAAAGACCTTTTCAAGACCAATTAAGTTTCTCAAGATCTCTTGATCATGAGGACCTATGAACCATGTATTATAATCATTGCACTCGGCTGGGATGTTTAAATAATAGGCCGATTTGCTAATGAAGAGACATTGGTATGTCAGATATCTTTGTTTTAGTTGTTATGCCTACTACACAGTAAATAGACAATTTAATTTCTTTTCGGAACATATAAACTTTAGCTAGTGTCACCAAAATTAAATTAGTAAGTGTTACACATCTTCAGAGATATAGTGGTAGTTTCGTGACTCAAATAACTAATCCTGAGGCCACCAGAGGATATGCCTGTCAGTGCAATGACCAAGCAGGCTGCAGACCCCGACAAAAGATTGACCATGTAGTCATTGTCGACCATGGTTTGACCATGGTCGACCATGGTTGACAATGAAATGACCATGTACCTGACCGTGAACTAAGTCTGACCATGTTTGACCATGGAATGACCATGAAAACTTAGACAATTTCCTTTGATGACCATGTATGACAATGAAATGACCGTGAGGACTTAGAAAATTTCTCTGAATTATTAGATGACCATGTGTGACCGTGTAATAACCATGAGGACTTAGAAATTTTAATCACTGACATTTATGACCATGTGTGACAATGAAATGACCACGGGGACTTAGAAAATTTCTCTCATTTTGAATGCCTGTCAAATCACGATGAGAACAATTTGAATCTAGTTAAAAACAATCTTTCATTTACTTGATGATCGTATATATATGACCATAGAATGGCCTAGAAGATTTGGAATTATTTTTTGTTTATTTGCAGATTTGTGCGATTCAGCAGATATTTTATGCATTTCTGTGATATCCTATTGATCCAGATATATCAGAATTTTATGCAA
This sequence comes from Platynereis dumerilii, assembly GCA_026936325.1. Lineage (NCBI taxonomy): Eukaryota > Metazoa > Annelida > Polychaeta > Phyllodocida > Nereididae > Platynereis > Platynereis dumerilii. The sequence continues at coordinate 10,713,226 of JAPTHN010000016.1, read as the reverse complement.
TGGGTAACTTAAGTAGATATAATGTATGTATACATTATATGCAATTGCAAAATCATAGCATATGACAAGTGCCTATCAACTGCATTCGAAACACAGTGGAATTATTTTAATGGCAGAGTTGCAGATCGATTGCAGATCGATTGACCCATTTTGAATTTATGCTAATCAAGGCCTTGAAATGACAGAAAAAACTGTAGTTCATGATCCATGATGTGTAAGAGACTAAACATGGCAATTTGACATTTAGCACTGTTTGACATTTGATTGCTTTGCTTATGATTCAAATTTTTTACATTGCAATGTACAGGCCCCCTAAACCCCCTCCCCATCTGGTTCCGCCATTAAATACATTCAATGATTCATCATTTCTATTGGCAGTCTGTTATTACTTGAAAAGAGAGTATAAAGAACTTGGTAGCAGCATATTGTATAAGTTTGTGTCCCTGTAAATCTCTACCATAATCTGTGTAAATGCTGCAGATTTTTTATTCTGATATCTACCTGTTGATTGCCATCATCTCAGACCAAAACGACTTGAAATATTTGTCTGATTCAATACTGACCATATATGACCATATATGACCACGTATGACCATCTGTGACCATGTAATGACCGTGTAAGTCACATGACCTACCAGTGGTGCCACCTGCCTTATAAACAGTGCGCACTTTTGGAGGGAAAGTTTTTAACTGCAAACATCAGGCTGTCTGGAGCTAAATTACCTTATCTAATTGAGTGTCGGTGAGTGCTAATGACACAAACTTGTTTCTGATTGTTCCTAGAGTTAGCTAGACAACATTTTCCTTGTAGACAGGCTGCAAAATAGCAAGGATCAGGCTGTAACAGTCTCAAATTTTGTTCATCTATTATCACTCGCCTAAAAAAACACACAAATTCGTTTCTTTTGGGTTGCTTAGACAGGAATAGATAAACATACTCGATATTTTGTTAAGAAAATCCTAGAATATGCCATGAAAATCTTCTCATTTTATGATATGGTATATTAAGGGGGCGACCATGAGATACTGTGAGCATGAGATATTGCTATGAAAAAAAAGTTTTATTTCTTGTTAATCTTGTGACCTTATTATTAGACAACACTTTGGCAAGGAGTTTCATTTAAAACATAAAGAATATGATATTTATGATATTTATAATATATATTTCTCAATAATATTATTATATTATTAATAATGTGTCAAAAATAATCCTGTGTAAAAAATATCAAATGTCACAGTCTTTTTGGTATTTTGGTACAGTGCCGCAGGCCTGTAAATTAGTGAAATTGGTCGACCATGGTTTGACAGTGACCATCTACCGCAGAATGAACAGACGGTCACAGACCGTGTGTGACCATGGCCATATGACCATCTGTGACCATGTAACCCCTGACCATGTACGACCATATGTTGACAATGACCAATTACCGCAGCAATGAACAGATGGTCACAGATGGTCATTATGACCGTGTGTGACCATGTGTGACCATGGCCATACGACCATCTGTGACCATCTGTGACCATGTAACCCCTGACCATGTACGACCATATGTTGACAATGACCAATTACCGCAGCAATGAACAGATGGTCACAGATGGTCATTATGACCGTGTGTGACCATGTGTGACCATGGCCAAATGACCATCTGTGACCGTCTGTGACCATGTAGCCCTTGACCATGTACGACCATATGTTGACCGTGACCAATTACCGCAGCCTCGACCATGGTCGACCATGGTCTGACCATGGTCATTTCATTGTCGAACATGGTCAATGACCATGGTTTGACCGTGGTCAGTCCATGGTCGACCGTGGTTTGACCATGTTGTTTTCGTCGGGGGATACTGCCACCTTGTGGAGTAAGAGCTGGCTCATAACAGTTTTGTCAAAACAGATATATATATTACAACTCAACTGATCAGATGAAATTGCAGATCAGATGAAATTGCAAATCAGATGAAATTGCTGACAATCTGAAATATTTCCAGATATCTCTGAACCAAGATATATCAATCTTGAATTATTCCAACTCTGACTCTCTGGCCTTCAAAAATCAAAACATTGACAACAGACACCATTGCTTTAACCATGAAGCTTCTCTATATTGAATGTAAAATATCGATATATATGTCAAAATCCTTATTTCTTAATACCAAATTTTCATTATTATTGAAGTTGTTTGTCTAATTATATTTATATACTGACAACTTCGTATTCTTATTCCAACTTAGGCACTCTGAACTCTCTGGCCTTCAAAAATCAAAATAATACTGACCAACAGTCACCATTGCTTTAACCATGAAGCTTCTCTGTATTGAACGTAAAATATCGATATATATGTCAAAATCCTTATTTCTTAATACCAAATTTTCATTATTATTGAAGTTGTTTGTCTAATTATATTTATATACTGACAACTTCGTATTCTTATTCCAACTTAGGCACTCTGAACTCTCTGGCCTTCAAAAATCAAAATAATACTGACCAACAGTCACCATTGCTTTAACCATGAAGCTTCTCTGTATTGAACGTAAAATATCGATATATATGTCAAAATCCTTATTTCTTAATACCAAATTTTCATTATTATTGAAGTTGTTTGTCTAATTATATTTATATACTGACAACTTCGTATTCTTATTCCAACTTAGGCACTCTGAACTCTCTGGCCTTCAAAAATCAAAATAATACTGACCAACAGTCACCATTGCTTTAACCATGAAGCTTCTCTGTATTGAACGTAAAATATCGATATATATGTCAAAATCCTTATTTCTTAATACCAAATTTTCATTATTATTGAAGTTGTTTGTCTAATTATATTTATATACTGACAACTTCATATTCTTATTCCAACTTAGGCACTCTGGACTCTATGGCCTTCAAAAATCAAAATAATACTGACCAACAGTCACCATTGCTTTAACCATGAAGCTTCTCTGTATTGAACGTAAAATATCGATATATATGTCAAAATCCTTACTTCTTAATACCAAATTTTCATTATTATTGAAGCTGTTTGTCTAATTATATTTATATACTGACAACTTCCTATTCTTGCCAAACCAGTCAGAGGAAATATTAAGTGGGAGACCATTTAATATCGGGGGGGGGAGGTTGGAGGTTTGCTCGATTTAGGAATGAATATTCGGGGACTTAGCACTTGAAAGAACAAATAAGTATACTGCCACTGTTGCTGTGAAATAAATAATTTCCTGCCGAGGGAAACTCCAAGCCCCCCTGAAAATTAAATGGTCACCCCCTAAACAAATTGACAGTCGCGGTCATGAATGAAAATATACTAAATGTATGAGTGGAAATATTTATTTTTACATTAAAATCTTTAGGCCCAAGGAAACCCCCTAAGCCCCTTCTCTGGAATCGCTACTGTGAATGAGTTATATATAATGAGTTTTTTTTTACACCCTGTCAGCACTTGATGAGGTACAAAATGTTTTAAGGCTCCGAGAGTCCGAGTGTTCATTGAACTTCATTCTCCGCGCCAAGATAATTATTTCATGGTTTAAGGCCAGACATAATTGATCTTTAGCTTCTCGGATCTTCTCAAGGCACTTTTTCTACGGTTGGTCGGTAGGACGAAAAAAATAGTGAATAATATAATGTCAATTTGATAAAAATAGTGGGTATGCTCAATTTTTTTTTCTGTAGGCAGAAAATATGTTGGGTCGGTCGAACCGAGAAGCTAAAAATTAAAAAAGTCTGGCCTAATTGTTCAAGCACCATACAACGCGTGACATCTCTCGGACTGACTTCCAAGAGAAGCTCTCGGTTTGCACTGTATTTCAAATTGACGTTTCTATTGGCATCACTTGTTCTGAGGATGTTTTTGAAATGAAGGAGTTTCCTCGGTCGGTCATTTGGACATGATTGAATTCTGGTTTATAAGACATTTTTGTGCTTTCTGAAAATAAAAATGTTTTCAAATGATGAATGTTTTACAATTCTTAATTGCTTAACATCCTCAGCAAACCTGCTTGTGGAAGCATGAATTCTCATACAATGAGATCATGAGAGGAAAACATATATATATACATGTATATTGGGTCATAATTTAAAGGCCGATATGTGAAGCATGTGGGATAAGAATGGCAGCCAATTTTCTTTGCTGTAGTTGAAGTTAGGTATGGGTCAAAGTCTTTGATAATGGTAAGTCTAAGTGAAACACAGGCCCAATGTTATTTAATAGGGAAGGGTGGTTCACTTACTTATCAAAGACTTTGACCCATACTTAACTCTGACTACAGCAGAAAAATCGGCTGCCATTGTTATCCCACATGCCTCACATATCGGCCTGTATGACCCAACATGTTTTCCTCTCATCTGATAAAAACTCATGCTTCCACAAGCAGGTTTGCTGAGGATGTTTAACATTGATGCAATGGCACAACATCAAGCGTTTCATTTACTTACAGGCGGCACTGTGAATATACATAATGCAAAATGTAGTAGATGTGTATTAATTAAAAAAAAGACAAACCAGTGATCTTCACATGACGATTTTCCTTCAGAGTACTGACAATTTCAGATGTCGACTTTTCACCACATTCGTCAAGCAGTCTAAATTTGCTGGACGGGCTCTGTGTTACACCAATTTTGTTGAGCTGAGTGATGAACTGTGGATGAAAAGCAGTCTCTTAAGTTAGGTGAAGATTACCTGACCATGACAGAGTTTCAGTTCATTTGCATTCATAAGACACAATGCACATAATTTTCAAAGCACCGTGGACAATGATGAAACGACAAAGAAAATCATTTAGCAAGCATTTAGAAAGGTTTCAGGTCATTCAAAGTAAGTTATGCTTAATTTAACCATAAGATAATTTGAAACATGCAAAGAGTAATTTCAAATTTTCTTCTCCATTTTCAAATTTCCCAAAAAACTTACACTCTCTACTGACTCTAAGAATGGGGGATGTGTACGCACCTCCATCAAAAATCAATCAACAGTAGGTTTTAACAACAACAAAATGGAAGAAATATAAATAAAATCATTCAAATGACAGTGAGAGAATTTGACTTACTGAATCATCTGCACAACCCCTGACTGCAGCTAAGGTAAACATCTTCTGGAATACCGACAAATGTCGAGGGTTCCTATTATACATGAGGATACAGTACGCGGCAACAATGGGCCACACTGCCTTCTCCATTGGCTCCTTGTCACCACATGCTACGGTCACTAACACGTCCAAAAAGAAAGGCAATCTGAAATATAGGCAAGCTTAGCCATGAGAAGCAGAGTTTCAGTTGATTTTTATTTGATTTTCTATTGGATCATTGTTATTTACAAAAAAAAGAAGACATTAATTAAAATCCTTACTGGACTAAAGGGACATTTATGTGCATCCCCAGCTTACTGCCTGTAGGGCCATTTATGTCCCTAAAATAAGCTGTTGTCCCTGATGACGTCACAAGCACAGGATTGTTTATTTTGGACTGCTCAGTCCAGTAAGGGTTAATTAATTAACATACAAGACAGACAATAAATAGCAAATAAAATGGTTGGTTGACACCTATCAGTGTATTTACCATGACCAATATATTATATAATGTTATTAACTTATTACGATATAATTATCAATAGACATTTGATAAGAATAATGATTATTACACAACTAAATATAATAGTATCAATACCAGGTTTCAGAAGAAGAGGGCACCATGAATTCATTTAGGGCTATTCCATTTAAAAATCTGGGGGGGGGTGGTCAGGTTACATTTTTGACCCCCCCCCCATGCATCTAAAGTGAATTATTTTCGACCCCCCATGCATTAACTTCGATTTTTTTGGAGACCCTACATGCACCAAATGCGAATTTTTTACCCACCCCACATGCATCAAATCCGAATTTTTTTAGACCCCCTCCCACGACAAACATTTTTTGACCCCCCTCCCTCCAAAAAAAAAATCTCAACCCTACATACATCTGAATTTTTTTAGTTTTTAGACTGAAAAAAAAAATCTCAACTGCATATGAATTTTTGAAAGAATCTCCATCAATGTGTTGAATATGTCTTTGGCTGCGCTGTATTACGTATCAACTTCAGATCCTAGCCTATCTCAGATGGATGGATGGATGATTGGGGCTTCGCGTCCTGTAGTTTTGCACTTGTACTAAGTTGGTAGGCTAATTAGCAGGGGAAGGACCCGGCAATGAGGATTTGCATATTAAAGTTGGGTCTTTGCCTATCTCGGACACGGTCATTGGAAAACTTGCTTCATATTTAACTAAGAGTTCTTTGTCTAGGCCTGACAGCTAGATATTCTCTTAACTCGGACAGAATAGTACAGTCTATTTTACTCCGACTTAAGCAAGGTTTACTGTTCTCCGTGATATGACGGAGGTGAAGCGAAACTTTCCAAAATTCTTGAATTTATTCCTTATTTTCCAAAAGGCTCTCTGTGATATGATGGAGGCGGAGGCAGTTCACCGCCGTGATATGATGGAGGAGGAAGTAAAATCCTCCAAAATTCTTGAAATTAATATTTATTTTTGGAAGGGACTTAGTTTTCCATTTTTCCTGGCATATTTTTTGTAGCATCTCGATGACTCCATACTGAGTCAGATGCTTCTCCGTGCGGAGGTGGAGGCCTCTCCGTGATATGACGGAAGCCTCTCCCTGATATGACGGAGGCCTCTCTGTGATATGACGGACTCAGACGGAGGCAGCAGGGAAAACTCTTAAATTTCACAAGATAGTTAAAATTTCCCCATTTAGTTTCCAGTCAAATTATTCCAGGGAGCTCCATTGATCCAATAGATGATTTTCTCAAGAAAAGTAATTTTATTCAATTTTTGGCAATTTCTGTATCAGTGTAACTTGTCTTGAGGCAGAGCTCCTTCTCTTTGGAGTCCAGGTTGTAAGATCACATGTGAAACATCCATTACACAATATGTATTGCCTCCTAAGATCTGGCACAAGATCAATAGCTGATCCCACCAGAACTGTCAGATATATATTTTTATGTCTTACAAAATAATTCCTAACATACTGAAGAGGATATAAATAACCAGGAAATACCTATTAAGAATGGAAGAAAGGAATATAGAATAATATGAGTTGTCAGATTTATATTCAGAAGAAAGGACCCACTGCAATGGTAGAGGTATTGCTGAATGTATGCATTGCAGAAGCCCTTGCATGTGTCATGCTCTGGTATAGGAATAAAGAGGTTTGAAAGTAGCAGCATCTGATGAAGACCTGACAGGGAATCAGTGTTTTTTATTTATTAAAGTGTTTTGCACATGTCTGAATAGTTTTTTTAGTGGTAGGCAGGAAAAACATTTATATACACTGATTGCCCAGTGGTTCGCCTGGGGAGAGGCAGGATATACATGTATAAGAAGAAGAAGAAGAAGCCTAGTCAGCCAAAACAAACATGGCTAAGTTATTTCCCAGTAAGTCCTGGTAAAAGTAGTTAACCACTTTACATGTTAAGCTTTTATACAATCTGGCACAGCTCTCCATCCTCCAGCACCTGTCCAGCACTAACTGCAGGAGGGTAGAGCTGTCTGTCTACTGACACAAAATGCGACGTCCGGCGTCCAGGGAAAACCACCAACTACAACTCGCGATCATGAAAGAATGGCAAAAACGTTGTGCAAATTCGTCTGAAATGATGGTTTATTTAATTTCTTGTGGCAAGTATGTAGCAATAATTTATTTACAAGGTGTCTGGGGGGTCGGAGGACCCCCTACATACATCTAAATCGAATTTTTCGGGTCCCCTACGTACATCTAAATCGATTTCTTTGGGCCCCCACCATACATCTAAAGTGAATTTTTGCCGACCCCCCTATCCATCTTACGAAAAATAAATCAACCCGACCAACCCCCCCCCCCCCAGAGTTTTAAATGGAATAGCCCTTAGAAATAAGTAAAATAAAGTATACATTATATTTGAAACATTTACCTTTCTTTCATTTCGTTCACTATCATATTCAGGATATCGCATTCAGGCACATCTTTAATTTTTATTGTACTTAATACTGAGGGTTTGAAAAGAGCTGTTCGACTTGATAAAAGTCCACAAACATGGTTGATCTCCTCCAATCGTAGCAGGTCGCCCTTATTAGTTACAGATCGATTCCTTACACCTGTCGGTGAAAAAAACCAAGGAATAAAAGCTGAGCTTGACAAATGAATTTGTTATTAAACCAAATTTAAGTTACAGATCTATGCAAATCCATTCATGAAATCATCCTGCATCAATTATTATAACATTTCGTTGATCATGGATACTGATCTGATATGGTAATTTCACATGTCCATAGATATTTACAGTGACAATGGTGACGAAGTTGGCAAATCACTCAATAATCACTAAGTGATAATATACAAACCTGAGTTCTCCAGTGCAAGCTTTGCTGCCTTGAGAGTTGTAACGGGTGTTTCTTCTTTTTCGCTGGGAGTTCCCTCGCTCTGGTCCAGATTTGGTTGGGCGTCGGACAGGGTCACTGGACTATCAACACCAGATTGAACTTGAGGGGATGGTTCAGGAGTTAACGAATTTGCAGATAGCTGCAAAAAAAAGTTTATGTTGATCAATCAATTCAAGTAAAGATATGAACTTCAGGATATAAATATTTTAGATATTACGGAAGTTAATTTAATCTAATCTACGAGCAATTGCGAAAAGTCAGTTACTTACCAGTATATTGGAATCTTTAAATTTAAAGAGAGTTCCATTGGTCTTGTCCAGATTAGGTTGGGCGTTGGATGGGGTCACTAGACTATCAACACCAGATGGAACTTGAGGGGTTGGTGCGGGAGTCAATGAACTTGCGGATAGCTGCAAAAACAAAGATAAAATATTAGTCATGATTTAGCAATAGCACATGATAAGTGTTGGCTAAGTGCCGATGGGAAACTTCAGTAAATACTAAAATACAGCAGCACGGAATTGATTTTAATGCGAATTTATATTTCTACCAGGACAAGACTGACAGTTACAACATATCATCCCTAGGACCCAGTTATTGTGGTGATAAATTGATAATGACAATCAAACTATTTACTTAAATTAATTTTTCTGCAAGATATTATGTATCCTTTGCAGTTGGTGCTGCACATATCATCATCAAAATCCACATTTATTAATTTCTAAAATTAATATATTTACAAGATTTATCTCACCTGAACACCACCTGTTAAATCATCACACGGAGACATTGGACTGTCGGTCATGTCCACTACTACGGTCATATCCAAATGCTGCAAATCTGACATTTTCCTTTTTTTGCCTCCATCTGTCGAACGAGTGTGCTATTAATAAGTGGAGTCTGAGTCTCTGGCGTTAATTGTTGCTTGGCGCTGTTTATTAGGGACATATTCTCTCTTGCCGTCTCCCTGAACTTCCACCAGTTATTTAATTTGTCAACACATGCGGCACACACTGACGAGTCATCTGCAATTTCGTATGTGATCGGACCCAACAAGATTTTGATTTTCTCCATTATTTTAAGTTTCATACATTTTCTTTCATATAATTTGTGGCATCGCCATGGTCTCGGAGAACAACATAGCATACAAAGAGGAGTAACCTCTGTCAAAGAGGTTGTTGAAGACATGGCTACATTAATAAATTGGCAGTGATCAGTGTCTCAACATGCTCAACGTTGACTTTGCTTCAACTCGTACTTGCCACCACAATCCCAAACGAAAGTCAGTGACACATCGACGAATTAAGATTTTCCATTTGAACCCTGAAACAATAAATATAATGTAAGCATTTAATCAGCATAAAAATATTTATTTTAGAACAAAAATTTGATATAAGACATAAGCAATACCATCAAATTTCGAGTATATCATCATGCCAAGGCATACTTCCTACACTTTGGGCCAGGGGGGGATCCAGGATTTTTTGAAGGGGGGGGGGCCCCAGCAATACTTATCTCTAAAAAATTTTTTTTCCAAATAGCATTATGAAAGATTTATCTGACGAAGGGAGGGGGGCACGCTCCCCTTGTGCCCCCCCCCCCCCTCCCTGGATCCGCCTATGCTTTGGGGGACTCCTCCTCTTAGGGATCTCCGTAGTCTGTTTCCAACAGCAGAGTCGGAGGGTGAGGATTTTTTTTCTTGAATTTCACCAGAACTTATAAATTAAATTTCTCTCAGGCCCCGGTTTTTTCCATGTTAATTTTAGGCCAGGGAGGGGGGGTCCAAGGTCCAATACCATTTGGGCAGTGCCCCCTTCCCCTAAAATGACCAGTGGCAGTGTATAATAGGACCCCCTCTCAAGCTCAAGTCTCAACCTCCCCCACCCCACTCGTAGGACTGGTCTGTCAGACCTGCTCCCGTCCAAATTTACCCTAAGAGCCATTACCACAAGACATTTTGTTGCTCAAAAAAGTGGCGTGTCAAATATGTGGAGGGGGGACATTTCCCCCCGCCGTCCCCCACCAAATTACGCCCATGCCCCCCTCCCCCATATTGGACATGTCCCCCCCCCCCCACCAAATTACGCCCATGCCCCCATATTGGACCTGTGCCCCCCCCCCCACCAAATTACGCCCATGCCCCCATATTGGACCTGTGCCCCCCCCCCAGGTATATGAACTTTCCAAAATATACAATTAGTAGAGTGGGTGCCCCCCCAGACCCCCCAGTTACGCCACTGATCATGATTGGTGGACAATGCCAATGGTTGTGCCTAGTTGTGGCTGGCATGAACAATTAACATGATTAAGTGACAATCAGTGACTGAAATGTAACATTTTGAATTCCTCTGTGTGTGACTGCTATCGGTGTCTCACTCTCCAGAATGACCTGATCATTCTGAAGATAGCACTGCAGTATATGTAGATTTTTCATACCATTTTCATCTGCATTCCCAGATTCATCAGATTCTCCAGTCGGGGAAATTTCCTGATCGGGCAACCTTGCCCGTTCGAGCAATGACCAATCCCAGCGTACCTTGCAGTTGCCCGATGCGGCAATACAACATGCTCGATCGGGCAATCTCCTTTTTTTGACTGACTTCCCCCTACAAAATCGTATTTGCGCATTTAGTGCCCCAAATGCGCATAATGAAAACTATACTGACCAATAGCAGGGCTCCTTACGCTTCATTTGGCTGTATCACATGACCAACTTGCTGTCAACTTTCAGGGGGGCACTCGCTTTTAATTCAGCGGTAGCTGTTTTCCAGCCTTTTTGGCGGCAATTACCCATTATTCTGCAACCCCAAGCCATCAATGTGTGTGTATTTGATGCAGTGCATTGAATGGACGCTAAATCAGTTAATTTGACTGTGCATACCATAGAAATACATAGAACGGACATGAGGCTGTATGAAGCCACCTCAAGATGAGGTCACCAAATCCACCATATTGGAACTGCCCTGAGACATGACGTCACAATGGACTAATTATGATGTGACGTCATGCCATTGTTATAAGTGACATCACTGTTATCGATGACGTCACGATATCATTGTTTCAGGATACAGGGCAGTTCCAAGATGGTGGATTTGGTTGCTTCATCTGCCAGAGCCTCATGTCCGTTCTATGTATTTCTATGGTGCATACACCCATTATTCCAATATTCAATGCGTTTTAGACAAGTGGGTTACTCTCACTTATTTGAGAGAACAAGTTTGGCAGGTAAAGAAATGGCTATACAAATGAGTTATTAAACTTTTTCAAATTTATAAATGCAGAATATATTTAAGTCTACTTGTAATAGGTTATATAGATATTATTAGACTACTTTATATGGACCTATAGATCCACAATTAAGGTTCAAATGTGGTAATGTGTGGTATATAACGCACAGATTGGTGAACACCCTCAAATACGTACCACAAGTCTTTTTTGCAATCTTAAATAAACAGATATAATGTGAAATAAGCCTATACTAACTTTTTTCCTAATAAAATCTGTAATTTGGATATATATATATGGATACAAAATAAGTCTACTGAATATGATTTACGTAATGTCAATAACATTGTGTAATGTTTGGGACAACTTCAATTGTTAAAAAGTTCTACACAAATAAGTGTAGTTCTATCTGGATTTTTCTAATAAAATGGATAAAACTCAAAACATAATTTTTTACAGTCCTGCATGATATGGGCCTATTTATAGGTTATATATGGGCCATGGTTTGGGTGGCCGTGGGTGACCATATCGCAGAAATTCAGCCCAAGAAAGCATTTTTTCTCTCTAAATACCTTTTTTCTTTAAAGTTTCATATTTTCCCTCTACAATTCTCATAGTTTGCCTCCTTTTTTCCACATTTCCTCTGACTAAAACTTTTTATTATTCCTCAGGATGAGTCAAGAAAAAGCATCAGTATTGGGAAAAACTGACTTTCCATGGGATAACTAGAATTCTGTCCCAAAGGGACGAAATGGCGCCACTTTTGCACTGATATACAAAAATGGGTTTTTTAGGGGCCAGGACTCTGAGCCAGGACTCTGAGCCAGGACTCTGAGTCGGGACTGTGACTCTGAGTCGGAACTCTTGAGTCCCGAATCACAGTCCCGAATCACAGTCCCGAATCACAGTCCCGAATCACAGTCCCGAATCACAGTCCCGAATCACAGTCCCGAATCACAGTCCCGAATCACAGTCCCGAATCACAGTCCCGAATCACAGTCCCGAATCACAGTCCCGAATCACAGTCCTGACTCAATTTGACAAAGTCAGAGTGGAAATCCAGGACTCTGAGCTGCGGTCTTAAGTCGGGTCTCTGAGCCTGGCCTCTGAGCCTGGCCTCTGAGCCTGGCCTCTGAGCCTGGCCTCTGAGCCTGGCCTCTGAGCCTGGCCTCTGAGCCTGGCCTCTGAGCCTGGCCTCTGAGCCTGGCCTCTGAGCCTGGCCTCTGAGCCTGGCCTCTGAGCCTGGCCTCTGAGCCTGGCCTCTGAGCCTGGCCTCTGAGCCTGGCCTCTGAGCCTGGCCTCTGAGCCTGGCCTCTGAGCCTGGCCTCTGAGCCTGGCCTCTGAGCCTGGCCTCTGAGCCTGGCCTCTGAGCCTGGCCTCTGAGCCTGGCCTCTGAGCCTGGCCTCTGAGCCTGGCCTCTGAGCCTGGCCTCTGAGCCTGGCCTCTGAGCCTGGCCTCTGAGCCTGGCCTCTGAGCCTGGCCTCTGAGCCTGGCCTCTGAGCCTGGCCTCTGAGCCTGGCCTCTGAGCCTGGCCTCTGAGCCTGGCCTCTGAGCCTGGCCTCTGAGCCTGGCCTCTGAGCCTGGCCTCTGAGCCTGGCCTCTGAGCCTGGCCTCTGAGCCTGGCCTCTGAGCCTGGCCTCTGAGCCTGGCCTCTGAGCCTGGCCTCTGAGCCTGGCCTCTGAGCCTGGCCTCTGAGCCTGGCCTCTGAGCCTGGCCTCTGAGCCTGGCCTCTGAGCTGGGACCGTTGTTAAATAAGAACATGCAATTTGTCATGCAATCTTGTGGAAGGGTGGGATAAAAGTTTACTCATCACAAAATTACAGGATCTGTCATCAAGAGTCGTCTGGATAAGGGGTAAAATCCACACTTTTAAGGTCACTTGAGGTTATCTGGAGTATTTTTCAGGAACCCGGCATCACTCAACTGGATTGAAAACAGCTGGCATATATACAGGCCCTTTTTAAAAAAGAGTTAGCATAAGCGACAAGGTGTATTTGTTGTGTAGGAGAGAAGGCCAAGTGAGGCAGAGCAAAGAGTTCATTCTACGATACGACAACATGCTACAAGTTCAAAACATAGACGCTGGCTGATCTCACGATCTACCGGCGCCAATCATGGTTATAAAATACATAATATCCTTCTTACATTCAAACTTACATGACCTGAGCATTGTGCACTGCTAATGTCTCTCCCAGGCATCCCACTCACTGGAACTATCCACCTATCCCTCTTTTTATATACTATCCTTCTTATGAGGGGAAACAACCTCCTGACTAATCTTTCTTTCACGATTTTCACTTCATCTCTTTCTAAAATCCAGGATTGCATGAATCTCTCATGACAAGTCACGAAAAACTTTTCCAACACTTCTTCTCCTGATTTCAATTTTCCAAGTAAAGTAGTCATACTTAATATGCCTCTAAACCGCTCTCAAAGCCATATTATTTCACCAAAATCAGATGCTTATATGCACGTTTATTTTATTCCATTTTCTACCAAACTAAACAAACCTATATCTGCCCTCTGGTGGCAATGCAAAACATTCACAATAAATCCGTCATGACAAGTCATGCAAATGTTCATTCCTGCTCATCAACCATACACCTACCTTAATCCTACTCTTTTGCTTAATTATTACATTACAAATACATCCATTTATGTCATGCTTTTTACCAATGGGTATTTCTAGTTAAACATATTGAAAATTAAAAATACTGAACAATCAACAACTTTCAATTTCAAAATAATTTTATTTAAAGATAATGTGTGAAAGAAAAATCAGTAGGCTAAGCAAGGGATTAGGTGGTGCACTGTACGAACCGCCAATTTCTGGGTCCTGGGTTTGATACCCGCTCACCCCAGAAGCATGTTGTTTACCGGTTTCAACCATCCTTTGTTGTATTGCTGTGTCCTCCTGTCCTAAAATCTGCATGAAGGAATAATCTTGTCCTTCATTCTGAAAAGGATGGACATTTGCCAAGCCCTGTCCCCTCAGCGGGCACTGTACAGGAGAACCAATCAGTAAATAGATTGAGGGGGCACGACAGCACATGCAGATATGTAAAGTTTTAGGATGATCTGTCAAGCCCTATCAGGCCATTGAAATTCCAATGTATCAGGCAAGGTAATCCAGGACCAGGAGTCATTGACTTCATTCATGGCTGGCCATAAAAAGTCTCTCCCTGAGGCAGAGGATTCCCAATCCTTAATTATTAATTTCCATAGGCAGATTTGAGAGGCTTTTTATCCCCTTCACCATTAAGGAGGATCAGTGGTGAAAGCAGTGCCCGATTTAGGAATGTGCGGAGTGTGCGGCTGCACAGGGCCCCCACATTTAAGGGGGCCCCCACACAAGCATATCACGAGTAAATTTATAGCAAATTCGTATTATAGTTCACTCGAATGATGCTGATCTGAGAATAACCTAATTGTGCAACAAGTAGAGCCTTATGCATGATTAAAATGTGGGGGCCCCAACCTTCTTGAGGGCCCTCCAATGTAATTATATTTCAAAATTGTTGTCATTTTTTACCAAAAATGTTGATGGTGTGAACAGGCGATCTATTAAACCAGCGGAAAATTTTGGTTGATATGTGGGGGCCCTGTTCAGGTGTTCCCAGGGCCGTATTAGCGCATTTCTGGGCCCGGGGCAAACTGTTTCTAGTGGGCCCCCCTTGCGCACCAAAAACGCTCTAAATTCTGAAAAGTACATTCGCACGCCAGTTACCCGACGCACTTTCTTTACTGTCGCAACTCTTTTCAGCTTCTTCATGGGCCCCCCTGAGGTCATGGGCCCGGGGCAACTGCCCTGTTTGCCCATAGGTTAATACGGCCCTGGGTGTCCCCTTCCCTATGAGTATCATCTGGGGACCTCAGGCCTCCTATGCTTCTCCCTTCCTCTCTTGGCCTCCCTCCTCTGCTGGACCTCCACCTGGGGGGCCCCAAGCTCCCGGCAGGTTGGGGGGCCCAAACTAACTTTGGGGGCCCCTCTCCCATTCTGGGGCGCCTCCCACTCCGTGGGGGCCTCCCCTCCCACTCTGGAGGGGGGCCCTCCCACTCTGGGGGGGCCCTCCCACTCTGGGGAGGGGGGGCTCCCAGTCTGGGGGGCCAGGGGCCCTTCCACTCTGGGGGCCCCTCTTACTCTCGGGGGCCCCCTTTCACTCTGGGGGGCCCCTCTCACTCTGGGGGGCCCCTCTCACTCTGGAATGCCCCTTCCCACTTTTTTTTCCCCTCCCACTCTTGGGGGCACCTCTAACTCTGGCCTCAGTCCTTCAGGTGCCCCAGGTTTAATGTTTTATTTCAAATTTGTAGTTTTTTTTTTGTCAAAGGTGTTCATAGATTTTTGTTTTGCTGTTGTGTATACTACATGGGTTCTGAAATTTCTCATATTTTTAAAAGCATCATGTACAAAATACAGTACAATTAAGAAAATACATAAAAGAAAAGGTCATCATATTAGGCATGCCAGCAGATATATTAACACGTAAATTCAGCAGGACATGATAGTGGAACTTCTTTTGCACGATGAGACAATTCTTTCTGCATTCGTGATTGTTCACCTCCACTGGTCCTTGGTTATCAATGTTAATTCTTGGTTTGATTTCAGGCCTTATAAAGGTTTTCTGCCATCCAGGTCAATCATGTGCAATAATGTTCCTTTTTTGGATCGAATGGGAGCCCACTGTATCAATGTTTCCTTCTGGCCAACAAATCTCCATTTTATTAAATAACTTGATATAAATGGGTCACACCTACAGCCGCTTGTCATAAAATCATTGTACATTGGCATTTTTTGCTGTCCGTCTAACTCTACAATACTTATGATAACCATTTAGTGACCATTCATTAAAACTGTATGCATGTGTTTCTGGTGCGCAAGTTGCAACATTATCTTTCATCATGGTGCCTTTTCACTATAGAGTAAAGTAAAAACACAAAAGTATGTACTTCATAGAATAAGTCTGGTTCGTGGGAGAATATTGCTATGGACTGCCTGACACTATTTGCTCCCTATCAGGCATTTACCACATTAAAGAGACAGAAAACCCTTTAAAAAGTCCCATCTCAATAAACATATTAATCAATTTTAGTATTTTTTCGATTTAGCCAAATTTCATGCTCATGCAAGGACAGACCCTTCCAAAAGTTGCAGAGACATCTCAACGTAATGCATTTTGGGGGCCCCCACAACTTCTCAGCACAGGGGCCTCCACACACCTAAATCGGGCACTGGGTGAAAGTCTGAAAGAACAATTATCTTGTGTTCGCGCCAGCCAAGATCAAACAATTCAAATTCCATGGGGGCCTCCCTCAATGAAAACTGTCCATCCAGTGCTGTTGAAAAAAATCCAAGCCCCCTTAGAATATGGCCTGGATAATAGGCGCTGCTCAGCATGCGACACACACTTCACAGGCTCTTGCTTTAAGCTGTTTCTATCAATTAATATGTTAACTTTTACTTTCAATTATTATCCATGGTTGTGGGATCGCACTTGAGGATTATGAGACTATTATTTCGTGATTATTTCTTTGATTTTACTTGTGAGATCATCCTTTGGTAGAACCCGGAGAATGCAGCAATCACTTGTGCCATCGAGCATTAGACTTTTCAATACCCAATGACACTTGCATTTATGTATCTATCAATTTTGTGAAATATTTACTGTCATTTCTTTACTATGTACTTTTTGCCTGTGGGTGCAAAGCAAATTTCCATTCTTCGGATATTATAGATTATCTATCTATCTATGTATCTATCTACATGATCTAGTGGTTGCCTCCCAGCTGAGCTCAGCTGCACTCTCAGATCTTATTATTGAGCCGTGTCACCCGCCCCCTCTGAACAATATTTAATTTCATATTATAGGCCTATGCATTTTCCCCTCAGCCTAATTATGATAAAAAATGTAAAAGAGGGACCAAAATGATTTTTGGTGACTCCAACTCCATTTTATTTTTTGCTACAATTTGTGGAGGGTGCCCCCCTGGGCCTTGTCTCAGGCCCTGGTCGCCCCCTGAATCATTGACAATGCGAAAAAAGTTTTTGTTGATCAGGTAAAACGATATTGATTGCATATATCTCTGTGATTGATTGTATTTCCACCAGCATATATGGCCATTTGCAAGCATTGCCCGATCGGGAAAATTGCTAGATCGGGCAATATTGATGCATTGCCCGATCTGGAAATTTCCCCGACTGTTCTCATGTTTGTTGTTGGTGTTGGATGTAAGGGATTCCCCGGGAATCCCGTCGCGTGACGTCATAATCTTTGACAACACCAGGGGGAGCCTCCATAGCGCCACCAAAACCGCCTAGTGGCTTACAATCCAAATAAATCACAACAGCCTTTATTTGCGAGTTCACTCGCATTTGTGAGCGAACCAGTTAAATAAGGGGTAGTCAGAAATTTTGGATCGTTTGTGAGAGTCAAGGAAGCACTTATCAAAGTTTCTTTTTCATGAAATTAATGAAGAATAGGCTAACTTGAGGCGTCTTGCTTTTTTGTGTGTCTTTTGTGTCTTGTTTAATTACAATTTAAGTTTTTAGTTTCAACCAAATCACGGCAAAACAGGAAATAGAAATATTCTTGTTATTGTTTTACTGCCCTCTGATTGGCCGAAACAGGTTCGATGTCTTCCCGATAGTTTTCAGACACTTCTATTAGGGCTAGAATTAGAATTTTAGGCTCTTTTGAATCCTGGTGCCTTAATCTTTATGATTTCGTTTTTTCATGAAGATATCTCAATTAATTGCTGAGAATTCGTTGAAAATGCATAGGCCTATATATTTTTTCCCCAGGATGCACTGTGCATGTCAGGCAATTCAGAATAGCAATTAAGACTTCACCAATTAGCCAATTTGCCATTCACACCTTGAGTTAGTATATTTAAATTAACACCTTCTAAGAAGTCCCACATCATTGAAGGCCATTGTAAAAGTGAACTTTCTCATAGCAATCAATGCCATCTTTGGGGGAGGCAATCCACTCAATTAAAATTTAACATGACAGTCCTGTGAATTTTTTTTTCACATGAACCACAGCTGCACACTCTTTGTTACAATGTTTTTTGCTGTACAATTCAGTTTATTTGATGACTACCAAGCCAGCCTGAAGAGTCACACTGTACAAACGGACAGACTCAACGGCAGTTATCAGGCAAATATGGCAGTGAACATATTTTAAAAGAATAAAAATAACAATGTACATATAGTGGCTTTCATACTATAATGTTAAATGAAAGGAATTATTGCAGTGACATTTATCTGAACGAAAAATTATATTAGAAATAACCCCAGGCATCTTGATATATGTTTACCAACTGGTGTCTCACTTTTGTCTTTGTAACTCACTTTTTAGCTATTTACAATGAAAAACTCGGGAAAATTGTGGAAGGGGTTGACAGCTAAAAATACAAGGTATTTTATAAGATCATTTTCAAGCTTCTATGTGCTTTATTAATGCACTAGATTAGCATTTCAAAATTTTCTTCTGCACACACATCTTGATAGGACAGCCAAATAAGGCAGGTTTCACTCAGCGCATTGCAATAGTGCATTCATATTTTGTTAATTTAAGGGTGATTGAGTAGAGAGACGTTAATGAAATATTGTGCATAAAATGAAAATACCAGTGGTTGGTCCTTGACAAAATGTTATGAATATGTGGATACAGTAACAGTTACCACGGTTACTAGCCTGTCAACATCAACTGAACAACACAAGTCAAGTCAGCCGGGTATACCAGCACAACACAAGTCAAGTCAGCAGAAAAGTTCTTGTATTTTATAACTCAATTTTAGAAGAACATTATTGCCCTTGCATTGCAGTCTCGTTGTGTTGAGTGCAGGATGTCTGCAGAATTTTTGGAATCAAATTCCAGGATTTTCTAGGCTTTTCTTGGCCCAAATTTTCCCAAAATCAAGGCCAATCTTCCAGAGAATGCAGATTACTTTTTTCTGATAGTAAAAATGTATCGGCGACCTGACTGTCACAAGAAATCGCAAAATATTCAGCTGTGTTTCTTTTTTTTATTAGTATGAAGCAGATTCCAGGCCTTTTGTGGTAAATGCAATTTTTTCAAGGCTTTTCAAGGCTTTTCAAGGACTGGCAGACACCCAGGTCACACCCTTTGAGTAGTTAGAGTCAGGGAAGTGCAAGTGATTACTTCAATCTGCTTTTGTTACTGTGATGTCATTACATATTCAATAGGTCAATAATGGATCATTTGGAGTCTTCTACAGTTTTAATCAATCGAGTAACTAAATTATTGCCAATATTGCTTCACAAGACTGTGGCATTTTTGAAGATGCATAAAGAAATATAGTCCTACAGACGACTCCTAAATACATTTTTAAACTTACCATTTTAGATTTATAGGAAATTCACCCTGTACTAGGAGTTCCTACTTTGATATATATCTGAAGATTGAGGGATGCGACAAAGAATTGTTTCAGCAAAGCAAAAAATATTTTGTGGAGAGCTTCCGAACCTGGGTCCCAACAATTGGGAGCCCAAGGCTCTTACCTTTTCCCCATTTTTCTTATAATTTCCACATTTTGCTTACCATTTACCCATTTTGCTCATAATTTCTCCATTTTTCTTACCATTTCCCCATTTTCGTTTCTAATCTTGCTAATACATCTGCAGAAATTTCCCCAAAATCTGTTCAGGGGGCAAGTTGTCCCCCTGCCCTCTCACCCCCCCCCCTAATGGTTATGCTACTGATCTCAATACCTTTTAGATCTGGCCTTCCTGCTATTGACATAATTTGTTGTAAGCTGCTTGTACTTTCTTTTTTACTGCACCGCCCACCCCTCCTGGTGATACCACTGCTAAGTTTATTGTCTGTTCTATTTCTCTGATCATGTATGAAAATCTAGGCCTCAAATTCTACACCATTTTCCCCAAGAATCCACTCACAAAAATGGCAAAACAACATACGCATAGTGAACTCGCATGTGTTCCGCTTGCGACACAAATTCTAGTTTCTGCAAGGTACTTGCTTGTGCCTTTTGGTTAGACCCATGAGTGACTTGAAAATCAAATCATGACTGACCAAACAAATGAATTCAACTGATTAATTCAGATAGTTGGCAGAATTGAACTTAAACTAGTTGAATAAGTTACAACGGACTAATATAATCCAACTTTTCACAAATTATTTCCAAGAAAAGGGCGAAAGGTAAGATTCACGAACAATTTGACTCTCATTTTCAAAATTACAATTATCTGAAAATTTCTTTAAAAAAAGTAAATTCAGATAACATTTCGTTGAAAAATTCCAACGGACTTTGGCAAAACACACCATTGACTCTTTCAAGCCATTTATCACTACCCACTCGATTATTTTACAACCCTATCCTCCCTAAAGGTTTCCATAATGAAATGCTCGCCACTTGTACTTACTTGTACTACTCTTAGCAGAACCTGCCCCAAGCAACAAAAATAAGTTTGAAGATCGGGCATTTTCCTATGCAGCACCAAAGCTATGGAATAATTTGCCTGAAAAAGTGAGAACTGCACAGACACTAGAAAGCTTCAAGAAGAATCTAAAAACACATTTGTTTCAGAATTCCTACAATTGATTGATCTGAAAAGCGCTGATGAGCAGTTTACTGAAATTAGTGCTTTATAAATCCATATTATTATTATTATTATTACTATATATTATAGATAGGCCTAGTCACATATCATGACTAAAATACACTTGTGGTGAGATGTAGTAAATTTATTTACATTATTCAAATATATCCACTTCAAAGTTTTTATTCACATTAGTTCATTAACAATTTTCAACACAATAATTGGTACAGAGTGAGGACTAAAACAAAAGTAAAAGAAATCAGCATTATATAATATAAGCCAAAAAAGTTCAGAAAAAAATAATAAACTGAGGAAATACATTGGTAAATATGCGTACAAGCATAAATACTTTTGTGAACCATCTCAGCACTGCAGGCATGTAGAGTTATGTACAGAATATTAAATAGCTTTTTAAAACAAGGTAGACAGAGGATACATATTTTCAAAACAATAATTTGGTGGACTCTGATCATCAAATTTAAACACTTCTTGACAACCAATCTGGCATCATATGCATGCATTTCAAAACTACAAGATTAAATTTCAGGGACGATTCATGGATCAGGAAAATAATCTTGCATTTCACAAGTTCAGAACTCATTTTCCTTTGCCACAAAGTTTTAGAATCCGCCTTTCCTTCAAAGGGTCAGTGGGACAAAATCAGCCTAAAAATGTTGCAAAATTAGTCACATCGTCATCTTATTAGTACTGCCAACTGCATTGACATATCTTTATTTGACAAAAGAAGCAAATGCTTAACAAGCTGGTCATGTGCACTACCCTAAAACGGGGGTAAAGTTGGCAATTTGAGGTAAAGTTGGCAAGCTATTTTGACCCACTTAATGGCAAATATGCCAATTTTTCCTCTGAGACACTGACACGAACTGCAACTTTGCAAAAGATACCTGTATCAGTAAGCGAGTGAGTCAGTTTGTGTTTTACGCCCCATCAGCACCGGTGTGGGCTATTTAGAGGCAAACCTGTATCAGTAAGAAAAGTTGGCATTTCTGCTATTAGGTGGGTCAAAATAGCTTGCCAAGTTTACACTGGATTGCCAACTTTACGCCGTTTTACAGTATGAGAAACATTTAGGAACTGCCACTTCATTTTTAGATTGCAAGCTATTTTGAGCACTGGAAAGTTGATACTGATTTAGTTGCATTGACCTTTGTTGGCAGGAGAATCTGGTCTGAAAGTCCCGTAAAATTTAATCAAGAATTTAATCAGGAAATAATAATCATCCATCATCATTATAACTTCAGTTTGTTAATAATTTACTAATTTCTTTATACACTTTCTTAACAACATAATCAAAATACTGCAAAAGTACGCAAACTTCTAGCTAAAGTAAAAACAAAACTACATAACAATTATCATTTACATTTAACAGCATTTAGAGGTAACATCCTTCGCACCAATACACGTTGCCCCGATTAGCAAAATGTTTTATAAATCACAGTCCAAAGTTGAGATATACAGGTTAATAACACACAGTACAATTCAATATACATCATGTCCATCTAACAATGAATAATTCTGCCTTATTCTTCGACATATTGCGGTTAAAATTGACAAAATAATGTTTATTTTTACCCTTGTTGTTGTTGTTGTTTAACAAAGACGTGTACAAGAAAATAACAAGAGTCTGAGTCATCAGAAAGAAAGAATCTATACAATTGTAAGCATATATCTTATCTATAGATATTATTTCAAGTTATGAAATTATTAGTATTTCTGATTTATAATAAGTGAGTCATGAAAATATATAATTCCTCTTTAAGTTAGAAATTTTTAAGTAAAACCCTCAGAATATAAATATCAATTGGCAGAAATGGGACAAACTTTACAATAGGCCTATGTGCAAATACATACAAATTTTGTGTTATTTCACAATTTTCTTATACAGTCCTATTCAGTCATCACTGCTATTGCAAATTCAATTTGAATTCAATTTTTTCCTTTGATAAACACACTGTTTATGTTAGAAACATCAATCCTAAGCCATTAAAGCGAACAACTACGTATTTCGAAGAACAAGTTAATTTTTTAGGAGTCCGGGACTTTGCGAATTCCAAACTCACCAGAGATGCATTAATAGTTTATTACGCATTGTGTAGCACTGTACTTCACCAAATAGATATTCCAGTGTGCTTTTGAAAACTCATCATTTATGAAGCTCCAGTTTTACGACGTCGTCTGAAGTTTTTGCCGTTGACCATGCTAACTGCCGTTCAAAAATTATGAAACATCCTCGTTTGGCATATTCCAATGTTGCCAAAGGTTTGAATCCAGGTCCTTGCTATATTTATATGACAGCTTCTGACCGTTGGCCACATGGTTAATCTTATAATCCCGATGATTTTTGTAACTCTTAACAAATTTTTAATCCAATAGTCGAGGTTGAAGTCAAAATCAACTTGTTTCAGATTTAAAGTTTTTCAACCTTTCGTTAAGTGTATGTGCAATTTACACTTGCAGAATCAGTCAGGCATAATATCAAAAACAGCAGAAATGTCAAATTCCATAGAATTCCATTGAATTCCATTGTTATAAGCACACGTCTATAACATAATACCTATAACATATCATGTCGAATATGCATTAAACAATGGGACAAAAAGCAAAATCATCACACGCTATATATAATAACAACATTAGTCTCAGTTCTGAGGAAACAGTCAAAGATGCTGCCAATCGATAGACAGGAGATTGGCGTTCAGCTCCAGAGAGTGGGCGATCTCCTCCGGGATGGAGTGACGCAGCCAAAGCTTTTGCAGTTTGTGGTAACGGTCAGGACACAGGTGCAGTGGGTTGCCTCTCCTGAAAACAAGCAGATATTTTGTATTAGAAAGGCTTGGAAATTGATAAGATTACCAATAAGGGGCCATTCAAAACTTAGGTAACACAAAATAGGACATTTCAGACCCCCTTTAATAGTGGGACTCATAGAATCACCACGTCGCATGAGACGACCCCCCTTTGCAGCCATAATGAGCCACCACATAGTTTTTTTTCACAGCCCCTCAAGCAGAGCTCCAAAATGAAGACTCCTGGAGGCCCATCCTTCTTGTGTAAAATATTTACAGGCTTGGAAACAACAGTGTGATATCAATAGCACCAAATACATTAAATTTTTGAGAGCAAGCTTCTTCTAGAGCAAGCTTCATTTTTTCATAAGTAGAATAGAATTTTTAAATGAAACTTCCGGGATAGCGCATCAACACCATGGCAAATTGGCAATAGAGGGAAACCATTCAACAACCAACATCTGTCCCACTAACAGTCTCTTCATCTTGAAAACTTCTTGAGAGGCCGAGTTAGTGTCTTACGTCCCATCAGCACCCGCGTGGGCTATTTAGTAATTTTAGAGGCACAACTTTCCAAGAAAAGCTGTACTCATTTGATTTATATATTCATAAACCTATACTTCAGCAGTGAATTAAACCCACCTCAATCCTTGATCGGTCTCTCCGTACTCATCCAGATACGGAGGAGGGAAGAAGCATCCCTTGCTTTGGCCTGTCAGCAGAAGAACCTGGCATTCTCGCACCCTGTCAACGGCAAAGCGGAAAGATAAAATTTTGATAATTAACTATACAGGGAGATGAAAGGTGGATGGATCATTGGGCTTCACATCCCATATATACATTCTGCAGCCTTAATGCAGGCTTTCAAGTTGTGAAGCAAAAATATATATGGGAGGTATTTTACGGTTTTATAGGAAAGGCTAGAAAAAGCAGGGAATTTAGGCATGAATTTGAAAATTTCCCTAGAAATTTTGGAAGATGGTACAAAATTTTCAAATAATGGCTTGAGATTTTAGTGATGTCATTTGTCGTTTCTTACTCTGGTAAATTTTCAAATGATTCTTTCATTGGCTGTACATTTTTTTAAATTCCCTCAGTGAAGTAAACATTTTTGAATATTATGACCCACTCACCTGAGAAACATGCCTGTGCCGGCACCGCAATAATGAGCATGAGCAGTAGCCGCCCCGACAGTGTTGCCGTTTAACTCCGTCTGACAACAGTAACTCTGAGAACACAACATCTCCCCACACACCAGACACATCGTGGGAGCTCGGCTGTCATCTCCCTCCGACTTAGGACACCTGCAAACAGCGAGTTAAGAGTTATTTTAATAAATTTGAAAAGTATGAAAAAAGTACAAGTTAACGATTTTTTAGAGAGCTTAAATCAATACTTAGGGACCACTAGGGTGTATCTACAAACAGGACACCTGGGAACCATAAGGGTGTATCTGCTTAACATTCATTATACAGATTTGTCCTTACGGTCCCCTGGTTTCGAAATAATCACAGGTTTTCAAAAACAAAACATTAATATTTTTCACTCTTATTCAGTCATCAAAATTTGTGGCTAATTGCATTTTCTATGATCAAGTGCCTCACACTGTGACTCCAAACAACTAGAGGGAGCATATTTCCATATGCAAGACTAGCAGGGGGTCGATCAGCAGTTTGTTCAGCTCATCACTGACTGACATTACTGGCTGACATCATCGGCTGACATCATTTGCTGACTTCATCAGCTGACATCATCCTATAACCGGCTGACAGCAGTGGCTGACATCAGTGGCTGACTTCACTGGCTCACATCACCGGCTGACATCACCAGCTGACGTCAGTGGCTGACATCAATGGCTGACCACCGGCTGACATCACTGGCTGACATCAGTGGCTGACATCAGTGGCTGACCACCGGCTGACATCAGTGGCTGACATCAGTGGCTGACATCAGTGGCTGACATAAACGGCTTACATCACCGGCTGACATCAGTGGCTGACATCACCGGCTGACATCAGTGGCTGACATCACTGGTTGACATCTGTGGCTGACATCACCGGCTGACATCAGTGGCTGACATCACCGGCTGACATCAGTGGCTGACATCAGTGGCTACCATCAGCGGCTGACATCAGTGGCTGACATCACCAGCTGACATCAGTGGCTGACATCAATGGCTGACCACCGGCTGACATCACTGGCTGATATCACCAGCTGACATCAGTGGCTGACATCAGTGGCTGACATCACTGGTTGATATCACCGGCTGACATCACCAGCTGACATCAGTGGCTGACATCAGTGGCTGACATCACTGGTTGACATCAGTGGCTGACATCACTGGTTGACATCAGTGGCTGACATCAGTGGCTGCCATCACCGGTTGACATCAGTGGCTGACATCACCGGCTGACATCAGTGGCTGACATCACCAGCTGACACCACCGGCTGACATCAGTGGCTGACATTACTGGCTCACATCACCGGCTGACATCACCAGCTGACGTCAGTGGCTGACATCAATGGCTGACCACCGGCTGACATCACTGGCTGACATCAGTGGCTGACATCAGTGGCTGACATCAGTGGCTGACATCAGTGGCTGACATCAGTGGCTGACATCAGTGGCTGACCACCGGCTGACATCACCGGCTGACATCACCGGCTGACATCACCGGCTGACATCAGTGGCTGACCACCGGCTGACATCAGTGGCTGACATAAACGGCTTACATCACCGGCTGACATCAGTGGCTGACATCAGTGGCTGAACTGGTTGACATCGGTGGCTGACATCACCGGTTGACATCTGTGGCTGACATCACCGGCTGACATCAGTGGTTGACATCTGTGGCTGACATCACCGGCTGACATCAGTGGCTGACATCACCGGCTGACATCAGTGGCTGACATCAGTGGCTACCATCAGCGGCTGACATCAGTGGCTGACATCACCAGCTGACATCAGTGGCTGACATCAATGGCTGACCACCGGCTGACATCACTGGCTGATATCACCAGCTGACATCAGTGGCTGACATCAGTGGCTGACATCACTGGTTGATATCACCGGCTGACATCACCAGCTGACATCAGTGGCTGACATCAGTGGCTGACATCACTGGTTGACATCAGTGGCTGACATCACTGGTTGACATCAGTGGCTGACATCAGTGGCTGCCATCACCGGTTGACATCAGTGGCTGACATCACCGGCTGACATCAGTGGCTGACATCACCAGCTGACACCACCGGCTGACATCAGTGGCTGACATTACTGGCTCACATCACCGGCTGACATCACCAGCTGACGTCAGTGGCTGACATCAATGGCTGACCACCGGCTGACATCACTGGCTGACATCAGTGGCTGACATCAGTGGCTGACATCAGTGGCTGACATCAGTGGCTGACATCAGTGGCTGACATCAGTGGCTGACATCAGTGGCTGACATCAGTGGCTGACCACCGGCTGACATCACCGGCTGACATCACCGGCTGACATCACCGGCTGACATCAGTGGCTGACCACCGGCTGACATCAGTGGCTGACATAAACGGCTTACATCACCGGCTGACATCAGTGGCTGACATCAGTGGCTGAACTGGTTGACATCGGTGGCTGACATCACCGACTGACATCAGTGGCTGACATCACTGGCTGACATCAGCGGCTGACATCAGTGGCTACCATCAGTGGCTGACATCAGTGGCAGACATCAGTGGCTGACATCAGTGGCTGACATCACCAGCTGACATCAGTGGCTGACATCAATGGCTGCCACCGGCTGACATCAGTGGCTGATATCACCGGCTGACATCACCAGCTGATATCAGTGGCTGACATCACTGGTTGACATCACCGGCTGACATCACCAACTGACATCAGTGGCTGACATCAGTGGCTGACATCACTGGCTGACATCACCGGCTGACATCAGTGGCTGACATCACTGGTTGACATCAGTGGCTGACATCAGTGGCTGCCATCACCGGTTGACATCAGTGGCTGACATCACTGGCTGACATCACTGGCTGACATCACCAGCTGACACCACCGGCTGACATCAGTGGCTGACATCAGTGGCTGAAATCAGTGGCTGACATCAGTGGCTGACATCAGTGGCTGACATCACCGGTTGACATCAGTGGCTGACATCACCGGCTGACATCAGTGGCTGACATCACCGGCTGACATCAGTGGCTGATATCCCGGCTGACATCGCTGACTAACATTGATTGACATCATTGACCATATCATAACTATCAATAGAGGAGCTCCAAAACACAGGAGAGAACTCCCAATAAGAAGAAGAAGAAAGTGTAGCCACCTTGTGTAAATAGACAGTACTACTACTGTGGTTGCCATGGAGATGGTAGACTCGGAACTGGACGACACCTAGTATCCCTAAAGACTAGCCCTGCTAGTCTAATTAACAAATTCATCAGAGTAGTGAAAGGGAAGGTTTAGGTATTCACGTAAAATGAATATATATAAAATGAAGGTCTGTCTTCAGACTGGCCAATGTGGAATTGCCAAAGGTTAAAAAATATTTTAAAAGTTGTACTCACGTAAATGTAGAAACCCGGTTGATGAGTTCACTGTAGTCTTGAGGCAGAGGCACAAGTTTATTTACACCTACTGGGAAATTTAATATTCCCTCATGGGAGGCTGAAGTAAGTCTTTGATGTATGCTGTCATTATCACACCAACTGAAAATTACAAGAATATCAGTTTAAAACGATGCTTGCAGATTCGGATCAAACTTGATTGGGCAACTTTTAATTATTTATTTATTTGTAAAACATATTTTCACTAGGTAACAAGTTCACACAGTGTGTGTTTTTCAACATGGCCCAGCATGTACAGTATAAAACAATAACAATCATTAAAAGTTAGCTAATTAATTTAATTATTCTCTCACCAAGATAATTTTTTCCTGCAAAGGAGTGAGCAAATAATATTTAATGCCAAGAAAAATCCATATTTAATTATTCAATCTCCCACTAAGTTTTCAAAGACAATAATGACATCTTACACGTCAGCATATAATCATGTCCATTTTTCAAATATCAATATCATAACAATAATCACTGATAAGACTTTCATCAGAATTTTTCAGTATTTTCACTCACTTTTTAACTAGAGCGGAGAGCACAGGATTAGATGAGATGTCAAGGAGTTGTGATATTTGAGTTGGCAGATCCAAGTAATGGCAGAGGACTTCCAACTGTTCATTTTCACTCACTCCTTCCACTGAAAAGGAATATAACCAAATTATATTTCAATTCCTTAATTGAAAGTTATCTTTTGGGAGTACAAAACTGAAGCAATACAAACTTATGTATTAGAACAGAGCTCAATAGACTGAGTTAGCACGGACGAATGATTTGGTTTAACACCCTGTATTTATGCTCTTGGGAGGCCAAAAAGGCGAAGGATGATGGAAACTGCTGTCAAACATGGGCCAAGGTGAGCTTGAATCCAAAGTGAGATGATTGGCCTCGAATTTATTATAATGGGAGTCACATACGTTTTTCTGAATAGTTCAAAAGGCGTTATCAACTTGGAGGAAATTTAAGATTAATATTTTTCCCTTTACGTAATATTGGCAAAGCAAAATATATTATATTTTTTCTTCTCTGACAGAACTCAAAATTAATTTATTACAAAAATTTGAAAGGTGAGATAATAACTGCTGAACTTTGGCTTACATGACAAAGAACTTGGATACCGGACGTCGGTCAAATAGTGAAAGAAAAGCGCGGAATATCTCAAGAAGGGGATCACAGCTCGCTCTAAATGTTTCCTGATTGTGAGACCAGTCACGTCTGGAGAACCAGAAAGCCTGAAATTGCAAAACATTATGATAAAATAAGAACCACGGGAGTGAAACAATGCAAAATGTATAGCAAATTTAATTGCAACCTCTATGTTTAGCAAAATTAATTTTTGCAGTATTGGTTACTTAACAGCAGCTTCGTAGCAAAATGAGTATTAGATTTCAAAGGCCAATACGGTATACTTACCCAGCACTTTTTCTCAACTGCAAATAGAATTGCAACACAGCGTTGTTCTGAGAATCATCAGAGTCATCTTCCGTCTCCATAGATTCTGAGAAAAGAGAAAAATAATATGTCCAGTTTCATCAAGCCATAGACACTACAGCCTTTTATCATTTTTATGTGACATACCGTCACTGTTAATCTATAATATTAGCACGTTAATCAATCTATCAGTAATATACCCACATTATTACCCAATTTCATATCCCTCACATGTAAGAAGATATAAATTTACAAATTGCCTCTGAGCACAGGACTTTCTCTGAACTTGTCACTTGTATATTCGAAGGTAACACCCTGAGATTGAGCCTGCTCACTTCATTTGGACAAAAGAAGGTTGCCTGAGAACTCA
The DNA here is from genome assembly GCA_026936325.1 of Platynereis dumerilii. Classification (NCBI taxonomy): domain Eukaryota; kingdom Metazoa; phylum Annelida; class Polychaeta; order Phyllodocida; family Nereididae; genus Platynereis; species Platynereis dumerilii. The sequence continues at coordinate 10,682,787 of JAPTHN010000016.1, read as the reverse complement.
GCCAATCAGTAGGGGTCTACACCGGTCCGATAATACCGGCCGTACCGGTACAGTCTGGCCGGTTCCCGAACGGGTTTTCAAAGGAGCACTTTCGGTTCGGTTCCATTATGCCATATCCAGCTAAAACAAGCCATTTATTGCAGAGATTTGAGAGAAAATTGTACACAAAGTCATGAACTGAACTCGAGAAATTCGTCATGTTGACGTCCGCTCTAGTGCAAGGTCAAAAATTCAGTTTTCGGATTTCTCTAAAATGCTGATTGGCCCGAATTTGCGGACCGAGGGAACGAATCCTGTATTGATGAAGTGTATCGATGATACGTACCGTATCGATTTTGTGTAACGATATAGACCCCTACCAATCAGAGATGTTTTACAAATGTAACATTTGTACGAACTACTCTGACTGGCTGAGTTCAAAAGTTACCTACTTTATGTCCATATGACGTTAACAGGCTCCGTCAGAAATATGGTACCGTAAGACGGGGTTAAGTTAGCAATCCGAGGTAAAGTTGGCCAGCTATTTTACCCCACTTAATGAAAGAAATGCCTACTACTCTCACTGACACCAGTGTCCTTGGCAAATTTGCCACCTGTGTCAGTGAGGACGGTTGGCATTTCTTTCATAAGTGGGTCAAAATAGGTCGCCAACTTTCCCCCAGATTGCCAACTTTACCCCGTTTTACGGTACGTTTGAATATACCAGAGAATATACCAGAGACAAGTAAAAGAATAGTATTCTCTTTCTAGGCTTGGGCCTGTGCTTTGAATAAAGATATGATTCAAATACCAACCTGTGACACTGAAGTCAGCCGAGAGTAAGATCTGTACAATGTGAGCGTGGAGGGTTAATTTAAGACTGTGGTGGTCGTTTAATCCTCCCATAGGTAACCTCGTCAGCATCCCTTGGCTACTGGAAGGGGCAGTATCGTCCTCAGCGTAGAGGGCAGGCAAAGCAAGACATAGCATGACGAGATAATGAAACATGTCCATGTCTAACACACTGGGCACTTCCATTAACCTGTGAGAGTCCTTCTCTAGCACCAACGCTGCAAAGAGAAAAGTCACAATGCTAGAAAAGTGCAGCAACTAGTAACAGCTTTTCTCAGGACGACTGTCCTTGACTGACATTGATATTCAGTGAAAGGAGAGATTTTTGATGCCTGACTAAATGGACTACTTTTGATGGGAAAAAGTCAATTCAACCAAGGTAAAAATATTCTAAATTTAATACAAAATATTAAAGTAGCGCACTTACCAGATAGCAGATTAACACAGTGTTTCTTGATGATGTCTGGCTGAATGACTTGATTGCAGACGGCTGCAAATTTGACGACGGCTGCCAAACAGTCCTCCTGCCTTGAGGGCAAAGATCCGAATAATGGCTTCTCTTCATCTCGTAGACATTGCTCTGGAAACGAGTAACACATTTCAAAACATGTAGTTCATCTATTTTTTTTTAATTCAAACAGTAATTCGAAAACACTATTAGTAATCTTTTCATTGTTCATATCAAAAGCAACACACACCACAAGTTCTCCTTTGTCTCCGATATACATAACCAAAGAGTTATTGTTAATATGATGTAGATTTTAAAAATAATTTTCAGATAGACAGATAGATAGATATGGTAAGTGTAGCCCTCTAAGCCCAGTTCTGGGCGCTCACGAAGGTTGATTGATGAGATGGGAGAGAGACTGAGAGAGCAGGAGTCCTCAACATGTTACACATTTACCCCATGTAAGGGATCTTTTACTTGCCCAGCATAGACACTGATACAAGGGGCCGCCAAGTTAATGTCTCATCCGAACGACATCCAGCTGGGACTTTGCTCATCATGAGATGGGAGAGAGACTGAGAGAGCAGGAGTCCTCAACATGTTACACATTTACCGCATGTGAGGGATTTTTTATTTGCCCAGTACAGAGGAATAACCTGACACTAACCTATAGTCATGACAGTGTAAGCGCATGTGCTCCAGGCCATGATGGGAACTCGGACATTGTCCTCATCTGGGTTGACTCCAAGACCAAACTGAAAACACCACAAGATTATAGTTATTATAGTTTTATCTTCATGGAAATTGATAGGATTATGAAAGCATAATCCCAGAGATTCAGGACAACAGAATATAATGGACTTTGATCAAATTATTTGATACTCACAGCGTAAGCATCAGTTGAAAATTTCCGCAGCATTTCCAGCATACTGTCGGAGAAGTTTTCACTGAAAAGGAAGGCAATTTGAAACTGATAATAAAAGGAAGAATATTCTTCAAAATCATAACCAAAAAAAGATAAACTAAAACAGTTCAGTGTCAAATAAAGTATGCACAGTAGCTGCAGCTTGTCAACAACATCTAACATTGGGGCCTATTCCTAATTTTGTAACAAATTGATTCATTCACTATAATGCAGGTATTAAAGAGAATTTTCACTATAGCGCACAGCATCTGTCTTAACTAATCAAGTGATTCCACTTAGGACAATCAATGATTCTATCGTCTCTGGCCATGATCCCAGCCAAGAAGCGTCTATGAACGCTGAGATGAGAAGAATGGTGACCCGGCGGAAGGACTAAAACGCGGATGCTTTTTTCAATGATCTCAGCCGGAAGACAAACAAAAGAGAAGTTTGCCAATAATTTATCGTGGTAAATTATTACCACAAGTCTGTTGGGACGAATGAAATAGAGATATATATATATCATCATGTCAAATTTCTTTAAAATTGAAATAAAACGTACCTTTCAGCCAGATAGACATATTCAAACAAATACTGGAAGTTCTTAGCAACGCTCTCCGCCATCATCTTGGTGATTGATGACAAGGGACATGGCACAAAGAGAAATGCTTCATCTGCAATCAAAAGACATTGAATCAGATATTGAAACGAAAGAGCTATTCCTAAGGGATATTCCATTTAAAAACCTGGGGATGGGGTGGTCAGGTTACATTTTTGACACCCCCCATGCATCTAAAGTGAATTATTTTCGACCCCCCCAAGCATTAAATGCAAACTTTTTACCCACCCCACATGCATCAAGTAAAAATCTTATTATTACAATGCGTAAGCCTTCATGGAGCGATAATACCCCCCATACACCTATAGCGATTTCTTTTGCATCCCAACATACATCTGAAGCGAATTTCCGCCAATCCCTGCATCCATCTTACGAAAAATAAATCAACCTGACCAAACCCCCCCCCCCCAGGTTTTTAAATGGAATAGCCCTAACTGAAACTGCACTATATAAGAACCAAAGTAAGAATCAATGAATATTGAACAAGAGCCATGTTATTCATTGAAGTCGCATTCCACGTCAAAGACGCAACGGGACAAGTTCATTACATCGTAGCTGACAGTTAGATCTGCCGATGACAATTACGAAAGTGTTACTGAAGGCCAATGTTCAGGCCTCTATGTTATCTACCAGTGATCCAGCTAGGATGTGATTCTGGCATGCAACTTTCTAGAAATGAGGGCACTTTTTTCGAAATGAGGGCACTTCTCAAAAAAAAAATTTTTTTTTTTCCAAAAATGTTGAAAAATAATAATTTTTTTTTCAATTTTTTTTTTTTTTGGGCCTGGCGCACGAGGGTCGGGCATGGCGCAGCACCATGCTCAAATGGCCTAGCTGGAACACTGTCTTCTACTTCCATGATGATACAGTGTAGACTGCTGTTGCAGTATTTACACAATGTGATAGTTCTGCATCGTACTCACCCTCGGACTCCTTGTCTTTCGCTTCTTTGATACTGGCTCTAACTGTCTTCTGGATTCCATCCAACCAGTCACTCAAACTCAGTCTGACTTGCTTCTTTTCTCTATTAAAAGAAATACACACAAGTGTTAACAGATTCAGGCTGTCAAAACTTTATTACACGCCAGATTTGTGAAAGTGAAACTTAATCCCCAACTTATGTTCGATAAAATTAAATCTTTCAGGAGTTCTTCAACCTTATTGGAAAAGTAATTTGATAGAATAATGACAAAACACTCCTTAGTTTCATCATGTTATGTGTGCAACATTAGTTTTTCTGTCTGGGTCCACTCGATAAAGACAAAGATTTGTCTTTTGAGTGGGTCTTGAACATTAATTCACTTTCTCAATATTTAGATTTTTTTTTTCAAGACCACATATAGAAATTCCAAATCTGATAATGACACTTACGCCTCTTTGACGAGGGAGTAGAGTGGAGGTACGAGGGGTATCACAGTATTGCTAATAGTTTCACACAGGGGACACAAGTATTCGTGCTTCTCTATGTCGTAAGGTACATGCTGTCTGTAGCGCAGGGGTCTCCTTCCTTCTCGCTGCACTATGGCATCGTAAAATCTGAAATATATAATAAAAGAATATTGTACTTGTCAGCTAAAATCATCTGGGCATCACTCATTAATGTTTTGAAATAAATACATAGTAGTTGAGGAATTGATATTCAAATTGTTGAATATCATGACAGAGATAGCAATGAGGTTTCACAACCATAATTAGTTTTCATGTATGCACTTGGCAGGTTAACTAGGACAGCAATGAGGCAAAGGATGATTGAAATTGCTGTCCAACATGGGATCAGAAGACCTGGCCAGATTGGGAATCAAACCCTGAAACCAACGATTGGCAGCCCAGTGCCCTCTCAAATGAATAGGCAGGCCAAGTTTATTGTCAAGATAAAACAGTTAAACTAAGAGACTGGAAACTTGAAGTTGAAAGAAATATGAAGTAATAATAAGTTTTATTATTCAGAGAAACTAATGGATGGATGGATGTTTGGGGCTTTACGTCCTGTATTTATGCACTTGGTAGGCTAATTAGGACAGGAGGAGGACACGGCAATGAGGCGAAGGATGATTGAAACAGCCGTCAGAGAAACTATAAAATCGCAAGAATAGTCAAGACTTACCTCTGCCAGCATTTGCCGTGCATCACATGACCACACGTACTGGTGTGCACTCCTTGATTGACGGTGTGCGTCATGTACAGGGGATCATGTTCTTCCGAATTCTCCACTATCTTTCCTCTCTTCTGAGATAATACTGTTGACCTGAAAACACAATCACATGAAATTGTAATACCAAGACAAAAGTAAAGGCTTCTAATCAATCCAACACAAACCATGGCCCCTGGCCTTAGATGGTTGCCACCAATATCAGATTTCGAAATGACCTGAGTTTTTCCTGTCTCCAAACCAGTTTTCCCTCAGACAATTTCCAAATTTCTAGACACAGCACCTGCTCAAATTGCACCCAGCGAAAGCAACCATAGAGTCAAGGATCTTTCCCGAATTGCTAAATCACTGAATCGGTATTCGTAATTGTCAACCAAAACTAGACCGATAAATTTATCATAATATGCTTCATCTACCCTCAAATTCAAAGACATTCATTGACAATTCCACTTAGTCTTACTTCTGAATGAACCCTGCTAAGACCATAGCCTTCTCCTGGTGCGTGATATCCTGCTCCTCTTGGCACAATATGCACGTTTTCCTCTCAGCACTTGTGTTATTGCTTAATGATGTCTGTTTACTTCCGATAACTATCGGCAGATCTGTATCTTCAGTGTCCATAGCCTCAGCATCTTGCCCGGGAGAATTCTGAGAAAAAGAAATATGAAATATCAATAGTATTAGGGACTTGAATATTCATGTGTTCTATTGCAGAAACGATAACACTGATGTCTGTATGCCACCATTGTGAATGAGTCATTTTGAGAATCAGATTCACATTTTGTGACAGCCTTGCCTTTTCAAAGCGCCTTTTCTGAACAAGTTTCAGATTTATAGAGCACAAATGGACGTCTAATAATTGGCCCCCCTTTTTAAATAGAAAATACAATAGTTCCATATAATGTGCTACAATTGATACTGAGTAAATTAGCTCAAATCCAGTTATATTATTGGTTCATCGACAGTAAGCGTGCTTTTCTGTATGTTAGTGTGAAAGGTCATGATTTCCACCAACACTTAAAATTTAAATTTGCAAAAATAACTAGAAAAATTCTTGAACCAAACAAAATCATGACCTTTAAATTCACACAATCTATTATCGCTCATTATATTCTGTGTACTTTTCAGCTAGAGTTGAACAATCATATGCGAGAGTTTTTTTCCAAGGAGAGCAATAAGCATGCATCAGGTATCAGAGTATCAGTGTATCCATTGAGTATGAACTTACAGGCAGGTCTGTGCTGATTTCATCAAATAATTCCGCGTTCTTGCGTATGAAGTTTTTCTGCATGTCACTCATCTGTTGCATAATCCTGGCTCTTCTCTTGGCTGCCACTTCAGACTGAAGACAAATAAATTCACATAAATAATTGCAAAAACAAGACTGTAGAATAAATAGGCAGACAACAAAAGGCTTGTAGAATGACTTTGAAATTGACGTTCAAATCGTGAGATGATCTAATGTTAAAGCCAAATGGCTAAAGGCAAAATAAAAAGGTTGAACAAATGGACAATCTTGAGAGCCCGGGGCTAGGGGGGGGGGACTTCGCCTACTTTTATATAGGGATACGCCACGCCGATTTGGAAACCTGAACCATTTAAATCCGGAAATCAACGCAAAAACCATGAACCATTTTAATCCTTCAGTATATATATCTGCAACCAATTTAATCTTTATGATTTTGATACCATTGGAATTGTCTTTTCAAGGAGGAATGCGGTGTCAATTTTATATCATTTTAAACCACAATACATGAATATTAAGCATGCAAGTAACTTGGGACATATATCACATTTAATCAACACAGAAACTGAGATCAGGGAGTCTGGGATGGATCGATGATTGGGGCTTTATGTCTCCCTGTAGTTAAACTATTTATGCACATAGCCTGCAAATACTGACAGGACACAGAAATAAAGTGACAAAGAATTGAGGGAATCTGGGACTGTCTGCTTAAACAAAAATATGTTAAACATCCGCCCTACCTTGCGTTTTTTCTCCTGTTCTGCTTTGGTTGACAATGCAGCCTCCTTCTCGTCCACTCCTGTATCCATGGGAACGGAGTCGTCCCTCATTTGGCGGATTTCTCTCATTGTCTTCAGGGTCCAGGTCAGCAGGTCCTTCTGGGCGTCATGTGACACTGTGGGGTTGCCCACCAAAGCTTCTAGTCTGTCAATAATACTTGGAGAACCTGAAGTAGCAAAATAATTCAATCTATGAAATTTTGGTCGATAAATGGATGGATGGATGATTGCGGCTTTACATCCTGCACTTATGCACTTGGTAGGCTTAATTAGGACAGGAGGAGGACATGGCAATGAGGCGAAGGATGATTGAAACAGCCGTCCAACCTAGGAATTTTGGTCCGTAGGTTTAATTTATAGATGTGGATGGATGGATGATTTTGGCTTTATCTCTTGTATTTATGCACTTGGAAAGCAAATATAGGACAAGGACGATGAAGTAATGAGGCGAAGCATGTTTGAAACTGCCGTCCAACATAGGTCCAGGTGACCAGTCAGCCCGTGCTTGATTTGAATCTGGTACCCAATGATTGGAAGCCTAGCACATTACCAAGTGAGCTAACCCTAATCACGTCCTGCCGTAAAAAAGCAAATTTGTAACGAAGAGTTTAAATGACAAATGAAAGAGTCGACGATATGTAACAGAATTTCATACCTGATGTAGCTTTCTGGATGAACTTGAACGAATCATCTCCGGTTTCATGGGCTCTTCGTTCCTCATGTAAGGCAATGCCAATGATATGTAGAACCTGAAAAAACCACAAAGAATCAAATGTAAATCTTCATGATGGACCAGCTCCAAATTGTTTTTTTTTTTCATTTTAACACACAAATTCACTTCAACATTAATCCAATCTTTCACATGCCAAGCATAATAGTAGTAGTAGTTATATATTGAGGCTCGATGTCAAAAAATTCATTGATTTACATTTGAGAAAAAAAAATACACTGATAGCGTTGAAGAAGTTTTTGACTCAGACTCAGACAACTTTTATCTATGGTCGGTAACTGTTGTACAATAAATTTTCAATATTACAAAAAATTACATTAAAAATTAATGAGAGCAATGGAACTCATCAAATGCAAAGTAATTGCCGCTGATGGGGAGCCAAAAATTATTGTTTGTTGCAACTCTGAAGTCAACCCAAACATCTGATCTCCTCAAGAAATTGTCCGCAAACTAAATCGAACAATTCTCACCTTCTCAAATTGCAACTCTGACCAATAACTGGCCTGGCTTGACGCGGTCCTCTTCAGTATCAAGTGAAGCAAGTGGATCATGACATCACAGTGCAGGAGGTCGACAATGTGAGCAAATCGCTCAAGGAATGGAGGTGGGACTGGCGGAGGTAAAGCTGAAATAAAGATATTATTTTAACATGTATAATTCTGTATATATGCCAAAGCAGCTTGACGATAAAGCCCACACAATAATGTCAATAAATTGTCATGCAAATTTTCAGCAATACATTATTGTAACTAAAGAATGACTTTACAATTTCAAACACAATTGAATTCCATACCAAGCGCATATAGTCTTGATTCCAGTATGAAATGTTTCAGAAGGAATGGCTTTTCAGAATGTTAACAATTCCCAAAGAAAAATAGAAATAGAGATAAAAAAAACATTGAAAAAAAAACAAACAATTTGACATGCAATTTACATTAAACTTTTAGCCTCATTACCTTGATCTTCATTTGCTGCTTGCTTGCGTTTTCTTTGTGCCTCTTCCGACTAAAAAAACCACGAAATTTTGAAAACAAAATGCGAAACCTCCAAAAATTACCAATAAATATTGGACAATTAAGAGGCAGTCAACAAGCAACAAACATACCCTTGATTGATCAGCTCTCGAGTAGTGATGGAAATATGGGTTGTACATTGCATAGCATTCCGGTTTCAGTTCATAGATTCCCTTTCCTTCTGATCCCGTAGGTTTCCTGAAAGACCAAGAAAAAAATTGTTATCATTATTCTCCAAAGGTGGAAAGTCAATCAATAGATCCAGATGACTTGGCCAGGGCTGGAGTCGAACCCTGGACCAAGCGATTCAACCAACGGCACCACCAACTGAGCTAATTCACCTGACTGTTACATCCATCTACTTAAATAAGAGTGTAACCCCAGTGGCACATTTCACCCCTTGGGGTCCCATTGCTCACATCTTCAAAATCACTGACTTTCCACCCCCTTCCCATCCCCCACTCCCTCATGCATCTAAAACTTACTACTTCACATCCATATCACACACTCACCCATACCACCCTAATACTCCCTCATTTCTCCTTTCAAACACTGGCCCTCTTCACCCCCTCTCCCCCAACATGGCTCCACCCCTGCCTACCCAGAATGTCCTCCTTTGTCCAAGACTTTCAACAGCCCTGCCAACCCTTCCCCCATCAATTATGCACATTTGTTCCTTTTTTCCACATCTCCTTCTGATGAACACACATGTGAATCAATTCCTGCAGCACTTTCTCCTTCGATTCAAACATCTATTCACGATGATTCCTCAATCCCTACCACAACATGCAACATCTTACTACTTTCCCCCTATTACCGTAGGACGTCGCTCTATACTAAACTTTTCCACCAGATGTCTCCCTTGCTTACATTTCTCCACCCTGCCACCTGGATTGCTATTTATTTTCAATTACACTCACATCTTCAACTACTGAACACTACAAATTGATGTTTCTTATGAATCATCCACTTCGACTTGGTAATCCAAGTTATGTGAACTTATAAATTGTTTCTCCACTGTAGATCAGCAGGGCAGGGCTCAGTATCCATCCAACCTTTCCTTGAGAAATTGCTGCGTCAATGACGCACAATGTCGCGTTATTACTGGGCGCAGCACCTTCTAACTGGTACCAGTGTTTAGGAAATTTAATTTCCTGCATTCTAAGCTAAGTTTCGGCTCTGTATGACCATTCCTTCTATGTCAAAAGTGCGTCAGAAGCACTCGAGGTTGATGTCCGAAGTTTTGTTGACATGTTCTTTTTCCTGGCATTTCTCAAAAAATCGGCCTGATAAAAATATTTCAAATATACAGCACATTTTGTAATGGTAAAATCTGATTTTTCAATTTTTTTTAGATTTTTCAAAGGCACTGTTAAAATTGATCTTGTCATTTTTCAGTTACATACAGTACCAACTCCCCGTCATTCTTCACTCCCAATTCTTGCATCTTTTCTAATTTTATTGCATTTACCACATTCCAATCAATTTTATTTCTATCAAAGGCTATGTACACTCATGTCAAAGACACTGTTAAAATTGATCTTAACATTTTTAAGTTACATACAGTACCACCTCCCTGTCATTCTTCACTCCCAATAACATATAATTCATAGAATACAGCAAATTATCTATACTCATTGGAGTCATTGCGTGCGTCACTTCATCTCAACTACATATTAAACTGCTGGGATATTGTTCATAATTCGTCTATTATTTTTTCATCATGTCTCTGTAATGCATTTTCAGTAGTATTTCTTGACGCTTCATGTCGATTGCTCATTCATCTTAGGACTTTCTTCGTCTTGCCTTTATCACGGGTAATTTCTAGTAGAAAATATTACTGTAAAGTTGAAATTAAAATTGAAGATTGTTACTTACTTGAACACAGCCACTTCATTTACAACAGCCTCGATGCCTGTTTCATGGTTTGGCTGAAAGATGGACATTTTATTCATGAATTTTTTAATTTATTCATGCAAACAAGTAAAAACAAGGCTCAAAATCAGTTAAGCTTTCATTGGGACCTTATGACAGTGACAGCATATGTCAGAATTTAAGAGCTAGCACAAGCCTTGCAAAGTTCTATTTCAGCAATGCTGATAACTAATATTTAAAAGTGTCGCAGTGGTAAACCAGGCTATCAAAAGGTTTGATTTTAATAACTAAGGTTGTACAATGGGAATCTTTATATTATAATATATAGACTATAGAGATTGCGAAGAGCATGGAGATATTTTTGACCCTCGAAGAATTTTGGAAACAGAAACGGGAAGGCACAACCTGAATCAACTACTTGGATAATCTCCCGAGAATTGAAATCGTTTACATTTTTGGCAACACATAATTTTACAAAAATAACTTTCACAACTAAAGCACAGTGCCAAATAGACCTGCATACTCACATCTTCGGGTAAAGCCTTAGCCAGTTCACTGTGGGCCATGGGTTGGATACACAATTGGTGAATGACTTCTCTCTTCACTGCTTCTTTCCTAATGACATCACCCACTCCGACATCATATCTCTCACCTGGTGAAAAATATGCAAAACTATTTTATAAATGCACACTAAACAAGGCTCCAAAAGCGGAAAAGAGATTACTGAATCACAATTCAATTCCCATTGTATTACTAAAGCAATACAGATCATATAGAATTGCCTTTACAATGGACGGATGATCGGTGTTTTAAGTCTGTGAACTTTCAGGGCGGTTCCAAGTTACTCCCAACTGCAGCTCCTAGCTGTACGGATCAATTGCCCATTGGCACATCATAATCATATTATGTATAATTTCATTGTAGTCTACATGTCTCATTACTTAACTTGCACGTAAAAGCCAATGCCAAATAAATCAACATTGAACATGCTAATTAGGACAGGAGGACACAGCAATGAGGGGGAGGATGATTGAACCTGTAGTCCAAGAGACTTGAATCCAGGAGCCAGTGATTGTTCACCCTTCCTTTTTAAGACCAGCAATGCACACAAGTCTTTGTCAAAACACCACAGCCACATCACTGAAGTCAATTTGATATGATCTCCTTTTTACAACCAAAACTTACTGAGAATGTAGATGATCAAAGTCAGCAATTCTTCTGCGAGAGTGATGATCTGTCGAGGCATCACGTCGTCCAAGGAGTTAGCATTCAAGTCGTCACTGAAACAAAGATGTCCATCATTTACATAACTCCTTAAAATCCAATTTGTTTAAAGGTAGTAGAACTGTCTAAAAGGCTAATTAGCTCTAACTTCGTTTCCAGTAACTTACTGATTTTTAAATTGCACATAAAAATTGAGGGGGTTTTTCAATAGGCCTTATATCCATTATTTTTGCACAGACTGGGACAAGCAGGAAAGACAGTAATGGGTGAGATGCACTCTTGGCACAAGATGAAACATCTGTCAAACATGATTTGCTCCGACCAGGAATTTGACCCGTATCTCAATGGTTAGCAGCCAAATACACTATAGCTGACCTAAAACGGTCAGTATAACCCAGACTCGGAAGATGACTTACCTTGCCCAAGAAATGAGCCCAAATTTGTCTAACAATTGAACGAGGAAGTCATTTGGTGGGATGAGTGCAGCGCCAACCTGAAACCAATCGAACACATCAGAAATACTTATTTTCCCTGACAATTGAAAACAGAAAAGTCAACTAATACACATCAGATGGCAAATGAATGCAGAACTTACAAATCCGGGATAACCAGAATCTCAAAAAAACAAATACTTCACAATATATAAAAAGAAATTTGATATTTTCAGTGATTTTATCTCACCTGGACCATTGTGATATCCCTGTCGAACATTTCAGTTCTGCATCTGACGTTTTGGTAGAAGTATATCTGAAATGTCCAAAAAAAATCTGTGAGCATGCAGGTTAACAGCATAACATCCAGGAATAACTCCGGGTAGACCCATACAATTTTCTATTGTTATCATCATAACATGAGTGGTTTAGAATTCAGCCAGAATTCAGAACAGTAGATGTAAACATGCTAGTTATTCTTGTTCAGTTGACTGGATTGATTGCTACTAGGGGAAACATGTAATGAACATAGAGCAGCATCTTTAATATTATATAATTAATCGCGGCATCGACTTGAAAACTGATATTTTCGGAGGCGAGTCTCTCGAAATATTATAATCAAAGTATTCAGAAGATTCCTTTCAACAAATGCTTGTAAATTTTCTTACTTGGTTGAGTAGTGCATAACCATTCCTCCTCCACATCCCAGCGTGGTTTTGAGCAACAAGAACCAGAGCTCTGAGACAAGGTTCCATCAATTCACTGGGCGTCTCTTTCCACGAGCGAATTAAGTCTTTGTGCATATCCTGGTTGACGTTTAGCAAAGGAAATAACCCTACAAAAGAAAACGGAATAACATAAATCAGTTGCGAATAAAACAATATTAAGTAGTGGAGAAAAGTGAAATAGAAAAACATTTTGTTTTAAATCATTCTATTCACACATCCACAGCAACAGTTTTTTATCAGTATAATCTAAGTACTATTTACCTGATAAGATCCTGCTGACTGGCAAATGTAATGACACTGGTTCAGCAGCAACATCATACTTGATGCAGGTCGCTGAGAAACTCAACACTGAAAAGAAACAATATGACCATAAAATGAGATTTATATTCTCTGGCTCTAGAAGTGACAGCACTTAACTCCCTTGAACAAAACATATAGATCAAGAACAGATCAAGAATATTAGACTCTTGCACAGATGGATGGATGGATGATTGGGGCTTTATGTCGTGTATTTATGAACTTAGTAGGCTAATTGGAACAGAAGGAGGACAGAGATCCATCCAACTGCTTACTGTTATCAAGATGTTGTCTTACTCATGTTATCAGAGAAATGCCATATTCTTTTCATTATTTTGTAGGGATTGACATGAGAAATTTCAATTTAGAGTAGTCTAAATATCTAACGTTTATTTAAACAACTTTGATGAATTTCAATTTCCGATACTATTATATAAACGATTCCAAAAATTTTATTACAAATGCATTGAAAATTCGCAAAAGAAGTTTTCCAAGTTTACCATTTTCAGGAATAAGGGACATGCATAAAACTCACTTTTCACAGTTTCTTTCTTGATCTCCACAGGGTCTTTGAGAGAGAACAGCATTTCTACAGTTCTGTTGACACATTCCAGCAGTACATCTCGCTGAAGAATAAAAATAATGCCATCTAGTTATTTCAAATGTCAAAAGACTAACATAGAAATGAGAAGGTGCACACTATTAAACTCCAAGCATAAACTTTTGATACCATCATTTCTAAACTCTTAATAAGATCATTCACCGTTTTCGCCAAAAGTAAATCAATTATCATCCTGTTTCAGACAATGCCGTTTTGAAAGACTCAAAATAATAACTTTGTAACTTACATTTGTCCACTTTGAGCTCAATAATATACATCAGCCTACCTCAAATCAAAAGCTAACATCAGTCTCCTCTGATCTCAATAACTAACATCAGTCTCCTCTGATCTCCATAACTTACATCAGTTTCCTCTAATCTCAATAAGCTTACATCAGTCCACTTTGATCTCTATAACTTACACCAGTCTACTTTTAATCAAATAACTAACATCAGGCTCCTCTGATCTCAATAACTAACATCAGTTTCCTCTGATCTCAATAACTTACATCAGTCTCTTCTAATCTCAGCAAACTTACATCAGTCCACTTTGATCTCTATAACTTACACCAGTCTACTTTTAATCAAATAACTAACATCAGGCTCCTCTGATCTCAATAACTAACATCAGTTTCCTCTGATCTCAATAACTTACATCAGTCTCTTCTAATCTCAGCAAACTTACATCAGTCCACTTTGATCTCCATAACTTACATCAGTCTCCTCTAATCTCAACTAGAAGGCAAACACGTTTGCAATGTGCGCAAGAGAAAGCCGCTGTAGACCTAGGCACTGCTGTTTATTTCACCAAAATTGAGCAAGAAATGATTTAGTTAAAAAAAAAAACGCCAAGGCTTCCCCCTTGGGAATATGAAATGGTGCCCCCCCCCTAAATAATCACAAGGTCACAAGAGAATTGACAGTTTTGATAGAAAAAGCCTGGCTGCACCCTAGCAGCAGCAACGGGGGTCCGCGGAGCAACGGGGGTCCGCGGGGGTATGTCCCCCATGTCCGCGGGGGTATGTCCCCCATGTCCGCGGGGGTATGTCCCCCACGTCCGCGGGGGTATGTCCCCCATGTCCGCGGGGGTATGTCCCCCATGTCCGCGGGGGTATGTCCCCCATGTCCGCGGGGGTATGTCCCCATGCCCGCGGGGGTATGTCCCCATGGGTATGTCCCCGGGGGTATGTCCCCATGTCCCCGGGGGTATGTCCCCATGTCCCCGGGGGTATGTCCCCATGTCCCCGGGGGTATGTCCCCATGTCCCCGGGGGTATGTCCCCATGTCCCCGGGGGTATGTCCCCATGTCCCCGGGGGTATGTCCCCATGTCCCCGGGGGTATGTCCCCATGTCCCCGGGGGTATGTCCCCATGTCCCCGGGGGTATGTCCCCATGTCCCCGGGGGTATGTCCCCATGTCCCCGGGGGTATGTCCCCATGTCCCCGGGGGTATGTCCCCATGTCCCCGGGGGTATGTCCCCATGTCCCCGGGGGTATGTCCCCATGGCCCGGGGGGTATGTCCCCATGGCCCCGGGGGTATGTCCCCGGGTGTATGTCCCCATGTCCCGGGGGGTATGTCCCCCATTTTCCCGGGGGTAGATATTAAATGGTTGCCCCCTTATTCTTAGTAATATTAAATGGTCGCCCTCTCCTTAGTAGATATTAAATGGTCGCCCCCTTATCCTATCTATCTATGTATCTATCTATGTATATATGTATCTATGTATCTATCTATCTATCATCATTGCTTAGTAGATATTAAATGGTTGCCCCCTTGGTTCATTCAAGCATGTACTTTTGTTATCTTAGCACCCACCTTAGTTGATGTTAAATGGTTGCCCCCTTATTCTTAGGAGATATTAAATGGTCGCCCCCTTATCCTTAGTAGATATTAAATGGTCGCCCCCTTATCTATCTATCTATCTATCATTCACTCCTGCATTCATTCCTTCATTCATTCCTGCATTCATGCCTTCATTCATTCATTCATTCATTCCGTCATTCCCACTCTGTAGATTCTCCCCCTTAAAAACCCTGGCAGGGCCTCCACACACTACAGATCCCCGTAGGTGCCTCAATGATTTCCCAGAAAATCTCTGTTTCACTGCCCATCCGCCAGGGAGTAGACGGTGGAGCCACCTCGCGGATTTTTTGGAATCTGAAGGCCAACGCAATCTGGGCTGGAGGACGGCTACCTTGACCCTGACGTCAGAAGGTAGAGAGCGGTCAGAGCACATGAGATAATGATGGATTACTAATACACGGAGATAAGCAGACACCCACAAAGCAATCCCAGGCGAGATTTTGACATGTTGATAATAAATTGCACACTTTTTAATGCCATTGATTCTTGTGCACAGTGAATTCATCGACCATAGTCGTTGCTAAGGTGGGACATCAAGTACTTCCGGTCTTCTCACTACAACAATGTGGCTGCGCACATTAATAAACTTACATCGGTCCACTTTGATCTCTATAACTTACATCAGTCTCCTCTAATCTCAATAAACTTACATCAGTCCACTTTGATCTCTTAAACTTACACCAGTCTACTTTTAATCAAATGACTTACATCAGACTCCTCAGATCTTGAAAACTTACATCAGTCTCCTCTAATCTCAATAAACTTACATCGGTCCACTTTGACCTCTATAACTTACATCAGTCTACTTTGATCTCAATAACTTACATCAGTCTCCTCTAATCTCAATAAACTTACATCGGTCCACTTTGATCTCTATAACTTACATCAGTCTCCTCTAATCTCAATAAACTTACATCGGTCCACTTTGACCTCTATAACTTACATCTGTCTACTTTGATCTCAATAACTTATATATGTCTCCTCAGATCTAAATAACTTACATCAGTCTATTTTGATCTCAATGTAAAGCATACATCAATCTACTTTGACCCAATTAACCCTACGTCAGTCTACTTTGTTCTGAAAAACTTACATCAGTCTACTTTAATCTCAATAAATAACATCAGTCAACAATGATCTTAATGACTTACATCAGTTGAACACCAATCGATCATGGCACCAATGACTTCGGCAAGTTTGAGCTGTAAGTTGTACGCTCCTTCCCACTCAGGTTCAAACTCAATGTGTTGGCCCGTCTGACGAACTACGGAGTCCATACCCTGCATGCAGCTGAGTAGCTGTAAAAATGCATCAAACCCGTGCAAGAAATTTGTTTTCAGATCTGGATTCCATTCCTCCACAGTTGGCTTGCAAGTGAGAACGTACCTAAAAAGAGAAAAGCTTGTATGTTAATGATCTGCGATAGGCAGTCCGCAGCAATTCCACAGCAATATTTTGCACATCGCAAATTCACTCTGTATGAGGAATACCTTACACGTAAAATGTCAGAGACTAACCATTTTCTTTCACTTCACTTCATAGCAGATTCCTCCTCTTTGCTAACAGTTGTACCCTTGCCTATCAGCTACTGTGGGGAGTTCATATCTTACTATTGTTTTATCTACTCATTTATTATATTTCATTTGTTTACAACCCCTCCCCCCCCCTATAAAATAACACATTTAGTTATCTTTCTCTCAATCCTCAATCGGGGCCAGATTATGCATTAGCCAGCTGCACTTTCCATATCTAACGGATCACAATCTTGTTGTTACATGGAGGAACAAAATACTCACTTGATGTCATACAGCATGTACTGGGCCCTTCTGAAAGACTGGTGTTGTCTGTCATTTCTTTCAAATGCAAACTTCCCTGATTCTGGAAAATGAAATAAAATGCATTCTTAGTCCTTAAAATACACAAGTTTAGCAATTTGATTGCCAAGGATTAACTCATTTAAAGACCTATATCATCAAGGAAATAAATGGAACACACATCTATATATGATACACAGGGTTCCCACAATTTTCCCTCCTGGAAATTCCCTACATTTTCAAGACTTTTTCAAGACTGATGCGTAACTTTTCCGGACCATCAATTGGCCACAATGATTCTCCTGCCTTCACATCTTTTAACACAGATTGTTCAAGCGCAGCGCCATCTGTCTATGAATTAAATGTGTTCTTCAAACATCAGACTGAGTAAGTATATTCCCAAGTTATGAAAAATCTGAGACAAAAAAGGACAAGTTTCTACTCAGGACAGGATTTTGTGTCACTGCAGTTTACTTTATGTTATCGTGGTTTATCGATGTTTGAAACAATCGGCAAAATGCTTCAGTAAATCAAATTTCCCTACTACAAATCAAAAAAATTCCCTACTTTCCTGGTCTGGAAAATGGCTTTTGGAAATTTCCTACTTTTTCCCTACTTTTCAAGACTGTGGGAATCCTGGATACAGCAATACAATGGAAACTGATGGTTAAAACTTGGCGGCCTCGATAAAACGCTGTGACTGTCAACAACGACTATGAAAAATAAAGCTTTACTTTATCTTTAAAAAATTTCACTTACTGTTTTTCTTTGTTTCGCAAATGTCAAGGAACGTCTTGAAAATAACTTGTAATAAGTTGTGTTCCATAATTAAAGTGCGAGCCTGGAACAAAGAGAACCAAATCAATGCAGATCACAACAAGTTGGGACAGGAGGAGGACAGAGCAAAACAATGTATCGAATCCTACTCGTGTATCAGTACAGAAACATACAACGGCCACATTATAGCACAATGAAATTCTAAAGAAATCAATGTTTGCTTCATTTAATATAAACCAATGGAGATTGGGTTCCGAAACACGTGATTTTTCGTGTCAGAAGTCTGGAGTCTAAACTCCTTAGCTTGCCAAGGAAAGCTTTAAGCCATCCTGTGGACAGAAAAGGCCATGGAAAACAGAAAATATTAGGATTCCTGTTTTTAATAGCAAAGAGCAGGATTCGATACTGAAAATATTCGGCTCAAGTTAAGAATCCAACAAGTAGTGACCTCCCCAACTGGATAAATGGCAGGATTGGTTGAAAAGGTGTGAACAACTGTGAATAAGCCAATCCTGCGGCTCATTCAGTCCAGGGAGGTCACTAATAGTTGGATACTTAACTTGAGCCTAATATTCTTAGTTTATGAGTTACATACATTCCATTATGTTCATGCCGTTACTAATCACGATTCTTTACATCAAATCAATTTCCTGCTATTTAAAAATATTGAAAGTTATTTCCAATTGACATGATTGAAGTATTTAGAATGCTAAACAGACAGATTATAACTTCATATAAGTTTGAAATACACACACATTCCTTTAATGTAATTTTACTAATTTACCAGGGTTTAGTTATAGCGAACTGATGTAAACATTTCATAATAAATCAAATGGACAGCAGAGGGCAGACTGGGTTAAATTGATCCAAAAATATCCTGAATCATTCCATGTAAAATCTTTTTGAATGAAAAATAAAAATTGGATTAAGTTCAGGCTCAATTTTTGCAATAACGAATGGCATAATTATTGAACTAAAACAGGTAAAAACATATGTTACACTTTAAAAAAAAGATGCGCTTTTCTTTCTTTTTAGACAACAAAGTTCAAAGTTTCATCAGAAAAAGGCATACATGCATCAAAATGCATACATAGAAAGACAAAACAGATATACAAGATTTTAAAAATTAGACGTTGAAAACGTAAGGTCTATGTAACCTACCAAAGTCGGCACTGTGAAAATTTGAACAGAACTTGATGTAGCGGAGACCGAACGATAATGATCGTCCTTGACAAAGGCTTTCATAAGATCAGCATAATGCTATAAACAAAAAAGACGACACAATTGTAGAATTGAAAGTTATCACCTAATCAAAGCCACCTTAAGTTTTAGCAGTGTCATGCATATTGGAAGGGAACTGAAGACCCCAGGTCCCAGATTTTTGTAATATATTTTTATCATAATATATTTTTTTATGTCCATTTGTTCAAGATATCTATCGTCTCAGAGAAGATGAGTGATCAATTTTGGACTTGGGTTGTAATTAGGGATCCCCTACCATCAAGGAGCATTCAGGCATGCAACATACAATACAGAGGTCGAATGACACACAAGTTTCCATGAAGTATAATCCCGTTGGTCCCTCCGTCCGAGACTCCCTATGCATGGATTACTAGTGATGAAATATCTTTAGTGTTTTCTTTGTTTCCAAAAGAATCACTTTAATTTGAGGAAATTTCCCAAGATAAATTCTAATATTTCAAATCTGGGACCATTAGGTTCTATAGAGAGCGTAGTGACAAGGCCAGTGCTTTTTAAATATTTCTGCGACTTAGTTTTGTGTTCATCAATGTTCATGCCTGCTGTGTCTGAAAAGAATGTTTTGAAAAAAGAAAAAGGCGGGAAAAGAGAACATTTTTGAATCAACAACGATCCACACTGCCCTCTGCTGGTAAATGAAGACACCTGGTGGTGTAAATGAGAACCAAACCTACCAATGTCGGAACGGTAAAAATCTGAACGGACTGAGAGACGGCACAGACTGAGTGGTCGTGATCATCCTCAATATACTTGGCCATCAACTGGGGATAGATCTGGAGGGGCACATAAGGATATAAAATACATGATAAAGTGCACAAAATAATACAATTTTCAAACAGTTTCGCATCAATTCTATTACAATGGAGAATTCAATGCATGTTACACACGGTTTAGCACAAAATTCTGGTTGTTCTCTTACAAAATAGTATCTCTTATCAAAGCAATAATCCATCACAAGGCATGGCATGACCAATGCCAGTTCTGTAATGACAACATGCTAATGACATAAAGACATTGATATTGTCATGAATTGCCAATGGATAGCCAGAATAAAACAATCATAGGTACTGCAATCTATTCAGGTTTGGGGAAAAAAGGCTTACCAATAAGGTTATAGTCTCAATATCTCATGTACAAACATTTTTTTAATTAGTTCAAGTAAACGTATTCCAGCGGGACTGGTGGACTGCAGCATGAAGCCAAAATAGATGTATTGTTGCACTCAAAACTAAAGATATATCAAAGACCATTAACTTGTTACTGCACATATTAAATGTTTCTTTCATAAGTTGAAGATAAATGTTCACTAAGTATTTAATTTTATGTTCAAAATCAATTTCTCACCCTTGTGAACAAGATTGCGAACTGCTTCTTTAACTCAGGATCCATCAACACCCTAAAAATGAAAAAAAAATGCACAATTATAATAAATGCAGTAGTAAAATGTACTATGCAATCAGTGAACTAATCGGAAAAGGTGCCACGGTGAGTTTCCGCGGCATAGCAATTTTGGTTGCGGTATGAATAAACAACACTTGAAAGTGTCTGAGTCATTCCTACAACACCGAAAAACGGGAAAAGCCGCCCCAAAACAGGAGTTGATTAATGATAAGGGAGAGAGGCCAGGAGTTCTCCACATACATTTATCCCATTTGGATATTTTACTTTCCCAGCATAGACACAGATACAAGGGGCCATTAATGTCTCATCCAAACGATATCCAGCTGTTATCAAATATTAGTTGGTGATCAGGTCAGACACAGTATGTTTTTAAAGTCTTTTAATCAAAAGCTAACATAACATAATTGGACATATCATAGAGATTAGAGCTGGATTGATTAATCGATATATCGGTTCACAGACTTATCGTGATAATCGTTTCACTTATTATCGTGACATCGCGATAACTGCACATGACAAAAGTTCTTGTTTTTTGTGAAATTTGGCCAATTTTTGGGGAAAAAATAACAATTTTTGTAGGAAGAACTATACTTTTTGACAGTATTTATGTCACAAACTTCCCATTTTGCATGATCGATGCTGCTCAATTATCGCAATAAATATCGTGTATCATTACAAATTTATTGTGATATTATCGTATTGTTACAAATTGAACAATGTCCAGCACTAATAGAGATCATATATTTTTCCGTCACACACTCACCCAGCCATACACAATTGGTGGCTCAGCACCCTGGCTCCTTTCCACAGCTGCGTGTCGGCCAACATCAGCTTCTCCACCATGGACATCTCCTTGTCCGACTCCATCGACAGCTTGCAGAACATTTGTCTGAGGCCAGCTGGAAGGGACATGAAATTATTTCATTATTGCTTCCTCAGATAGATCTATAGATATAGTGCAGCCCTCTAAGCCTAGTTCTGGCAACTCACGAGGGTTGACTGATGAGATATGAGTTTGGGAGAGAGATGGGAACAAGTCCACAACTTCTTTACTACATGTAAGCATTGTGAGGGATTAGCCCCGGATATTTTATTTGTCCAGCATAGGCACTGATACAAGGGGAGGTCAATTTGTGACACCTGAAGGCTCCTAATTTACAGCTAGATCTCAAAAGAACTTTAAATATGTTAACAGGATGTTCATCATTATGATTCGACCTATCGGGAGAATCATCTTGTTTTCTTTGATTTTATTATTATTATTATTATTATTATTATTAAGAATTTACCATACCTATGGTAAATTCTTATTGTTTTTGCTATTATTCTTATTATTAAACTTCACCTATACCATAGGTGAAGTTTCTTATTATCGGTGTTATTTTTTTTTATTATTTTTCTTTCCGAAAAATTTTCTCAAATAATTTTCAAATAATTCATGTACGTAGCCTACAATAATCTAAGAATACAATTTCAAGATAAATGACCTTGACCTATTTTTCAAGGTCATAGACCCTTTTAAAGTCCATTTTTTCAATATTTCAATTGACCATTACTCATGTAATTATTGATGAATTACAATCTCCCAATAAAGTATGTATAATAAACTTATATTACATAAACTGACCTAATTTCAAGAATGTAGGTCAAGGTCAACGTCATACAGGTCAATTTTTACTCTCAGAGGTTGTTACGCGAGATCTCTATATCAGCAACTTCCTGATTTATAGAATTCAAGCCAATTGTTGCGGTAAATGAGTGACGCAGATGAAGCGCTTTTTTTTATGATGATATCATGCTTGGTTATTGAGTTATGTGATTTTTAGTATCAACCGCGTCGTCAAAACTGGCGACCTTGATTACTTGACACTGAAATATCGATTTTAGGCCATTAAAATGTATTGTCAACCCCCCCAAATATACCCATAAAACCCCCTTAGCCACCTTCAAATTTGACCTTGACCTCATTTTTCAAGGTCAATTGACCCGTTTAAGCTAAAATTCACTTGATTTTCAAAAATTCCAACAATTATGTTTTTTCCATCATATCGGGTTCATTTTATAATGTATAATAGCCAGTAGCTGGACTGTTCAAACCCCGCAATCGGAATTGATCTATCTCTTCATGCTGATTTATAAAAAAATTCCAAATATTGCATATCGCACGACATGTAAAATTTGCCTGTTTTTGCCATATGGAGAGGTAAATATTGATCCTACATAGTTCAAATAATTAAATGACCCCCCCTAAGTCACACACTGCCAATCTGGAGAAAATATTGAATTTGACCTTGGGAGGTATTTTCAAGGTCAAAATCAAGGTCAAACATTTGACCAAATTGTGTATTTGACATATTAAATTGTTTTGAAGTAGGAAATAATAAAGGGATTTTTACAATCTTTTCACAGGTTACTTGTACAATACCCTAGAAGAAATGCACTAAATTTCAAGTCCATCGGATTGACCTACATTGCACAATAAATGTCACAATGTCAAAAAACTACTGCAAAATTGACCCTCTCATTTTCCAATTTCGCATTTGTACCCAAACTTTGACGGTCTGTATCTCCGGTTCTAATTAAGCTATAGAAAAACTGAAGGCATATTCAGAAAGCCCAGATGCTTCTCTAGTATTCATTTTCTATACATTATAACGTATCTCTGCTAGTTAAAAAGATCGCCGGACCCTGAAAAATTCATGTTTCCAGTCAAGATTTCATAATTTTACATTTTTTTGACAAAGAATTCAGTCTTCAAAAAATTTGATAATATTTGGAGATATAGTCCTAAGACATTTACAGCAGTGTGTGCAATGTCAAGTCTCTCCTTCAAACCGTTTGCCTTTGGGAGCAAATTGAAGTTCAAAACTTGATATTTTCAGAGTCAATTTTTTGGTGAAATTTCATATTTTTACCATTATTTCTATCAGCTCTATCTCTGGTTCTAATAAAGCTACATGAATGATACAAGCAGTTTTGGAAAGCTCAGATTCTCCTCTTATTCTAATTGATGGACATTTTGTTCTAGCATCAACAAGTAAAAAGATCAACCCTGAAAAATTCATATTTTCCTCACCTTACCAAAAACATGTGCAATATACCTTAAATAAATATGGTAAATTGTTTTAAGTACTATTTTATATACTATTTTACATTCTTGCTTATATGCTATTTCCACTCTTGCTTATATACTTGTTTATATACTTGTTTATATACTTGTTTATGTACTTCTTTATATAATAATTTATATACCTGTTTATATACTTGTTTATATACCTTTACATATTTACACTATTTTCAGCAACTGCCAGGTGAAGTTTTATTACCGCTAGCGGTTATCGACATCTAGTTATTATTATTTCCGGAAAAAATTTGCTCCGATTTTCTTGATTATTTTTGTGAATGTACCTGTATACTTGTAGACTACTGTATTCCGGTCCTGAGTTTGAATTTTAATTTTTAAGGTATATAGGACCTTTTTAGTGTGAATTTTAGTATATTTTGATGTACTATATCTGAATAAACTATTAAACTAGAGTAATTTGCTTTAGTTTCTGTCCATAAACTATAAAATTCTATACAATGGCGAAAAAATTATCAAAATCACTCAAGCGGAACTTTCCACACTGAATATTTAGGTCATTTTCGAATTGTTTCGAGTTCGGCAAAAACCATAAATGATAGCAGCATGCTCATAGTGCCAAAAGTTGACCTATAGTACGGGCCAGTGCATAGTATATTTTTAATTTTGATATTGCAAGTATTCATAGAATGGCGGCCATTTTGGTTCAGTGTATTTGATAAATTTGAGGTGCCTGAGTTCAAAATCTATGAAGGAGTCATTTTAGGTAATGCAAATGTATAATGAACCCCCCCAAATATACCCATTTACAACCCATACCAATCTTCAAATTTGACCTTGACCTCATTTTTCAAGGTCATATGACCCGTCAAAGTTTCAATTCACTACATTTTCAAAAATTCCAACAATTATGTTTTTTCAAAGATATCAAGATCATATTATAGATTCTTATAGCCGACAGCTGGATTGTTTGAACCCTGAAATCGGAATTGATCTATCTCTTCATGCTGATTTATAAAAAAATTCCAAATATTGCATACCGCGCAACATGTAAAATCAGCCTATTTTTGCCATCTCGAGCGATAAATATTGATCCTACACAGTTCAAATAATAAAATGACCCCCCCTTTGTCACATATTGCCAATCTGTGTAAAATATTGGTTTTGACCTAGAAAGGTATTTTCAAGGTCAAACTCAAGGTCAAACATTTGGCAAAATTGGATATTTGAGATACCTAATTTATTTAGCTAGGAAATAATTGAAGAATTTCCACAATCTCTTCAGTGTTTGGTGCCACAGTACCCTAGAGGACCCTTGCAAAGTTTTAAGTTCCTCGGATTGATGTACATTGCATAATAAAGGTCACAAGGTCAAAAAATGACAGCTAAATTGACTGCTCATTTTCCAATTTTGCACTTGTACCCAAACTTTGATGGCATGTATCTCCGGTTCTAATTAAGCTAGAGAAAAACTGAAGGCATATTCGGAAAACCCCTAGTCTCCTCTAGTATTTGTTTTCTATGCATTTTAAAGTACCTCTACTAGTTAAAAAGATCGCCGGACCCTGAAAATTTCATGTTTTCGGTCATGATTTTACACTTTAACATTTTTTTCACAAAGAAGGCAATCTTCAAAAAAATTAATACTCTTTGACGATGTAATCCTAACACTTTTACATAAGTGTGTGCAATTTCAAGTCTCTGCTGTAAACCGTTTGCCTTTGAGATTAAAATAATGTTCAAAACTTGACATTTTCAGAGTCAATTTTTCAGTGATATTTTACATTTTTGTCATTATTTCAATCGGCTCTATCTCCTGTTGTAATTAAGGTATAAGAATGATAAAAACAGTTCTGAATGCCTCAGATTCTCCTCTTTATTTTATTTAATGTTCATTTTGGTGTAGCATCAATAGTTAAAAAGATCGGTCAACCCTGAAAAATTCAACTTCACCTATTATAACCAAATTAGTGCCCTGAGCTAAAAGAAGTCAATTTTGCAGTGAAGAAATACAAAATGAGTATAAAAGTTGCATGGGCCTATTTTGTAAATGTGATACATTATACTGATCTTACTACATCTTTTATGCTCAGTACATTTGTTTTCATTCTTGTCAAGTGGTCAATAAAACTAAATTAAATTTCCTAAACTAAACCAAGTAAACTATACTAAATAAACTAAACTAATAAATTAAACTAAATAAGCTAAACTGAACTAAACTAAACTAAATAAACTAAATTAAGCATGAGCATTCACACAATAGTCTGTACTCATAAACATTATACAATATACCTTTGAATAATAAATATATTGGTAAATTCTTCATCACTGACCATGGTCAGTTATAGCCATCTAGTTAAGAATTTACCATTACATGGTAAATTCTTATTGTTTTTGGTATTATTAAGAATTTACCATACCTATGGTAAATTCTTATTGTTTTTGCTATTATTCTTCTTATTATTATATCCGAAAAAGTTGCTTCGATTTTCCTGATTATTTTTGTGAATGTACCTGTATACTTGTAGACTACTGTATTCCGGTCCTGAGTTTCAATTTTTATTTTTAAGGTTTATATGACCGTTTTAGTGTGAATTTTTGTATATTTCAATATACTATATCTCAATAAATTTATAGTCCAGTGTAATTTACTTTACTTTCACTGAATGAACTGTAAAGAGCAATAAATTGAAGCAAAATTAATCAAAATTCTTAGAGCGGAATAGGCCACACTGAATATTTTGGTCATTTTCGAATTGTTTCGAGTTCGGCAAAAACCATAAATGATAGCAGCATGCTGATGGCGCCGAAAGTTGCTCTATGATATGGGACATGGTAAGACATATTTTTAATTTTGATATTTTAAGTATTTATGGAATGGCGGCCATCTTGGTATGGTGTATTTGCTAAATTTGAGGTGCATGAGTTCAAAATCCATGAAGGAGTCATTTTAGGTAATGCAAATGTATAATGAACCCCCCCAAATATACCCATTTACACCCCATACCAATCTTCAAATTTGACCTTGACCTCATTTTTCAAGGTCATATGACCCGTCAAAGTTTCAATTCACCTCATTTTCAAAAATTCCAACAATTATGTTTTTTCAAAGATATCGGGATCATATTATAGATTCTTATAGCCTGCAGCTGGATTGTTTAAACCCTGAAATCGGAATTGATCTATCTCTTCATGCTGATTTATAAAAAAATTCCAAATATTGCATACCGCGCAACATGAACAATCAGCCTATTTTTGCCCTCTTAAGCAATAAATATTGATCCTACACAGTTCTAATAATTAAATGACCCCCCCTTTGTCACACATTGCCAATCTGGGTAAAATATTGGATTTGACCTAGAAAGGTATTTTCAAGGTCAAACTCAAGGTCAAATATTTGGCAAAATTGGTTTTTTGAGATACCTAATTTTTTTAACTAGGAAATAATTGAGGAATTTCCACAATCTCTTCAGCATTTGGTGCCACAGTACCCTAGAGGCCCCTTGCAAAGTTTTACGTTCCTCCGATAGATGTACATTGCATAATAAAGGTCACAAGGTCAAAAAATGACAGTTAAATTGACCTGCTCATTTTCCAATTTCACACTTGTACCCAAACTTTGACGGCCTGTATCTCCGGTTCTAATTAAGTTAGAGAAAAACTGAAAGCATATTCGGAAAGGCCATAACCTCCTCTAGTATTTGTTTTCTATGCATTTTAACATATCTCTGCTACTTAAAAAGATCGCCGGACCCTGAAAATTTCATGTTTTTGGTCAAGATTTTACACTTTAACATATTTTTGACAAAGAAGGAAATCTTAAAAAAAATTAATACTCCTTGGACATGTAATCCTAACACATTTACAGTAGTGTGTCTAATTTCAAGTCTCTCCTGTAGACCGTTTGCCTTTGAGATTAAAATAATGTTCAAAACTTGACATTTTCAGAGTCAATTTTTTGGTGATATTTTACATTTTTGTCATTATTTCAATTGGCTCTATCTCCTGTTATAATTAAGGTATACAAATGATGAAAGCATTTCTGAATACCTCAGATTCTCATCTTTATTTTATTTAATGTTCATTTTGGTGTAGCATCAATAGTTAAAAAGATCGGTCAACCCTGAAAAATTCAACTTCACCTATTATAATCAAATTAGTGCCCTGAGCTAAAAGAAGTCAATTTTGTCATGAAGAAATACAAAATGAGTATAAAAGTTGCATGGGCCTATTGTGTAAATATGATAAATTATACTGATCTTAGTATACCTTTGATGCTCAGTACATTTTTTTCTTTCTTGTCAACTAAATTAAATTTACTAAACTAAATAAACTAAACTAAATTAATTAAACTGAATAAGCTAAACTGAACTAAATAAACTAAACTAAGCATGAGCATTCACACAATGATGGTCTGTACACTTAAACATTATACAATATACCTTTAAATAATAAATATATTGGTAAATTCTTCATCACTGACCATGGTCAGTTATAGCCATCTAGTTAAGAATTTACCATTACATGGTAAATTCTTATTGTTTTTGGTATTATTCTTATTATTCTTATTATTTCACTATTTTTTCTCTGATTTTCACTAAACTTGGTCACAGGGCACCACTAGGACTAAAACTGGCCTACACCCGAAAGAAATGACCTTGACCTATTTTTCAAGGTCACAGGGCCTTTTAAACATGAAATTCGGTAAATTTACATGGGCTATTACTCAGGAACCGTAACAGGTGGTACCATTGTACAGGGCATGTGTTACTCAAAAGTACTAGGCTGTAATTCGGTGTAAAAAATTCAGAAATCGCTCAAGCGGAACCGGAGCTACAACAAAAACACCGTTTTAGGTCTCAAGACGTAATGTCAGAAACCGGAATAGGTGGAATTATGCCGATGACACCAAAATATGGCCAGTATTTGGGGGCATTGCACGTTTTATTTTTCATGCAGATATCTGCAACGGTTACGGAGCAGCGGCCATTTTAGTGAAAAGAATCCGTGCAATATGGGGTATGGGTCTGGGAACACCATGAAGGAGTCATTTTAGGTCATGTAAATGTATAACAAACTACCCTTAACATATCCCTAAAACCCCGTACAGACCTTCAGATTTGACCTTGACCTCATTTTTCAAGGTCATTTGACCCTTCAAAGTTCAAATACAGGCGATTTTCAAAAATTCTGAAAATTATGTTAATTTTCACATATCAGTCTCATCTTTTGGATTCTGATAGGCACCAGCCAGTTTGTTTGATGTCTGAAATCAGAATTCAGATATCTTTATATGCTGATTTATGAAAAAATCACAAATATTGCTTACCGCGCGACATGTAAAAAGACCCTATTTTTGCCCTCTCGAGAGATAAATATTGATCCTACGCAGTTCAAACAATCAAATGACCCCCCCAAAGTCAAGCAGGGCCAATCTGGGGAAAATATTGGTTTTGACCTAGAAAGGTTTTTTCAAGGTCAAACTCAAGGTCAAATATTAGGAAAAATTGGACATTTCAGACATTACCTTTTTCTTAACAGGGAAGCAATTGAGGGATTTGCATTATCTCATCAGCATTTGATGCCATAATACCCTAGAGGCCCCACGCAAAATGTGAAGGCCCTCGGATTGACCTACATTGCACAATTGGGGTCACAAGGTCAAGAAATGACTTGAAAATTGACCTGCTCATTTGTCAATATTGCACTTATACCCATACTTTGACGGTCTGTATCTCCGGTTCTAATTAAGCTACAGGAAAAATAAAAACATATTTGGAAAGCCCAGATTCTCTTCTAGTATTTATTTTCTAAACATTTTAACGTATCTCTACTAGTTAAAAAGATCGCCCGACCCTGAAAAATTCATGTTTTTGGTCATGATTTTACATCTTTACATTTATTTTACTCAGAAATCCATCTTCAAAAAATTCAATAATATTTGTGGGTATAGTCCTTACACATTTACAGTAGTTTGTGCAATTTCAAGTCTCTCCTCCTGACCGTTTGCCTTCTGCAACAAATTGAAGTTCAAAACTTGACATTTTCAGGGACCATTTTTCGATGAAATATTGCAATTTTACCATTATTTCAATGGGCTGTATCTCCGGTTCTTATAAAGCTACATGAATGACACAGCCAGTTTTGGAAAGCTCAGATCCTCCTCTTCATTTAATCTATGTCTATTTTCTTGTAACATCGACAGGTAAAAAGATCGGTTGACCCTGAAAAATTCATCTTTCCCACACCTAATCAAATTACTGTAGCTCTGCAGAGACTGGAACATCAGCTTTCACTCTTGTTATGTGCTTAGGGTTATGCTAATTGTGCATCATGGTGGCACTGTGCATCATGGTGGCACTGTGCATCATCATGGCACTGTGCATCATGGTGGCACTGTGCATTATTGTGGCACTGCGCATCACTGTGGCACAATGCCATGCTGCACAACAATGGCAAAGTGCACCACAGTGGCACTGTGCACCACAGTGGCAGTGTGCACAACAGTATCAGTGTGCAACACAGTAGCTGTGTGCAACAGAGTGGCTGTTTAGACCACAGCAGTGTGCACCACAGTGAAAGTTTAGCACCACAGTCACAGTCACAGTCACAGTGGCACTGTGCACCAGAGTGGCAGTGAGCAGTGGCTCTGTGCGCCACCGCCTCACTGTGCACCATTGTGGCACTGTGCACCACAATATTGTTGCAAGCTGTCTTTGGGCTATGCTGCATGAACCGGTAAAAGCTTGGTAAATTCTTAGTCACTGACCTTGGTCAGTTACAGGGTTCTAGTTAAGAATTTACCATACCTATGGTAAATTCTTATTGTTTTTGCTATTATTCTTATTATTAAACTTCACCTATACCATAGGTGAAGTTTCTTGTTTTCGTAAATATTTTTATTATTATTATTAAACTTCACCTATACCATAGGTGAAGTTTCTTGTTTTCGTAAATATTTTTATTATTATTATTATTATTATTATTTTTCTTTCCGAAAAATGTTCTCGAAAAATTTTCAAATAATTTGTGTACATAGTCCTATGTGACCTAATTAAATTGTCCAATGTAACCCTATACCTCTGACCTATTTTTCAAGGTCATTGACCCCTTTGAAATAAATTTTTTCTATATTTCAATTGACCATTACTCATATATTAACTGATCAATTATAGTTTCCTAATAAACTATATATAATAGACTTATACTAAATAAACTGACCTAATTTTCAAAAGTATAGGTCAAGGTCAAGGTCATACAGGTCAATTTTTACTCTCAGAGGTTTGCGCGCCTGATCTCTATATAAGCAACTTCGAAAATTGCAGAATTCAAGCCAATTGTTACAGTAAATGACTAATCCATGGTAAGCGATCATTTTTATGATGATATCATGCTTAGTTATTTAATTATGGAATTTTTAGTGTCAACCGCGTCGTCAAAACTGGTGACCTTGATTACTTGACACTGAAATATCGATTTTAGGCCAATAAAATGTATTGTGAACCCCCCCAAATATGCCCATAAAACCTCCATAGCCACCTTCAAATTTGTCCTTAACCTCATTTTTCAAGGTCATTTGACCTGTTTAATGTTCAAATCACTCGATTTTCAAAAATTCCAACAATTATGTTATTTCCAGCATATCGGGTTCATATTTTAAATTATAATAGCCAGGAGCTATATTGTTGGAACCCTGAAATCGGAATTGATTTATCTCTTCATGCTGATTTATAAAAAAATTCCAAATACGGCATACCGCGCGACATGAAAAATTAGCCAATTTTTGCCAATTTGAGAGGTAAATATTGATCCTACATAGTTCAAATAATGAAATGACCCCCCCTAAGTCATACACCGCGAATCTGTAGAAATTATAGATTTTGACCTTGAAAGGTATTTTCAAGGTCAAAATCAAGGTCAAATATTTGACAAAATTGGATATTTGAGATATTTAATTTTTTTTAAGTAGGAAATAATAAAGGGATTTTTACAGTCTTTTCACAGGTCAGTCCTGCAATACCCTAGAAGAAATGTGTAAAGTTTTAAGTCCATCGGATTGACCTACATTGCACAATAAATGTCACAAGGTCAAAAAATTACTGCAAAATTGACCCTCTCATTTTCCAATTTCGCACTTGCACCCAAACTTTGATGGTCTGTATCTCCGGTTCTAATTAAGCTACAGAAAAACTGAAAGCATATTCAGAAAGTCCAAATTCTCCTCTAGTATTCATTTTCTATACATTTTAACGTATCTCTGCTAGTTAAAAAGATCGCCGGACCCTGAAAAATACATGTTTTCGGTCAAGATTTCACCAATTTACATTTTTTTGACAAAGAAGTCAGTCTTCAAAAAATTTGATAATATTTCGAGATATAGTCCTAACATATTTACAGTATTTTGTGCAATTTTAAGTCTCTCCTTCAAACCGTTTACCTTTGGGAGCAATTTGGAGTTCAA
Source organism: Platynereis dumerilii (assembly GCA_026936325.1). NCBI lineage: Eukaryota > Metazoa > Annelida > Polychaeta > Phyllodocida > Nereididae > Platynereis > Platynereis dumerilii. Next base: position 10,650,254 of record JAPTHN010000016.1, on the reverse strand, counting down.
AACTTGATATTTTCAGAGTCAATTTTTCGGTGAAATTTCATATTTTTACCATTACTTCAATCAACTCTATCTCGGGTTCTAATAAAGTCATATGAATGATACAAGCCGTTTTGGAAAAGCTCAGATTCTCCTCTTATTCTAATTTGTGTACATTTTGTTGTGTCGTGAACAGGTAAAAAGATCGGTCAACCCTGAAAAATTCATCTTTTCCTCACCTAACCGAATGACTACTCAGACTGGAACACCAGTGATTACTAAAATTTGTGCAGTAATTGCCTAAAAGATGTCAATAAACTAATTTTAAACTAAAGTAAACTAAATAAATTAAACTAAACTAAATAAACTAAGCTAAACATGCATTCACCGGGAAAGGGGGGGCTGTCCGCTAGCTTCATTAACTTGTGCATTGCAATATATCACAAATAAATAAGGTACATTTTTTATGCTATTTTTTGTACCATTTTATACAATATTTTTGATACTATTTTATATTTTATTCATATAATATTTTATATATAATTTTATATCTTGCTTATATATATACTTGTTTATATACTTGTTTATATACTTGTTTATATACTTATATACATTTAGACTATTTTCACCCACTGAACTAAATAAACTAAACTAAACATGGGCATTCACTGAGCAAGCTGCTTAAACATGTACAATATACCTTCATATACTTGTTCGTATACTTGTTTATTTTTATACTTAAACATATTTAGACTATTTTCACCAACTGCTCGGTGAAGTTTTATTACCGCTAGCGGTTATCGGAATCTAGTTATTATTATTATTATTATTTTTCTTTCCGAAAAATGTTCTCGAAAAATTTTCAAATAATTTGTGTACATAGTCCTATGTGACCTAATTAAATTGTCCAATGTAACCCTATACCTCTGACCTATTTTTCAAGGTCATTGACCCCTTTGAAATAAATTTTTTCTATATTTCAATTGACCATTACTCATATATTAACTGATCAATTATAATTTCCTAATAAACTATATATAATAGACTTATACTAAATAAACTGACCTAATTTTCAAAAGTATAGGTCAAGGTCGAGGTCATACAGGTCAATTTTTACTCTCAGAGGTTTGCGCGCCTGATCTCTATATAAGCAACTTCGAAAATTGCAGAATTCAAGCCAATTGTTACAGTAAATGACTAATCCATGGTAAGCGATCATTTTTATGATGATATCATGCTTAGTTATTTAATTATGGAATTTTTAGTGTCAACCGCGTCGTCAAAACTGGTGACCTTGATTACTTGACACTGAAATATCGATTTTAGGCCAATGAAATGTATTGTGAACCCCCCCAAATATGCCCATAAAACCTCCATAGCCACCTTCAAATTTGACCTTAACCTCATTTTTCAAGGTCATTTGACCTGTTTAATGTTCAAATCATTCAATTTTCAAAAATTCCAACAATTATGTTATTTCCAGCATATCGGGTTCATATTTTAGATTATAATAGCCAGGAGCTATATTGTTGGAACCCTGAAATCGGAATTGATTTATCTCTTCATACTGATTTATTAAAAAATTCCAAATATGGCATACCGCGCGACATGAAAAATTAGCCTATTTTTGCCAATTTGAGAGGTAAATATTGATCCTACATAGTTCAAATAATGAAATGACCCCCCCTAAGTCATACAACGCGAATCTGTAGAAATTATAGATTTTGACCTTGAAAGGTATTTTCAAGGTCAAAATCAAGGTCAAATATTTGACAAAACTGGATATTTGAGATATTTAATTTTTTTTAAGTAGGAAATAATAAAGGGATTTTTACGGTCTTTTCACAGGTCAGTCCTACAATACCCTAGAATAAATGTGTAAAGTTTTAAGTCCATCGGATTGACCTACATTGCACAATAAATGTCACAAGGTCAAAAAATTACTGCAAAATTGACCCTCTCATTTTCCAATTTCGCACTTGCACCCAAACTTTGATGGTCTGTATCTCCGGTTCTAAATAAGCTACAGAAAAACTGAAAGCATATTCAGAAAGCCCAAATTCTCGTCTAGTATTCATTTTCTATACATTTTAACGTATCTCAGCTAGTTAAAAAGATCGCCGGACCCTGAAAAATACATGTTTTCGGTCAAGATTTCACCAATTTACATTTTTTTGACAAAGAAGTCAGTCTTCAAAAAATTTGAAAATATTTCGAGATGTAGTCCTAACATATTTACAGTATTTTGTGCTATTTTAAGTCTCTCGTTCAAACCGTTTACCTTTGGGAGCAATTTGAAGTTCAAAACTTGATATTTTCAGAGTCAATTTTTCGATAAATTTCATATTTTTACCATTACTTCAATCAACTCTATCTCCGGTTCTAATTAAGCTACAGAAAAACTGAAAGCATATTCAGAAAGTCCAAATTCTCCTCTAGTATTCATTTTCTATACATTTTAACGTATCTCTGCTAGTTAAAAAGATCGCCGGACCCTGAAAAATACATGTTTTCGGTCAAGATTTCACCAATTTACATTTTTTTGACAAGGAAGTCAGTCTTCAAAAAATTTGAAAATATTTCGAGATATAGTCCTAACATATTTACAGTATTTTGTGCTATTTTAAGTCTCTCCTTCAAACCGTTTACCTTTGGGAGCAATTTGAAGTTCAAAACTTGATATTTTCAGAGTCAATTTTTCGGTTAAATTTCATATTTTTACCATTACTTCAATCAACTCTATCTCGGGTTCTAATAAAGTCATATGAATGATACAAGCCGTTTTGGAAAAGCTCAGATTCTCCTCTTATTCTAATTTGTGTACATTTCGTTGTGTCGTGAACAGGTAAAAAGATTGGTCAACCCTGAAAAATTCATCTTTTCCTCACCTAACCGAATGACTGCACTCAGACTGGAACACCAGTGATTACTAAAATTTGTGTAGTAATTGCCTAAAAGATGTCAATAAACTAATTCTAAACTAAAGTAAACTAAATAAATTAAACTAAACTAAATAAACTAAGCTAAACATGCATTCACCGGGAAAGGGGGGGCTGTCCGCTAGCTTCATTAACTTGTGCATTGCAATATATCACAAATATAAGGTACATTTTTTATGCTATTTTTTGTACCATTTTATACAATATTTTTGGTACTATTTTATATTTTATTCATATAATATTTTATATATTATTTTATATCTTGCTTATATATATACTTGTTTATATACTTGTTTATATACTTGTTTATATACTTATATACATTTAGACTATTTTCACCCACTGAACTAAATAAACTAAACTAAACATGGGCATTCACTGAGCAAGCTGCTTAAACATGTACAATATACCTTCATATACTTGTTCGTATACTTGTTTATTTTTATACTTAAACATATTTAGACTATTTTCACCAACTGCTCGGTGAAGTTTTATTACCGCTAGCGGTTATCGGAATCTAGTTATTATTATTATTATAGTTTCCGGAAAAAATTTGCTCCGATTTTCTTGATTATTTTTGTGAATGTACCTATATACTTGTAGACTACTGTATTCCGGTCCTGAGTTTGAATTTTTATTTTTGAGGTATATAGGACCTTTTTAGTGTGAATTTTAGTATATTTTGATTTACTATATCTGAATAAACTATTAATCTAGAGTAATTTGCTTTAGTTTCTGTCCATTAACAATATAATTCTATACTTTGACGAAAAAATAATCGAAATCACTCAAGCGGAACATTCCACAATGAATATTTAGGTCATTTTCGAATTGTTTCGAGTTCGGCAAAAACCATAAGTGATAGTAGCATGCTCATAGTGCCAAAAGTTGTGCTATAGTACGGGCCAGTGCTTAACGTATTTTTAATTTTGATATTGCAACTATTTATGGAATGGCGGCCATTTTGGTACATTGTATTTGCTAAGTTTGAGGTGCATGAGTTCAAAATCCATGAAGGAGTCATTTTAGGTAATGCAAATGTATAATGAACCCCCCCAAATATACCCATTTACACCCCATACCAATCTTCAAATTTGACCTTGACCTCATTTTTCAAGGTCATATGACCCGTCAAAGTTTAAATTAACTGCATTTTCAAAAATTCCAACAATTATGTTTTTTCAAAGATATCGGGATCATATTATAGACTTTTATAGCCGGCAGCTGGATTGTTTGAACCCTGAAATCGGAATTGATCTATCTCTTCATGTTGATTTATAAAAAAATTCCAAATATTGCATACCGCGCAACATGCAAAATCAGCCTATTTTTGCCCTCTACAGCAATAAATATTGATCCTACACCGTTCAAATAATAGAATGACCCCCCCTTTGTCACATATTTCCAATCTGGGAAAAATATTGGTTTTGACCTAGAAAGGTATTTTCAAGGTCAAACTCAAGGTCAAATATTTGGCAAAATTGGATATTTGAGATACCTAATTTTTTTAAGTAGGAAATAATTGAGGAATTTCCACAATCTCTTCAGTGTTTGGTGCCACAGTGCCCTAGAGGACCCTTGCAAAGTTTTAAGTTCATCGGATTGATGTACATTGCATAATAAAGGTCACAAGGTCAAAAAACGACAGCTAAATTGACTGGTCATTTTCCAATTTCGCATTTGTTGCCAAACTTTGATCGCCTTTATCTCCGGTTCTAATTAAGCTAGAGAAAAACTAAAAACATATTCGGAAAGGCCGTAATCTCCTCTAGTATTTGTTTTCTATGCATTTTAACGTATCTGTACTAGTTAAAAAGATCGCCGGACCCTGAAAATTACATGTTTTAGGTCATGATTTTACACTTTAACATTTTTTTCACAAAGAAGGCAATCTTCAAAAAAATTAATACTCCTTGAAGATGTAATCCTAACACTTTTACAGTAGTGTGTGAAATTTCAAGTCTCTTCTGTAAATCGTTTGCCTTTGAGATAAAGATAATGTTCAAAACTTGACATTTTCAGAGTCAATTTTTTGGTGATATTTCACATTTTTGTCATTAATTCATTCGGTTCTATCTTCGGTTCTAATTAAGGTATAGGAATGATGAAAGCAGTTCTGAATACCTCAGATTCTCCTCTTTATTTTATTTAATGTTCATTTTGGTGTACCATTAATAGTTAAAAAGATCGGTCAACCCTAAAAAATTCAACTTTACCTATTATAACCAAATTAGTGCCCTGAGCTAAAAGAAGTCAATTTGCAGTGAAGAAATACAAAATGAGTATAAAAGTTGCATGGACCTATTGTGTTAATGTGATACATTATACTGATCTCACTACATCTATGATGCTCAATACGTGAATGTTCATATTTGTTTTCTTTCTTGTCAAGTGGTCAATAAAACAAATTAAATGTACTAAACTAAATAAACCAAACTGAGTACACTATACTAAAATATACTAAACTAAATAAATTAAACTAAATAAGCTAAACTGAACTAAATAAACTAAATAAACTAAACTAAGCATTAGCATTCACACAATAGTCTGTACACATAAACATTTACAATATACCTTTAAATAATAAATATATTGGTAAATTCTTCATCACTGACCATGGTCAGTTATAGCCATCTAGTTAAGAATTTACCATATATGGTAAATTCTTATTGTTTTTGGTATTATTCTTATTATTATTATTATTATAGTTTCCGGAAAAAATTTGCTCCGATTTTCTTGATTATTTTTGTGAATGTACCTATATACTTGTAGACTACTGTATTCCGGTCCTGAGTTTGAATCTTTATTTTTAATGTATATAGGACCTTTTTAGTGTGAATTTTAGTATATTTTGATGTACTATATCTGAATAAACTATTAAACTAGAGTAATTTGCTTTAGTTTCTGTCCATAAACAATAAAATTCTATACTTTGGCGAAAAAATAATCAAAATCACTCAAGCGGAACATTCCACAAAGAATATTTGGGTCATTTTCGAATTGTTTCGAGTTCGGCAAAAACCATAAATGATAGCAGCATGCCCATAGTGCCAAAAGTTGACCTATAGTACGGGCCAGTGCTTAACATATTTTTAATTTTGATATTGCAACTATTTATGGAATGGCGGCCATTTTGGAATGGTGTATTTGCTAAGTTTGAGGTGCATCAGTTCAAAATCCATGAAGGAGTCATTTTAGGTAATGCAAATGTATAATGAACCCCCCCAAATATACCCATTTACACCCCATACCAATCTTCAAATTTGACCTTGACCTCATTTTTCAAGGTCTTATGACCCGTCAAAGTTTCAATTCACTACATTTTCAAAAATTCCAACAATTATGTTTTTTCCAAGATATCGGGTTCATATTATAGATTCTAATAGTCGGCAGCTGGATTGTTTAAATCCTGAAATCGGAATTGATTTATCTCTTCATGCTGATTTATAAAAAAATTCCAAATATTGCATACCGCGAAACATGTAAAATCAGCCTATTTTTGCCCTCTCGAGCAATAAATATTGATCCTACACAGTTCAAATAATAAAATGACCCCCCCTTTGTCACGCATTTCCAATCTGGGAAAAATATTGGTTTTGACCTAGAAAGGTATTTTCAAGGTCAAACTCAAGGTCAAATATTTGGCAAAATAGGATATTTGAGATACCTAATTTTATTAACTAGGAAATAATTGAGGAATTTCCACAATCTCTTCAGCATTTGGTGCCACAGTACCCTAGAGGACCCTTGCAAAGTTTTAAGTTCCTCGGATTGATGTACATTGCATAATAAAGGTCACAAGGTCAAAAAATGACAGCTAAATCGACCTGCTCATTTTGCAATTTCACACTTGTACCCAAACTTTGACGGCCTATATCTCCGGTTCTAATTAAGCTACAGAAAAACTGAAGCCATATTCGGAAAGGCCATAACCTCCTCTAGTATTTGTTTTCTATGCATTTTAATGTATCTCTACTAGGTAAAAAGATCGCCGGACCCTGAAAAATTCATGTTTTCGGTTATGATTTTACACTTTAACTTTTTTTTGACAAACAAAGCAATCTTCGAAAAATTTAATACTCCTTGGACATGTAATCCAAACACATTAACAGTAGTGTGTCCAATTTCAAGTCTCTACTGTAAACCGTTTGCCTTTGAGATCAAAATAATGTTCAAAACTTGACATTTTCAGAGTCTATTTTTTGGTGATATTTCACATTTTTGTCATTAATTCAATCGGTTCTATCTTCGGTTCTAATTAAGGTATAGGAATGATGAAAGCAGTTCTGAATACCTCAGATTCTCCTCTTTATTTTGTTTAATGTTCATTTTGGTGTACCATCAATAGTTAAAAAGATCGGTCAACCCTGAAAATTTCAACTTTACATATTATAACCAAATTAGTGCCCTGAGCTAAAAGAAGTCAATTTTGCAGTGAAGAAATACAAAATCAGTATAAAAGTTGCATGGACTTATTGTGTTAATGTGATACATTATACTGATCTTACTATATCTATGATGTTAAGTATGTGAATGTTCATATTTGTTTTTTTCTTGTCAAGAGGTCAATAAAACAAGATTAAATGTACTTAACTAAATAAACCAAACTGAGTAAACTATACTAAATAAACTAAACTAAATTAATTGAAATAAATAAGCTAAACTGAACTAAATAAACTGAACTAAATAAACTAAATTAAGCATGAGCATTCACACTATAGTCTGTACTCATAAACATATACAATATACCTTTAAATAATAAATATATTGGTAAATTCTTCATCACTGACCATGGTCAGTTATAGCCATCTAGTTATTATTATAGTTTCCGGAAAAAATTTGCTCCGATTTTCTTGATTATTTTTGTGAATGTACCTATATACTTGTAGACTACTGTATTCCGGTCCTGAGTTTGAATTTTTATTTTTGAGGTATATAGGACCTTTTTAGTGTGAATTTTAGTATATTTTGATTTACTATATCTGAATAAACTATTAAACTAGAGTAATTTGCTTTAGTTTCTGTCCATTAACAATATAATTCTATACTTTGACGAAAAAATAATCGAAATCACTCAAGCGGAACATTCCACAATGAATATTTAGGTCATTTTCGAATTGTTTCGAGTTCGGCAAAAACCATAAGTGATAGCAGCATGCTCATAGTGCCAAAAGTTGTGCTATAGTACGGGCCAGTGCTTAACGTATTTTTAATTTTGATATTGCAACTATTTATGGAATGGCGGCCATTTTGGTACATTGTATTTGCTAAGTTTGAGGTGCATGAGTTCAAAATCCATGAAGGAGTCATTTTAGGTAATGCAAATGTATAATGAACCCCCCCAAATATACCCATTTACACCCCATACCAATCTTCAAATTTGACCTTGACCTTATTTTTCAAGGTCATATGACCCGTCAAAGTTTAAATTAACTGCATTTTCAAAAATTCCAACAATTATGTTTTTTCAAAGATATCGGGATCATATTATAGACTTTTATAGCCGGCAGCTGGATTGTTTGAACCCTGAAATCGGAATTGATCTATCTCTTCATGTTGATTTATAAAAAAATTCCAAATATTGCATACCGCGCAACATGCAAAATCAGCCTATTTTTGCCCTCTACAGCAATAAATATTGATCCTACACAGTTCAAATAATAGAATGACCCCCCCTTTGTCACATATTTCCAATCTGGGAAAAATATTGGTTTTGACCTAGAAAGGTATTTTCAAGGTCAAACTCAAGGTCAAATATTTGGCAAAATTGGATATTTGAGATACCTAATTTTTTTAACTAGGAAATAATTGAGGAATTTCCACAATCTCTTCAGTGTTTGGTGCCACAGTGCCCTAGAGGACCCTTGCAAAGTTTTAAGTTCATCGGATTGATGTACATTGCATAATAAAGGTCACAAGGTCAAAAAATGACAGCTAAATTGACTGGTCATTTTCCAATTTCGCATTTGTTGCCAAACTTTGATCGCCTTTATCTCCGGTTCTAATTAAGCTAGAGAAAAACTAAAAACATATTCGGAAAGGCCGTAATCTCCTCTAGTATTTGTTTTCTATGCATTTTAACGTATCTCTACTAGTTAAAAAGATCGCCGGACCCTGAAAATTTCATGTTTTAGGTCATGATTTTACACTTTAACATTTTTTTCACAAAGAAGGCAATCTTCAAAAAAATTAATACTCCTTGAAGATGTAATCCTAACACCTTTAATGTAGTGTGTGCAATTTCAAGTCTCTGCTGTAAACCGTTTGCCTTTGAGATAAAGATAATGTTCAAAACTTGACATTTTCAGAGTCAATTTTTTGGTGATATTTCACATTTTTGTCATTAATTCATTCGGTTCTATCTTCGGTTCTAATTAAGGTATAGGAATGATGAAAGCAGTTCTGAATACCTCAGATTCTCCTCTTTATTTTATTTAATGTTCATTTTGGTGTACCATTAATAGTTAAAAAGATCGGTCAACCCTGAAAAATTCAACTTTACCTATTATAACCAAATTAGTGCCCTGAGCTAAAAGAAGTCAATTTGCAGTGAAGAAATACAAAATGAGTATAAAAGTTGCATGGACCTATTGTGTTAATGTGATACATTATACTGATCTCACTACATCTATGATGCTCAGTACGTGAATGTTCATATTTGTTTTCTTTCTTGTCAAGTGGTCAATAAAACAAATTAAATGTACTAAACTAAATAAACCAAACTGAGTACACTATACTAAAATATACTAAACTAAATAAATTAAACTAAATAAGCTAAACTGAACTAAATAAACTAAATAAACTAAACTAAGCATTAGCATTCACACAATAGTCTGTACACATAAACATTTACAATATACCTTTAAATAATAAATATATTGGTAAATTCTTCATCACTGACCATGGTCAGTTATAGCCATCTAGTTCTTATTATTATTATTTCACTTTTTTTGCTCCGATTTTCATGAAACTTGGTCACAGGGTCCGTCTATGACTGAAACTCACCCACCTGGAATAAAAATGACCTTGACCTATTTTTCAAGGTCACAGGGCCTTTCAAACATGAAATTTGGTATATTTACATGGCCCGTTACTCCGGAACAGAGTGACATGGTATTGTTCTGCAGTGCATGTCATACTCAAAAGTACTTGCCTGTATTTTGGCACAAAAATTTCAGAAATCGCTCAAGCGGAACCGGAGCTAGAGCAAAAACGCCGTTTTCGGTTGACGCACGTAATGTCAGAAACCGGAATAGGTGGAAATAAGCTGAAGACACCAAAAGATAGCCGTTACTTGGGACCATTGCACGTTTTATTTTTCATGCAGATATCTGCAACCGTTACGGAGCAGCGGCCATTTTAGTGAAATGAGTCCGCGCAGTATGGGGTATGGGTCTCAGAACACCATGAAGGAGTCATTTGAGGTCATGCAAATGTATAACAAACTACCCTTATCATATCCCCAAAACCCCATACTGACCTTCAGATTTGACCTTGACCTCATTTTTCAAGGTCATTTGACCCCTCAAAGTTCAAATATGGGCAATTTTCAGAAATTCTGAAAATTATCTTTTTTTTCACATATCAGTCTCATCTTCTGGTTTCTGGAAGCCACCAGCCAGTTTGTATCATGCTTGAAATCGGAATTCAGATATCTTTTCATGCTGATTTGTTAAAAAATCACGAATATTGCATACCGCGCCACATGTAAAAACACCCTATTTTTGCCCTGATGACAGGTAAATATTGGTCCTACACAGTTCCAACAATTAAATGACCCCCCCTATGTCACACATTGCCAATCTGGGAAAAATATTGGTTTTGACCTAGAAAGGTATTTTCAAGGTCAAACTCAAGGTCAAATATCAGGCAAAATTGGACATTTCAGACATTACATTTTTCTTAACAGGGACGCAATTGAGGGATTTGCATTATCTCATCAGTATTTGGTGCCATAATACCCTAGAGGCCCCATGTGAAATTTGAAGGCCCTCGGATTGACCTACATTGCACAATTGAGGTCACAAGGTCAAGAAATGACTTGAAGATTGACCAGCTCATTTGTCAACATTGCACTTGTACCCATACTTTGACGGTCTGTATCTCCGGTTCTAATTAAGCTACAGGAAAAATAAAAACAGATTTGGAAAGCCCAGATTCTCTTCTAGTATTTGTTTTCTATACATTTTAACGTATCTCTACTAGTTAAAAAGATCGCCCGACCCTGAAAAATTCATGTTTTCGGTCATGATTTAACATCTTTGCATTTTTTTTACTCAGAAATACATCTTCAAAAAATTCAATAATATTTGGGGGTGTAGTCCTAACACATTTACAGTAGTTTGTGCAATTTCAAGTCTCTCCTCCTAACCGTTTGCCTTCTGCAACAAATTTAAGTTCAAAACTTGACATTTTCAGGGACCATTTTTCGATGAAATATTGCAATTTTACTGTTATTTCAATGGGCTGTATCTACGGTTCTTATTGAGCTACATGCATGACACAAGCAGTTTTGGAAAGCACAGATTCTCCTCTTAATTTAGTTTATTAGATATTTTCTTGTAACATCGACAGGTAAAAAGATCGGTGAACCCTGAAAAATTCATCTTTCCCATACCTTATCAAATGACTGTAGCTCTGCAGAGACTGGAACATCAGCTTTCACTCTTGTTATGTGCTTAGGGTAATCATAATTGTGCATCATGGTGGCACTTTTCATCATGGTGGCAATGAGCATCATGGTGGCACTGTGCATCATCATGGCACTGTGCATCATGGTGGCACTGTGCATCATTGTGGCACTGTGCATCACTGTGGCACAATGACAGGCTGCACCACAATGGCAGAGTGCACCACAGTGGCACCGTGCACCACAGTGGCAGTGTGCACAACAGTGTCAGTGTGCAACACAGTGGCAGTGTGCAACAGAGTGGCAATTTAGACCACAGCAGTGTGCATCACAGTGGCAGTTTAGCACCGCAGTCACAGTCACAGTCACAGTGGCACTGTGCACCAGAGTGGCAGTGTGCAAAGCAGTGACTCTGTGCGCCACCGTCTCACTGTGCACCACGGTGGCACTGTGCACCACAAAATTGTTGCAAGCTGTCTTTGGGCTATGCTGCATGAACTGTTAAAAGCTTGGTAAATTCTTAGTCACTGACCTTGGTCAGTTACAGGGTTCTAGTTATTAAGAATTTACCATATATGGTAAATTCTTATTGTTTTTGGTATTATTCTTATTATTATTATAGTTTCCGGAAAAATTTTCTCCGATTTTCTTGATTATTTTTGTGAATGTACCTGTATACTTGTAGACTACTGTATTCCGGTCCTGAGTTAGAATTTTTATTTTTAACCAATATAGGACCTTTTTGGTGTGAATTTTAGTATATTTTGATGTACTATATCTGAATAAACTAATAAACTAGAGTAATTTGCTTTAGTTTCTGTCCATAAACTATAAAATTCTATACAATGGCGAAAAAATTATCGAAATCACTCAAGTGGAACATTCCACACTGAATATTTAGGTCATTTTTGAATTGTTTCGAGTTCGGCAAAAACCATAAGTGATAGCAGCATGCTCATAGTGCCAAAAGTTGACCTATAGTACGGGCCAGTGCATAACATATTTTTAATTTTGATATTGCAAGTATTTATGGAATGGCGGCCATTTTGGTATGTTGTATTTGCTAAATTTGAGGTGCATGAGTTCAAAATCCATGAAGGAGTCATTTTAGGTAATGCAAATGTATAATGAACCCCCCCAAATATGCCCATTTACACCCCATACCAATCTTCAAATTTGACCTTGACCTCATTTTTCAAGGTCATATGACCCGTCAAAGTTTCAATTCACTACATTTTCAAAAATTCCAACAATTATGTTTTTTCAAAGATATCCAATTCATATTATAGATTCTGATAGCCAGCAGCTGGATTGTTAGAACCCTGAAATCGGAATTGATTTATCTCTTCATGCTAATTTATAAAAAAATTCCAAATATTGCATACCGTGCGACATGAAAAATCAGCCTATTTTTGCCCTCCTGAGCAATAAATATTGATCCTACATAGTTCAAATAATGAAATGACCCCCCCTTTGTCACACATTGCCAATCTGGGTAAAATATTGGTTTTGACCTAGAAAGGTATCTTCAAGGTCAAACTTAAGGTCAAAATATTTGGCAAAATTGGATATTTGAGATACTTAATTTTTTTAACTAGGAAAAAATTAAGGAATTTCCACAATCTCTTCAGCGTTTGGTGCCACAATACCCTAGAGGAACCTTGCAAAGTTTCAAGGTATTCAGATTGACGTACACAGCACAATAAATGTCAAAAGGTCAAAAAATGACACCTAAATTGACGTACTCATTTTCCAATTTCGTACTTGTACCCAAACTTTGACGGCCTTTATCTCCGGTTCTAATTAAGCTACAGAAAAACTGAAGGCATATTCTGAAAGCCTCTAATCTCCTCTAGTATTTGTTTTCTATTCATATTAACGTATCTTTACTGGTTAAAAAGATCGCCGGACCCTGAAAATTTCATGTTTTCAGTCATGATTTTACACTTTAACTTTTTTACGACAAAGATAGCAATCTTCAAAAAATTTGATACTCCTTGGACATGTAATTCTAACACATTTACAGTAGTGTGTGCAATTTCAAGTCTCTAGAGTTAACTGTTTGACTTAGAGATTAAAATAAAGTTCAAAACTTGATATTTTCAGAGTCAATTTTTTGGTGATATTTCACATTTTTGTCATTGATTCAATCGCTTCTATCTTCGGTTCTAATTAAGGTATAGGAATGATGCAAGCAGTTCTCAATACCTCAGATTCTCCTCTTTATTTTATTTAATGTTCATTTTGGTGTAGCATCAATAGTTGAAAAGATCGGTCCACCCTGAAAAATTCAACTTTACTTATTACAACCAAATTAGTGCCCTCAGCTAAAAGAAGTCAATTTTGCATTGAAGAAATACAAAATCAGTATAAAAGTTGCATGGACCTATTGTGTTAATGTGATACATTATACTGATCTTACTATATCTACATTCCTCAGTACGTAATTGTTCATATTTGTTTTCTGTCTTGTCAAGTGGTCAATAAAACAAAATTAAATGCACTAAATTAACCTGAGTAAAATATATTAAATAAACTTAACTAATTAAATTAAACTAAATAAGCTAAACTGAACTAAATAAAATAAACTAAATAAACTAGATTAAGCATGAGCATTCACACAATAGTCTGTACACATAAACATATACAATATACCTTTAAATAATAAATATATTGGTAAATTCTTTATCACTGACCATGGTCAGTTATAGCCATCTAGTTAAGAATTTACCATATATGGTAAATTCTTATTGTTTTTGGTATTATTCTTCTTATTATTATTATAGTTTCCGGAAAAAATTTGCTCCGATTTTCTTGATTATTTTTGTGAATGTACCTGTATACTTGTAGACTACTGTATTCCGGTCCTGAGTTTGAATGTTTATTTCTAAGGTATATAGGGCCTTTTTAGTGTGTTTTTTTGTATATTTCAATATACTATATCTCAATAAATTTATAGTCCAGTGTAATTTACTTTACTTTCACTCAATAAACTGTAGAGAGCAATAATTTGAAGCAAAAATAATCAAAATCCTTAGAGCGGAATAGGCCACACTGAATATTTAGGTCATTTTTGAATTGTTTCGAGTTCGGCAAAAACCATAAATGATAGCAGCATGCTAATTGTGCCAAAAGTTGACCTAGAGTACGGGCCAGTGCATAACATATTTTTAATTTTGATATTGCAAGTATTTATGGAATAGCGGCCATTTTGGTACGGTGTATTTGCTCAGTTTGAGGTGCATGAGTTCAAAATCCATGAAGGAGTCATTTTAGGTAATGCAAATGTATAATGAACCCCCCCAAATATACCCATTTACACCCCATACCAATCTTAAAATTTGACCTTGACCTCATTTTTCAAGGTCATATGACCCGTTAAAGTTTCAATTCACTACATTTTCAAAAATTCCAACAATTATGTTTTTTCAAAGATATCGAGTTCATATTATAGATTCTAATAGCCAGCAGCCAGATTGTTTGAAACCTGAAATCGGAATTGATCTATCTCTTCATGCTGATTTATAAAAAAATTCCAAATATTGCATACCGCGCGACATGAAAAATCAGCCTATTTTTGCCCTCTTGAGCAATAAATATTGATCCTACACAGTTCAAATAATGAAATGACCCCCCCTTTGTCACCAATTGCCAATCTTGGGAAAATATTGCTTTTGACCTAGAAAGGTATTTTCAAGGTCAAACTCAAGGTCAAATATTTGTCAAAATTGGTTTTTTGAGATACCTAATTTTTTTAGCTAGGAAATAATTGAGGAATTTCCACAATCTCTTCAGCATTTGGTGCCACAGTACCCTAGAGGACCCTTGCAAAGTTTTAAGTTCCTCGGATTGATGTACATTGCATAATAAAGGTCACAAGGTCAAAAAATGACAGCAAAATTGACCTTCTCATTTTCCAATTTCACACTTGTACCCAAACTTTGACGGCCTGTATCTCCGGTTCTAATTAAGCTACAGAAAAACTGAAGCCATATTCGGAAAGGCCATAATCTCTTCTAGTATTTGTTTTCTATGCATTTTAATGTATCTCTACTAGTTAAAAAGATCGCCGGACCCTGAAAAATTCATGTTTTCGGTTATGATTTTACAATTTAACTTTATTTTGACAAACAAAGCAATCTTCAAAAAATTCAATACTCCTTGGACATGTAATCCTAACACATTTACAGCAGTGTGTCCAATTTCAAGTCTCTACTGTAAGCCGTTTGCCTTTGAGATTAAAATAATATTCAAAACTTGACATTTTCAGAGTCTATTTTTTGGTGATATTTCACATTTTTGTCATTAATTCAATCGGTTCTATCTTCGGTTCTAATTAAGGTATTGGAATGATGAAAGCAGTTCTGAATACCTCAGATTCTCCTCTTTATTTTGTTTAATGTTCATTTTGGTGTACCATCAATAGTTAAAAAGATCGGTCAACCCTGAAAATTTCAACTTTACATATTATAACCAAATTAGTGCCCTGAGCTAAAAGAAGTCAATTTTGCAGTGAAGAAATACAAAATCAGTATAAAAGTTGCATGGACCTATTGTGTTAATGCATGATACATTATACTGATCTTACTATATCTATGATGCTAAGTATACGTGAATGTTCATTTTTGTTTTTTTCTTGTCAAGTGGTCAATAAAACAAAATTAAATGTACTTAACTAAATAAACCAAATTGAGTAAACTATACTAAATAAACTAAACTTAATTAATTAAACTAAATAAGCTAAACTGAATTAAATAAACTAAACTATATAAACTAAATTAAGCATGAGCATTCACACAATAGTCTGTACACATAAACATATACAATATACCTTTAAATAATAAATATATTGGTAAATTCTTCATCACTGACCATGGTCAGTTATAGCCATCTAGTTATTATTATAAATCGACTCTAAGGAGATTTATATTGTTTTCTTTGATATTATTATTATTATTATTATTATTATTATTATTATTATTATTATTTGGCCACTTTTTGCCAGTTAGTTTTTGTGCTAGAGACTTGAAATTTTGTACATAGGTAGTCCTTGGTCAGTACTTTCATTTTTTGTGAAAATGGTTGACCTTGACCTTGAACTCAAGGTCACAGGTCATCTCAAAGTCAAATTTTCCAAAATTTCAAAGTGGATTATCTCTTTTAATATCATTGTTAGATTATTAGGACTTAGGAACCTTTATATAAACATGTGTTGCTACAATTTTGGCCTGTATCGTTTATTGGGAGATGAGGGTAAAGGGGTATTTACCCCCTTTTGACAAAAACCAGTTGCTCATGTTTTCAGAGAAAACTATAATGGCTAGAGGCTCAGTTTTTGCTGTAATTGATAGCCTGACTGCTCATCCATGGTAAGACACTTTTTATATTTTGATCAAACTTGGGAAATCTGAGTTATTGGACTTTCAAAAATGGGTGTTTTGTCCGAAAAGTGAAAACATTTTTTAACTTTGGTTTGAATGGAGGGAAATTAATGAAACTTGGTGTGTATATAGTATTCATGAATTACAGTCACATTATAAAATAAAAATAACGTTTTGGGGGTAATTACCCCAAAAGGGGTAATTGACTCTAACTTTTGATTAACATGGACGATTTTCTCCAAATTTTGCACAAGTCCAGTATATTGACATGGGGAGATAATGCAAGTATGATTTTGATGTCAAGGGGAAATTTACCCCCTTATTCTGGATCGAAAGGGTGAATATGTGTTTTGAGCAGTTATTGTGTATTGAATGATACAATAGGCATCGTTTGAGACTTACCTTTGTGCTGTGGATGTTCCTGGATAAAAATTGTCGTTTTTAGGTAATTACCCCAAAAAGGGGTAAAAAGTCATAACTTTTGATTGACTTGGACGATTTTCTCCAAATTTTGCACATGTTTAGTATCTTGACATGTGGACATAATGCAAGTACGATTTTGATGTAATGGGGTAATTTACCCCCATATTCAAGATCGAAAGGGGTGAATATGTATTTTGAGCAGTTCTTGTCTTTCCAATGGTACAATTGGCATCGGTTGGGACTTTACTTCACACCATTGATGTTTTTTGGTTAAAATTGCCATTTTTAGGTAATTACCCCCAAAAAGGGGTAAATATTCATATCTTTTGACTGACTTGGACGATTTCCTTCAAGTTTTGCACAAGTTTAGTATCTTGACATGGGCACATAATGCAAGTATGATTTTGATGTCATGGGTTAATTTACCCCCATATTCAGGATCGAAAGGGGCGAATATGTGTTTTGAGCAGTTCTTAGCTTTGCAATGATATAACAGGCATCGGTTGGGACTTTACTTCACACCATTGATGTTTTTGTGTTAAAATTGCCGTTTTTAGGTAATTACCCCAAAAAAGGGGTAAATATTCATAACTTTTGATTGACTTGGACGATTTTCTTCAAATTTTGCACAGGTTTAGTATCTTGACATGGGGACATAATGCAAGTACGATATGGATGTCATGGGGTTATTTACCCCCATATTCCAGATCGAAGGGGGTGAATATGTGTTTTGAGCAGTTCTTATCTTTGCAATGGTACAACAGGCATCGGTTGGGACTTTACTTCACAACATTGATGTTTTTGGGTTAAAATTGCCGTTTTTAGGTGTTTACCCGAAAAAGGGGTAAATATTCATAACTTTTGATTGACTTGGACGATTTTCTTCAAATTTTGCACAGGTTTAGTATCTTGACATGGGGACATAATTCAAGTTTGACTTTGATGTCATGGGGTAATTTACCCTCAAAATCAATGCCAAAAAGGGATGAACAAGTATTTTGAGCAGTTTTTGTGTTTTCAATGGTATATTTGGTTATGTGTTTCCATTGATTTTTCGTATGAATTGTTCAATCTTTTGCCTGCAAGCCCACGTATTCCATGTCGATTTATTCTCTACCTTTTCAAAGGTTGACTGCTAGTTATTATTATTTTCTTGGCCAGTAGGTTTTTGTGCTAGAGACTTGAAACTTGGTACATATATAGTCCATGGTTAGTACTTCATTTTGGGAGAAGATGGTTGACCTTGACCTTGAACTCAAGGTCACAGGTCATCTCAAAGTCGAAAATTGGAAAACTTAAAAGTGGAATAACTTTTTTAATATTACAAGAATCAATTTGAAACTTTGGAATATATATATAAACAGGTATCCCAACATTTGTAACCCATTATTGTTTTTGTGCAATGAGGGTAAGGGGGTAATTACCCCAATTTGACTAAAACAGGTTTGCACAGGTTTCCAGAAAAACTAAGCAAGCTAGAAACTCAGTTCTTTCACTAATAGGTAGCCTGACTAACCATTCAAGGTAAGTGATATTTTATATTTTGATTATGTGAAGGGGTAACTATGTAATGGGGTGTTGAAAATAGGGTGTTTTGCCCCAAGAGTGAAAACATTGTAAAACTTTGGTTTTAATGAAAGGATTTCAATGATAGTCTGGTAATATATTAATGGTTTCTGTATTATGTAATCCTTGTTGCCCGAAACTTGGTAATTACCCCCCAAAAAGGGGTAAATGTCTATAACTTGTGATTGACCTGGACGATTTTCTTCAAATTTTGCACACGTTTGGGATATTGACTCAGGCACATATTAAACGAATAATTTTAACAGTATTGCCAACATAGGGTATTTACCCTCGTAATCAATGCCAAAAGGGGTGAATATATATTTTGAGGAGTTATGTTGTTCAAAATGGAATATCAGCTGTATGTTTGGTCTACGGGTATCCGGTTGGATTTTACTGGATGAAAAGTTTCTGTTTTGGGTAATTACCCCCAAAAGGGGTAAATGTCTATAACTTGTGATTGACATGGACGATTTACTTCAAATTTTGCACACGTTTGGGATATTGACTCAGGCACATATTGAACAAATAATTTTAACAGTATTGCCAACATAGGGTATTTACCCTCGTAATCAATGCCAAAAGGGGTGAATATATATTTTGAGGAGTTATGTTGTTCAAAATGGAATATCAGCTGTATGTTTGGTCTACTGCTATCCGGTTGGATTTTACTGGATGAAAAGTTTCTGTTTTGGGTAATTACCCCCAAAAGGGGTAAATGACTATAACTTGTGATTGACATGGACGATTTACTTCAAATTTTGCACACGTTTGTGACATTGACTCAGACACATGCTAAAAGGAAAAAATTCACAGAATAGGGTGATTTACCCTCGTAATCAAGTTCTAAGGGGGTAAATACATATTTTGAAGAACTTGGTTGTTTAAAATGGAATATTAGTTGCACGTTTGGTCTAGGTTATTCGTATGGATGTTACTGGATGAAAAGTTTCGGTTTTTAATAATTACCCCCAAAAGGGGTAAATGACTATAACTTGTGACTGACATGGACGATTTACTTCAAATTTTGCACACGTATGGGATATTGACTCAGGCACATGTTAAAAGAGAAAACGTTACAGTATAGGATAATTTACCCTCGTAATCAAGGTCAAAGGGGGG
Source organism: Platynereis dumerilii (assembly GCA_026936325.1). Lineage (NCBI taxonomy): Eukaryota > Metazoa > Annelida > Polychaeta > Phyllodocida > Nereididae > Platynereis > Platynereis dumerilii. Next base: position 10,630,218 of record JAPTHN010000016.1, on the reverse strand, counting down.
TAAATACGTATTTTGAGGAATTTGGTTGTTTAAAATGGAATGTCAAGTTTATGTTGGATCTAGGCTTGTACTTAATGGATGTTACTGGATGAACAGTTTCGGTTTTAGGTAGTAACCCCCAAAAGGGGTAAATGGCTATATCTTGTGATTGACATGGACAATTTTCTTCAAATTTTGCATGGGCTAAGTGTGTCTACTTTACGACATAATATAAGTAGAAACTTCAGCTTACAGGGTCTCTACCATAATAATCCGACATAGTCTCAAGTAATTTGTTTTACTCATATATTTGAGGTCGAATCATTGCCTAACCTTTTTAAAGGTTGAATACTAGTTATTAATTATTTAGTTCGGATAATGACGGATATTAACATTCCATACACTTGATAACAAACCTTGAATATCTACCAGAAATGTAATGTGTTACAATGAAATCAGGGACAATGTTGCAAGTAATAAATTTCTATGACCATTATATACTTCTGCTGCCTCACCTTTTACATTAGTCATAAGGCACCCATTATTTGGAAGCTTATAGGGCCTTTTTCAGGTCAGCCCGCCAGAATATCTAGTTTGATGACTCGATGCAATGGTGAAATGAAACGTATCTGTATCAGAAACAGCAAGTACAAACCAGAGTGAGCGATGACTGTCTGAATCCATGAGAAAACTCTCTGAGCGAAGATGTGGTGAGAAACAACGATCTGGTGCATCACTACGACTTTTAGGGGCTTGCCTCCATGGCGGGAAGTGTTACGCTGAAAATTTATGGAAAATATTGCTATTTTGAAAATTTATACAAATTTTTTTTACAAATTTAGCTCAAACACTTGCCTGAATATTTTCCTTTTTTTTTCAACAATCATACAAAAAAATCACATCTATTATCACTGTAGAAAATCAGACAATAAAATATTAATGCAAGTCAATTTCGAAAACTTGAAATTTCCTTTTTCTATCTTCTACAAATAAAGACCAAAATACAGAGAAACAATTATTGACTTGAATTCATAATTTATTAAGTTAATCTCTTTGGCGGACATAAATCAATTTTGGTAGAAGTATCACATATATTTTTGGACATATACATCAATAAACCAATCAGCACATATCTTGACCGAATATTGAATTCAGAAGAATCCATGCATTTACACATACCTCAATGACATTCCTAGCCTTCTCACATTCGGCAAATGTGCCAACCTTAACGCAGCTTCTGCCCTGTAATCATAAAACATACAATATTAGTTCACAACTACACCAAAGAAGCATACCGTAGGACGGGGTAAAGTTGCCAATCAGGGATGAAGTTGGCCTGCTATTTTGACAAACTTAATGGAAGAAATGTCAATTTTCCTCAATGACACAGGTATCTTTGGGAAAGTTGCCAAACGTATCAGTGAGGAAAAGACGGCATTTCTGCCATTAAGTGGGTCAAAATAGCTTGCCAACTTTGTCCCGGATTGCCTAGTTTACCCCCTTTTACAGTACATGCTTCAAATATTGGAGTATTCTGTAAATTGTATCAATAAAATTGTTAAAATATTTATACAAACCTCTCGATCGACCATTGTGGCAAAGTCAACAGCTTCTTTGTGAGTGCAATCTACAGCTCGTTGTAGAGTACTGATTACCTGGAAGGAAACATAAACGCAATTTTTAGAGTCGTTAAGATACAAGCTTTTCAGTTCTGCTATTTTTGAGTGCTCCCAATACCATAAACAAGATTTGTCAGACGAAAAATGTGAACATACAGAGTTACAGATAATATTAATCCTGACTTAGGGATGAATGGACTGAGGAGATAGACTAATTCTAAAAGACAGTAGACTGAAGTTGAAAGCACAATGACAGTGACGAAACATTCAGTAAGGCCACACATACAGATCTTTAGTTTCTCGGATCTTCTCAAGGCACTTTTTCTAGGGTTTGGCGGTAGGACAAAAAAAAAAGGTGAAAAATTTTTTTTTTATCATGTCAAAAAAAATCTATTGTGTCGGAGGGTCCGCGAAGCTAAGAATCAATTATGTGTGGCCTAACTGATAATATATAAGTAGTACATACCTGTTCGTAAGTATGAACTTCGTCATTGAAGAGCATGGTTGCATAGAAGTTGTCCATGTGCTCCGGCTGTAGCCCTGGGGGTAGGACGTCACAGTGTTGCCACATGAGCAATTGAATGGCGTAATCCATGATGACGGTGAACATGAGGCGCCCCCTGGCTTGCAGGTCCGTAGGCAACTTCGCAACGGGATCCTGAAAACGCAAATCATGAGTTAGAACCTGATATTTTATCAAACTACCAGCAGTCAACTCATTATGACCATCAGGGAGTAGTCTAAAACATTTGCCTGGGGCTATTGTATCGGATAGATGGAAGATTGGGGCTTTACGTCCTGTATTTATGCACCTGGTTGGCTAATTAGGACAGGAGGAGGCCACAGCAATGAGGCGAACGATGATTGAAACAGTCGATCAACATGGGTCAAGGTGACCCGGTAAGAGATTGATTCTAACCTGGGACCCAGACATTGGCAGCGAACACGCTACCACTGAACTAACCCTCCCCCCTCCTGCTCTATAAGCTGATCAGAGATCATCAAGGCAAGAAGCTCTGCTGAAGGTCTTAGTCTGCAAGGGTTCGAACTCGGGGTGGGAAACCCAAAATATTTTCAGTGGACCTTCATTAGCAAAATCCTTAAATGTATGTCATACGGATGAGACAATAAATACTGTGGGGGCAATTGGGTCAGACCTGAGATGGAAATAACCCGTTAGTGAAAGGATGGATGGATGGATGATTGGGGCTTTATGTCCCGTATTTATGCAATTGTTAGGCAAATTAGGACAGGAGGAGGACAAGGTAATAAGGAGAAGGATGATTGAAACAGCTGTACAACATAGACCCAGGTGACCCGGCAAAAACTGGATACGAACCCGTCAATCTGGGACCAAGCGATTTGCAGCCTAGTATGCTGCATTGAGCTAACATTCCCTCCCCTCTCATGACTGAAAGATCTGTGAGGATTATACCTTTTGAAAGGATGCCACGTGAGGCTCTGATAAACTAGACGGGAGCATATTTCCATATGCAAGACTAGCAGGGGGTCGATCCGCAGTTTGTTCACCTCATCACTGACTGACATTACTGGCTGACATCATCGGCTGACATCACCGGCTGACATCATCAGCTGACATCATCATATAACCGACTGACATCAGTGGCATCACCAGCTGACATCAATGGCTGACATCACCGGCTGACATCACCAGCTGACATCAATGGCTGACATCACCACCTGACATCAGTGGCTGACATCAATGGCTGACCACCAGCTGACATCACCGGCTGACATCAGTGGCTGACATCAGTGGCTGACATCACGAGCTGACATCAGTGGCTGACATCAGTGGCTGACATCAGTGGCTAACATCACCAGCTGACATCACCGGCTGACATCAGTGGCTGACATCAGTGGCTAACATCACCGGCTGACATCAGTGGCTGACATCAGTGGCTAACATCACCAGCTGACATCACCGGCTGACATCAGTGGCTGATATCAGTGGCTAACATCACTGGCTGACATCAGTGGCTGACATCACCGGCTGACATCAGTAGCTGACATCAGTGGCTGACATCACCGGCTGACATCAGTGGCTGACAGCAGTGACATCACCGGCTGACATCACCAGCTGACATCAGTGGCTGACATCAGTGGCTGACATCAGTGGTTGACATCAGTGGTTGACATCACCGGCTGACATCAGTGGCTGACATCACCGGCTGACATCAGTGGCTGACATCACTGGCTGACATCAGTGGCTGACATCAGTGGCTAACATCAGTGGCTGACATCACCGGCTGACATCAGTGGCTGACATCACCGGCTGACATCAGTGGCTGACATCACTGGCTGCCATCAGTGGCTGACATCAGTGGCTAACATCAGTGGCTGACATCACCGGCTGACATCAGTGGCTGACATCACCGACTGACATCAGTGGTTGACATCACTGGTAGACATCACCAGCTGACATCAGTGGCTGACATCACCGTCTGACATTAGTGGCTGACATCAGTGGCTGACATCACTTGTTGATATCACTGGTTGATATCCCGGCTGACATCACTGACTAACATTGATTGACATCATTGACCATATCATAACTATCAATAGGGGAGCTCCAAAACACAGGAGAGACTCCCAATAAGAAGAAGAAGAAAGTGTAGCCACCTTGTGTAAATAGACAGTACTACTACTGTGGTTGCCATGGAGATGGTAGACTCGGAACTGGACGACACCTAGTATCCCTAAAGACTAGCCCTGCTAGTCTAATTAAGTTCCTTCTGACTAAAAGGACAATCTTTCTGTACCATTCTGTTCAATGATTTTTGACATTTCATAGTAAAACATTTATTCAGTAATTTAATTTCAACATCACAACATATTATGTTGAGATTTAAACATATCTATTTGTCAAGCCATCTAGATAATAGATAGTTAAATGATATTTTTCATGTTATTTGCTTATTGTTTACCTTAGTATATGAACGTCGTAGGCATCACATTTCAAGAATGTCATTGAATCATATCAAGACAATAATATCAGTAAACAAAAGACATCAAAACATCACATTGAACTTGAACGTCAAGAGTGTCTTTTATTTATCTTAGTATATTTTTCTTCACAAAACATATCGTCACAATATTTTTTTACACATCATGGTGACATAGGATAGGTCAGATTGTTCTAATTTTCAACCTATTTGTAATGCACTCAAGTGGTGAGTGCATGATACTGTGATGATATCATTCATAAATCTGGCCACTGAACTTCATAGGAATATCAATGTCCTGTTTAACATGTTATGGTTATAGTATCGAGTATCTACTCAATTCAAGGTCGGGTTGAAACTTGAAATGGAACCAGTGTGATGGTGACGGAGATTGGAATTTAGTAAACAACACTGTCATAACTGTTAACCATGTTGACTGCAGAGGGGTCATTCCTTACTCTCTCAGCTAGAAACATGACAATGCATAATACCTTATGATATTACTGCGCAGACTACAATGGAAAAGACCCAACACATCAGGAGTCTAGAATGGATGGATGGATGATTAGGGCTTTACGTCCTGTATTTATGCACTTTGTATGCTAATTAGGACAGGCGGAGGGCATGGCAATGAGGTGAAGGATGATTGAAACAGCCGTCAAACATAGGCCAAGATGATCCGGCAACAGCTGGATTTGAACCCTGGACCCAGCGATTGGCAGTCCAGCACCCTACCATCAGACCAACCCTCCCCCCCCCAATCAGGACTATGGGAATAATACTGGAATATGCATTCATATAATATGTTGAGGACTCCTTTATGGGTTTTCTCTTTGAATATCTCATCAACAACGCCAATGGCTCACCCAGTGAGTTTGGATCCCCCAATTGATACCAAAAGAAGTAGTAAGAACTGAAATTGCAAGTGGCACACAAAGTAGCACATGGCAAGCTATGATAGCTTTTTCATACCCCCACCTCGGAGGCTGCAGCAACAACTCATACTAGAACTACTGAAATTCAAATCGCAAAATGTATCAGTAACAAACTAGCAATCACTTTGCTAAGAGAACAAAATACATAGGATAAATATCTTGATATCAACATTATCCTGAAACTCAAAATGCAACAGGTGCCTCCCAGATGCCCTAACTCTCGCATTACGAAAGAGACAAAGAAAAGAGTTTATACTACACAAGACTCCAAAACAAAGAAAAGCCTTGGAAGAAAAGGGGCAACATGTTCTTTTTTTATTCGCGTAGCGACGGGCGGCGAAGCCGCCCGTCGCGTCAGCGAACTTAGCTTAACAACAGGTCATAGTAAATTTTGAATCTGTCAGTGGAGTGAGAATGAAGGACTGCCTGTACCTGCCATGGAGTTGGTCCCTGATTAAACAGTTAGTTTCAGTAAAAGTAAACATCCCTGAATTTCTCTTGCAATACTCCAGTACTGTCTGAAAAATTCCATTTGGTTCTTAACTATCCTATTCTGTTTTGAAAATTTCATTTTTATGCTCATTTATGTCGTCTGCATGAAAAAAGCTTATTTTGCTAGCAGGTGTCGCCACCGGTGTAGCATCATGCTTGCAGTGCCACACCCAGGGAAAATGACTGAACTATCAGCAGCCTGCTTGTGAGCAGTGATGTGTGAAGTTTATTTGAGGTGTGAAGTTTAAAAGCTGATTGCTATTACTGTACTTAAATAGCATCAATTAATTTAGGCCCAACTGATTGTGTTCTTGTTTATCATTATTATACCTCGACCATGAAAGCAGGGCTGTCATTGGCTGAGAGCTGGTCACATATCAGTCATTATTTTAGTATATTGACCAGGACTATTGCCCTCCAAAATTTTGTTTTCCGAAAAAAAAAAATTTTCAGAATTTTTTGTTTTTTCGAAATTTTTTTTTTTTTTTCCGAAAATTTTTTTTTTTGAAATTTTTTTTTTCCGAATTTTTTTTTTTTCCGAATTTTTTTTTTTTCCAATTTTTTTTGTCCCAATTTTTTTAAACATTTTTTTTACCGAAATTTGTTTTTTCTAAAGTGTTCTTTCCCTAAATGTTTTTTTTCAACATTTTTCTTTTCAAAATTTTCCATACATTTGCAATAGTGCAGGAAAATAATAAAATTAGGGCATTAATTAGTAAAGACCAAAAAAAACTCATCAAAACTAGTAATAATAGTGCAATGTAGGCTATGCGTCTGCTTATCTACCCTCCTGTGTGAAAGGAAAACTATTTCCCTCGGCCTTCGGCCTCGTGAAATAGTTTTCACTTACACACCCTCGAGGGAAATAGATTTGACTAATGCCCTCGAAATCAGTCAATATTTGTATACTATAATATGGTTTCAAAATAAGAACAGTTAATTTGAGCTCCGCGAATCTATGGCATTGCCATCTACATATTAGTACTTTGGCAGCCCCTCCTTCCATTTTTTGAAAGGCAGCTCCAATTTATTAGCTCTCCTTGTATAACGCAATTAGTGAACAACACCCTGCCAATCACCAGTAAACAGACATCCACTGAGGTCTGAGGGTACATTCATTACAAGAAAGTTGTCATATTTCTTGTACTGCCCTTGTTTCAGCAATACTCAGCTGATACTGGTCTGGAAGAATCAGCTGCACATCAATGACATAACCTATACCAGCAGCCTAAACATAGAGAGAGAGGATGCCCAGGGTCTTTTAGTTTCCCCAGTACAGAACACTGGATGCAACCCGCCTCCATTTAAATTTCAGTGCTTTTCCTAGCCATTAGCCATATTAGCATTGGCTAATGCATCCTCCATGTGGCCAATGAAAATCCATTTTTTGCATACAAATTAGCCACACATCCATACATTTCACTGAAAATTTGCCTTGTGGCTAATTGAATTTTGGTCCTAGGAAAAGCACTGATTTTTAATGTCCCACGGGCTCGGACCAAATTTAGTTCCGGGGTGGGATTTGAACCCAAACCCACACAGCCCTGAATTAAGGCACAAGTTATACAAGTACAAGTTTCTCTAACCTCATTGAGTTGCTGCCTCTCGAAGCCTCTCCTGTGGACGTCGCAGAAGGGATCTGTCTTCCAGGCTTCCATGTCCCCACAGTCACAGTATCCCCCTCCTCCCGATGTACTCATCTGCAAGAAAAAAAACATTTTTAGGCTCATTGTGAATTTAAACAGCTTTCGGACAGATCGTTCAACTTAAGTTACACCGCACTCACACTGTACATAAAGATTCCATGATTTCATACATGAAAAATTTCCTGTACTATATATATTACTGATTTACAAAATTCCTGTATTATTGATTTTATCAAAATTTATTTTATTTTAGGCTTGTTATGGATTTTCTTTGATTTTAAAGCATTTTGTGAACTTTTAATTCATTGTGCATACTAACTGACCTGACAGAATTTTATTTTTATTTTTATGAAACAATAAATTAATTTGAAGAAATTCTTCTCTGCCACAAATTTACTTTGAGCGTCTTGAAAAGCTTGAGTTCTCTAAAGATGCTGAATGTGCAACATTTGGCTGTCCTGGAACTTTGTCTTATAAATGATATCAGAAAGTCTGGACAAAACTTTTAAGAGTAAGTAAAATAGAGGGAGGACAGTGAGCAATAAGCATCAGTTCTATTACTTTTTTTTTTACTTCTTTTTTTCTTTTTTTTTCTACCTCTGTGTCATTTGTGATAATAAACATATTGTCACAGTTCTAACTCTATAGAGATAGAAGTAATCTCAACCGAGCAATAAACAAAAATTTAACTTGCTCGAAATTTTGTTCCAAAGTGAGTGAGTGAGTTTGTGTTTTATGCCCCATCAGCACCGGTGTGGGCTATTTAGAGGAAAAATTTGGTATCAAGTCAACTAGTAACCATGCCAACTGGTAACCAAACCAACTGGTAACCAACCAACTAGTAACCAACCAACTGGTAACCAAAAACCCTACCAACTGGTAACCATCCTTTTTTTGTGGGTCACCAAGTCGTAACCATGCAATTAAATTAATTTCATGACCATACCAACTGGTAACCACCAAATTCTTGCCAACTACCAAGTCGTAACCAAAACTAAACATGATTTTAACCTAAGAAATCTCTGTAAATTTTATAAATACATGATAACATGTGTTTATTCAGGGATATATTATCCAAGTATAAATTATATAATTCTAAATATTTAGGATTACAATGATAAAATAGCTGAAATACTGGTAATTATGATTTGGTTACGAGTTGGTTTATTCTGATTTCCCTGGTTACCAGTTGGCAAGAGTCACTGGTTACGAGTTGGTATACAACTTAAATTTTTTGGTTACTACTTGGCCATGGCCTGTTGATTACTAAATGCCATGGTTACTACTTGGTTGGGAAAAATCAAAACTGGTTACGAGTTGGTTTGGTTACCACTTGGCATGGTTACTAGTTGACCTGTATTCAAAAATTTTGTTCTAAAAGTCAACCTTTTGCAAAAGATGTCATTTCAGTTAGCACAATAATATTGGGCAAAATTCCACTCAACCTTAATATCAGAACATTGATAAGTTAAATAATAACAAAAATATATGGTTACCAACAAGTCACAGAATTAAACATTTTATAACACACAAATTGGGCCTTACCAAAATATTTTATTTTAGAGTCAACAGGCCAAAAATCCAATATATGAGAAGAACTGAAAATAAGTAGCCAAAATGATGCTAACAGATGTAGGGTTGAAGAACACTTCCCCAATCTAAAACGCTTTCTTTAGACTTCCAGCAGCTTTCCTGCCAAAACTGATGATCCAATAATCGGGGAGCTGCAGAGTCAACCTAATAGCAAAATACGAATGCAGCAATATTTATTCGATGAACAGGAAGTAGAAAAGGAGTATTGGTATAGTATAGTGCTATATATTTGAGATACCTTTTTTCAACTTTTTCTTTTGTCACAACAGACACTAATTAAATTTTTCTAAGTTTGTGATAACATTCCAGTCTAATTTCAAGGAGTCAATGCCAAGTATGTAATCACATATCAATTTTTCAATGGCCATGACTTTCCTATACAAGCAGTGAATGATTGTATGACTTCTGTAAACCTGTCTTATCTTTTTGGCACCTTGCCAGAGACCATGTGCTCACGAGTCACCCTCCAACCAATGCGAAGAAAATTCAAGAAGGATGTTTAGTTTTTGAGATCTTCATTGACTCGGCAGTTTTTCCTTTATCGTGTTTATTTATCTCTCGACTGGAGAGAACATGTTACGAAAAACAAGAATCCGCGGATTCAAAACCGACCTAGCGCAATGAATTTGAAGGTGCCATTGCTTAAACCACTGAGCAACTGACATTGGAAGATAGGAGAAATAGTTGATTGGAAGATGCTAGACTATTAGTATAGAAGCAATGCAGTTTGAACAGATTTCTAAAAAAAAGGAAAGATGGCTGTCAAAATGGCCGCCATCTTTGATTTCTCAACATGTTACTCATCCATACCCACAGGCCAATACCTGTACCAAATTTCATAACTGTAAGTGAAATATTAAGGTCACAATGGTCAGTTCAAGAATGAAGAAAGATGGCTGCCAAAATGGCTGCCACAAAGTGGCTGCCATCTTGGATTTCTCAACATGTTCTCGTCTGATACCCACAGTAGGGTGTTTCAGCTGCCCCCAATATCTTCTGATCCTGCTTGACCTTGGTCTGGTATTGCAGTTTATATAGTAAAAGTCACATGTATAATTTTGGCCCATTCTATAAATACTTACCTTTACCAGAATTCACTTGAAGTTTATAATGTAATTCCCCATTGGCGAACTTGCAAATCCTGAAGATATTGCAAAAATCAATGAAGGAATAGATATTTTTTCCTCAATCCATAGTTTCTGAGTAAGTTTTGGGAGGGCAATTCAAATCTGGAATCAGCTATTTTGTAGCAGGTCTTCCTAATGAGCTAGGAAGTGTTGAATTACCTGTACCAAATTTCATAACTCTTAAGTGAAATATTGAGGTCACAATGGCCAGTTCAAGAAATGAAGAAAGATGGCTGCCAAAATGGCGGCCATCTTCTCAACATGTCCCTGATCCATACCCACAGGCCCATACCTGTAACAAATTTTATAACTCTAAGCGAAATATTGAGGTCACTATGAGCAGTTCAATAAATGAAAAAAGATAGCTGCCAACATGGCCACCACAAAATGGCAGCCATCTTGGATTTCTCGATATGTTCCCAATCCATACCCAGAGTCCCATACCTGTACCAAATTTCATAACTGTAGGTGAGATATTAAGGTCACAATGGGCAGTTCAAGAACGAAGAAAGATGGCTGCCAAAATGGCCGCCACAAATGGCAGCCATCTTGGATTTCTCGACATGTTCCCAATCCATACCCAGAGTACTATACCTGTACCAAATTTCATAACTGTAGGTGAAATATTATTGTCACAATGGCCAGTTCAAGAATGAAGAAGGATGGCTGCCAAAATGGCCACCACAAAATAGCCGCCATCTTGGATTTATCGACATGTTCCCAATCCATACCCAGAGTACTATACCTGTACCAAATTTCATAACTGTAGATGAAATATAAAGGTCACAATGGGCAGTTCAAGAATGAAGAAAGATTGCTGCAAAAATGGCCGCTGCAAAAATGGCCGCCACAAAATGGCAGCCATCTTGGATTTCTTGACATGTTCCCAATCCATGCCAAGAGTACCATACCTGTACCAAATTTCATAACTGTAAGTGAAATATTATGGTCACAATGGGCAGTTCAAGAATGAAGAAAGATGGCTGCCAAAATGGCCACCACAAAATGGCCGCCATCTTGGATTTCTCGACATGTTCCCAATCCATACCCAGAGTGCCATACTTGTGCCAAATTTCATAACGATAAGTGAAATATTATGGTCACAATGGGCAGTTCAAGAATGAAGAAAGATGGCTTCCAAAATGGCCACCACAAAATGGCCGCCATCTTGGATTTCTCGACATGTTCCCAATCCATACCCAGAGTACCATACCTGTACCAAATTTCATAACTGTAAGTGAAATATTAAGGTCACAATGGGCAGTTCAAGAATGAAGAAAGATGGCTGCCAAAATGGCCACCACAAAATGGCCGCCATCTTGGATTTCTCGACATGTTCCCAATCCATACCCAGAGGCCCATACCTGTACCAAATTTTATAACTATAAGTGAAAATTAAGGTCACAATGGGCAGTTCAGGAATGAAGAAAGATGGCTTCCAAAATGGCCACCACAAAATGGCCGCCATCTTGAATTTATCGACATGTTCCCAATCCATACCCAGAGTCCCATACTTGTACCAAATTTTTGACTGTAAGTGAAATATTATGGTCACAATGGGCAGTTCAAGAATGAAGAAAGATGGCTGCCAAAATGGCCACCACAAAATGGCCGCCATTTTGGATTTCTCAACATGTTCCCAATCCATCACCAGAGTCCCATACTTGTACCAAATTTCATAACTGTAAGTGAAATATTATTGTCACAGTGGCCAGTTCAAGAATGAAGAAGGATGGCTGCCAAAATGGCCACCACAAAATAGCCGCCATCTTGGATTTATCAACATGTTCCCAATCCATACCCAGAGTACTATACCTGTACCAAATTTCATAACTGTAGATGAAATATAAAGGTTACAATGGGCAGTTCAAGAATGAAGAAAGATTGCTGCAAAAATGGCCGCTGCAAAAATGGCCGCCACAAAATGGCAGCCATCTTGGATTTCTTGACATGTTCCCAATCCATGCCAAGAGTACCATACCTGTACCAAATTTCATAACTGTAAGTGAAATATTATGGTCACAATGGGCAGTTCAAGAATGAAGAAAGATGGCTGCCAAAATGGCCACCACAAAATGGCCGCCATCTTGGATTTCTCGACATGTTCCCAATCCATACCCAGAGTGCCATACTTGTGCCAAATTTCATAACGATAAGTGAAATATTATGGTCACAATGGGCAGTTCAAGAATGAAGAAAGATGGCTTCCAAAATGGCCACCACAAAATGGCCGCCATTTTGGATTTCTCGACATGTTCCCAATCCATACCCAGAGTACCATACCTGTACCAAATTTCATAACTGTAAGTGAAATATTAAGGTCACAATGGGCAGTTCAAGAATGAAGAAAGATGGCTGCCAAAATGGCCACCACAAAATGGCCGCCATCTTGGATTTCTCGACATGTTCCCAATCCATACCCAGAGGCCCATACCTGTACCAAATTTTATAACTATAAGTGAAAATTAAGGTCACAATGGGCAGTTCAGGAATGAAGAAAGATGGCTTCCAAAATGGCCACCACAAAATGGCCGCCATCTTGAATTTATCGACATGTTCCCAATCCATACCCAGAGTCCCATACTTGTACCAAATTTTTGACTGTAAGTGAAATATTATGGTCACAATGGGCAGTTCAAGAATGAAGAAAGATGGCTGCCAAAATGGCCACCACAAAATGGCCGCCATCTTGGATTTCTCAACATGTTCCCAATCCATCACCAGAGTCCCATACTTGTACCAAATTTCATAACTGTAAGTGAAATATTATTGTCACAGTGGCCAGTTCAAGAATGAAGAAGGATGGCTGCCAAAATGACCACCACAAAATGGCCGCCATCTTAGATTTCCCGACATCTTCCCAATCCATACCTGTACCAAATTTCATAACTGTAAGTGAAATATTAAGGTCACAATGGGCAGTTCAAGAATGAAGAAAGATGGCTGCCAACATGGCAACCACAAAATGGCCGCTATCTTGGATTTATCGACATGTTCCCAATCCATACCCAGAGGCCCATACCTGTACCAAATTTTATAACTATAAGTGAAAATTAAGGTCACAATGGGCAGTTCAAGAATGAAGAAAGATGGCTGCCAAAATGGCCGCCACAAAACGGCAGCCATTTTGGGTTTCTCGACATGTTCCCAATCCATACCCAGAGTCCCATACCTGTATCAAATTTCATAACTGTAAGTGAAATATTAAGGTCACAATGGGGAAAAACTGTGGTTTACATCTGGTTTGTGGTTACTGGTTTGTGGTTACTGGTTTGTGGTTACTGGTTTGTGGTTACTGTTTATGGTTTCACCTGATCCATTTACAGCTCCTGTATTAACCGGCCTCCGCTGTTAGGCCGGTTAAAAAATTGAGAATAAAATACCTACGCCTCAAATCACACTTCTAACATCACCATCAGCATTTATTTATCCAGAGAATCTTGCCCAGACAAATCCTTCCAAATACTCAAATTATCACAATTTACTCACGATTAAGCAATATGCGCCATCCATTTCACAAGTTTACTGCCTCATTCGACACACTTCCAATCATCTGTGAGCTTAAAACTTGACTTGCCCTAGTTAATCATATAAATAGGTGTAATTTAAGGGACCTGCCAATGTCTTACAGTTACCTCACAGTGCCCATTTTTGTTGAATTTATTCACCCTATGTAATGCCACGGGTGGCCCGCCCCCCCCCCCCATGCCATTTCTAGGTACGCCCCTGTGCAAATCATTCTGTCATCAAATTTAGGTCTTTTATGTAACAATTTATCAACACAGGCGGATTCAGGGTCAAATATAAGCCAAAAATGTTGCTAGTCCAACGGACGAGTATCCTCCAAAAGTTACTCGTCCTCCCAAACATTTACTCGTCCTGAAAATCGTGTTATTTTTTTATTACCAGTTTTCATATTGGTTAAAACATGCCAATTCAATAGCAAAATTGAGATTTTCGTTAATGGCTGCCCTTTTAGACTACAGTTTTATTATACTCTGAAAGAAAAGTATTTTATTTTGGTGTAGTAGTCAAGGAATTATTTAGTATATTAGCTGATTAAATTTAATGTAGTTAGAAAAAAACCCCATTCAAATCAGAGCGATACAAGCAGAGTTCTCATAAATCCTGATTTTCTTATTAAACAGGTAAAAATTAATTAAAAGGTCAGAGAGTTTAAGAAAGTCTTGACATTCTTAAGAAAGTGGTGTGATTAGAAAATCACAGATATTAGTCCAAATAAATTTTAGAGCAACAAAAAGTTAGAGATGGGACTGGAAAAAAATGGCCCTTATCACTTACATAAACATCCATAACATTAAAAGACCAGGAAAATGTAAACAATAACTCAATGCACAGACATCACAAGGGAGAGCATGTTTATTTAGTAAACAACTGAATGTGATGCTTATATGGATACTTGTTGCTGGTTAAACTGATCCCTCATAAAAGCAAATATTTTCATTTTGATGTTACTAGTCTGACGGACAAGTAGATAAGCAAACTTACTCGTTCACCTCAATATATACTCGTCTCAGACGAGCGGACGAGTACTTATCTTGGACCCTGGGCGGATTATAGTAACTTTGTACCAGGCATGTTTCATAAAAATGTTACTTTTTAATAGACGAATAAATCATTAACAAAATTTAATAGATATGAAATCCATTCAATTCAATTCAATTAATCAGTTAAAACGTATACACGGATGTTGCAATTCTGTATCCTGCAATTCCTACTCAAGATTTTTTTTTCAAATGATTACCTTTTATTTCTATATCCTGTTAATAGTTAAAGTTCTAATACATTACACAACATTTAGAAGTCACATTGATCTAAAACAAGTTCACAATGTTCTGCAGAAGATTTGTTTTGGTGGATGGATAATTGGGGCTCCTAATTAGGACAGGGGGGAGGACACTGCAATGAGGCGAAGGATGATTGAAACAGCCGTCCAACATAGGCCCAGGTGAAACGGCAAGAACATGATTCAAACCCTGGACCCAGCGATTGGAAACCCAGCACGCCACCACCAGACCAACCCTCCCCTCGATTTGTTTTGACTGCAACCAAACACGGTAGAGGGGAGTTGGACTTTTTTTTTGCAGCAAAATAAAAATTGTCATAATTTTCATTTACCTTATATCTGTGTTTCCTGTGGGCACTCTGCTGAAAACACTCGATGCAAAGTACACAAGTTGGGTCGGTGCCACAGTCCCTGCAGGAATAAGTTGGTTCGCCCATCTTGAAGACATGGCCGCAGATCTGAGGAGGGCTATCCAGGTCCTTCAGCTGGCGAAATACCTGAAATTAAGTCCCATATTTATTTATTCATGCCACAGCGAAATGATAGAAGAAGGAGCGCTTTAGAGAACCTTGAAACAATGTGGAAGCGCTTTCAATAAAATAGCTTAACCTCCAACAGGCAAAACAGCATAAAATCTACTCCCATTTTAAAAATGTACCTATATTCTTAGTGCTTTCGTATTTTGCAATTGTAAACTTCCAACTTTTAGTTAAATGATATACATTGATATAGGCCAAGAGAGAATTAAATTTTGTTTTGTAAACAAGAGCAATTATTTATCTGGATTTTTCTCGTATTGTTTAATTTTATACTTCAACTTCAAGGTCAGACATTCAGGTCACTGTTGACAGTTGAGTGCTGATGATGATAAAAGTCATCAAAACTTCAAATCTTAAAGATTATAAGATGATACAAACATATCTAACTTTTATCAAATAGGACAAAACATGTCACAACTGCCACATAAACATGATAAAAGAGTGTGACAATATCTACAAAACTATCCTAAACATGACATAACTTACAATGTCAGGTTCACCCCCGCATATAAACGTCTCCATGGGGCGAAAGATAAGTCTGCGAGCCTTTCTTTCTTCCCTCGCAGGGTCGATGGTTTCCATGGTCACTTTGTAAACCGCAGGGACGTATCTGCACAAATGTTGCCATATTGTCTCTTTTAACGTTCCTGCTTGGTAGCTTGACTGGAAGACCTGAAATAAATCAACAGGGTATATTAATTAAAGATGTACAAAAGTGATAATGATTTGCCCAAAAAAAAAACTTGGAAATTAACTTGTGTATGACTATGAGGCACTCAGAACAAGCTCAGACAGAAATCAGCCCCAGATCCAGACAGGTTTGTCGGGGGGGGGGGATCCATCTGCATTTGGCCATTTGCAGACTCGCATTTTCACATATTTCCCTCAAAATGCTACTTTTTATCTCCGTGGTCCAGGTCTCTCACTTAGGCCCACTGGATCCGTCTTGGGAATGTAAAGAATAAATTATCACAAACAGAGGTAACATTTGAAATAAGTTAATTTTGACTGAATGGTCTGATATCTGTCACTTCTTGAGACCTTCCCATCGGAGAAGTTATCTGAACTTATCTTTGAACCAACTGACCAAAGAACACATTGGCCAAGTAAAAACAATTAAGCTCATTGGCCTGCTAGTGATTGAGTAGTTTTAGACCAGGCCTACTGTATGTACTGTTGTATTATCACTGAAGTCGTGGAACTCGATTCTGATTGGCCAGGAATTGGCTTCTCCCAACAACGGCATATATCTATTAATTTTATTAGGTGGTTAAACTTATTAACTATCTGAGTATCCACTGATCACAGTTAGAACATGTCTCTTTAGGATTTCAAATATGACTGTGTTTTTGAGCAATTGTAAATTATTCTGTCTCACTTCCCAGTCCCATACAAGAGAAGTTGTGACATCATGGATATTGCTGCTTAATATTGCGCCTTTGAAAACGTCAAACTTGGAATTTAAATAAAAAAATTTCCAAGGATGTATTTTTATTACATCAGTGGAATTATAAAACTTCAATGATATCAGCATTACTAGTTCTTTCTGAGTGTAAGATAATTATTTCCGAAAATTTACTTTGAAAAGCAAAAAAAAAAGAAGCAATGCAACAATTTTATTGAAATCATGGATGCAACAAGTTAAGGAAAAATACAATCATACATGAACAATGTTCCTCCATATTTTTCAACTTTGGAATACTCTAGATCCAAAATACAACTTCATGTCCATGAATATTTTTGATAGATTATCAGCTGATTATGATCAATATCATACGTATGACAGATCTGATCAAACTAATTACCAATTTAAGCTTCACTTTTACTTTTACTTCTAATTACAATACAATTTTAAATCGGCCAGACAATATACCACCTTAATACAATATACTTAAAACGTACAGATGTACTGATGAGATCCCATGGTTTCAAACTACCTGTTTGATTTCATACAAACTTTCAGTCAATATAAATTACGTCAATATTTAATGTACGAAGTATTATGTTGTTTTCACAAATGAAGTTCAATAGAAATCTGTAAATGGGACTTTAATGACGTTCATTCTTTGTTTTTGTGGGAGGAAAGTTTTACATAGATCAACTTTTTGGTTTGTTTCTTTTCTTTGCATTGCGCAGTTGAAAAGAGACTAGACTTTTCTAGTTTTAAATCAGCTGCTCTTTAAATAGCTGTTTAAAAAAAGAAAACCACAGTGATAAATGACATGTTGCCGTGCTACACTAAGTAACTGGACTGAATCTGATTATAGAGAATTATGGGGGCATAACTATTCAAGACCCAGCAAACTGGTACATGTTACTTTTATAACATAGATCAAAAATTAAGCACTTCCAAGAAGGCACTTCGCATAAAAAAAAGGCCAAGCCATTAAGTTAAATTAAGGCAAAGCAACATTGCCTTTCTGGGGTCTTTTAAAATTCAACAAAGGATTCAATAATTACACATTGTCACATTGCAATTTCATTGATAAATGGGACACTGGGAATAAAATATTGCAACAGAAAAGTTATTTTCATCTCATTCATAGCTACCAATAGTACACAAAAAAGATAGGCCTACTCAGTCTCAGCTGATACTGGTACAACTTGTGGTAACAGAGTAAATTTTAAATTAAAGTGACATGTCCAAGAAAAGATAATTAAAATACAATGTACACACAGGATTGACAGATTTTTGAGACCAATTGATCATGACATAAGATCCCCCACAACTGGCATAAGTCTGACAAGATACCATTTAAAAATTTACTTCGTATTTTGAAGGCATGGGCCATGATGGCATGAAAAAATTAGAAATGATGGATGAACAATTGGATGACATTAATTGGGTGACCAGCATACGCTGTTGAAATCACCATTACTCATGAATTGCAATTCATTGATGGGATATGTTTGAACAGAATACAGTGATTCATAATCAACCTGACATTGCACTTCTTCCAGAAGCTCCGCCGCACAAATTTATTTTTGACAGCTGCTTCACATGACGAAAATGTCAACAAAAATGACATGGCCATTTTGCAATCGAGTTTACCGACAACAAATGAGCAAATACGACACTGACATTTGTCCAAAATGTAAAGTAGATGTTCGAGTGTTAGTTTCCAAAGTTTAGTGAAAGATTTTACCTTCTGGACTCCTTCAGCGCTGAATTCCTGAAGGTCCCTTGTCAATGAATACGACTTCGACGAAGCCATATTTTCTCTTTGATCATCAGGGCGCATGCGCGAGGTATGTCCACATTTAGTTGTGAAAAAATATTTTAGTCCTTCAAAATGAACAAAATTTACAGCAAAAATCCACTGAAGTCTCCAAAAGCAGTTCAATTAATTATTTTGTCGATCAGAAGCACCAAAACCACTTTATTCAGCTCATTACCTAACAAAGTTCATTGACCTTGACCCTGTAAACAAGAGCATGCTGGGTGATTGACCTCACTTGAGTTGAGCTGATCATCTCACAAGAACTTCAAAGATGGAAAATGTGCAAAACATCAAAATAAGTGACATAAAAAGTTCAAATTATGTCAAACCATTTAGGATACATTACCAACAGGTGATGTACAGCTGGTTTATAAATTTTCACAAATTTTAGAGCTGGCAATACAGCATTTAAGGCCAGTTGCCTAGTGCCACTTCTAAGTTCCAATTGAATAGTATCATGAGTATTGCCAATAGTAATAATAGTATTGTTGAAATCATAACAACATCATGCATGAACATGGTTATCCTTAGCCAGTTATAAGGTCTAAAGTTTGTGTAGTTATTGCTGCTCTATTGTATGCAGATTTATAAGGCAATACATTTATGTATATATATATCCTGGTACCGGTATGTCTATAATTTCATCAATGAAATCTTATCATTATGATTTAATAAAATTGTCACGGATTCATTGAATCAATTAATGTACAGAAACTCTCTTAACAAGAATCCATAATGACATTATGCTTAATTTGAGCAAAGGAGAGGTGACAATGCTGGTGCTGCTGGACTTGTCAGCTGCATTTGATACAATTGATCATGACATTTTGTTAGAAAGGCTGCAAAATAGATACGGTGTGCATGGCTCAGCCCTGAAATGGTTCAAGTCATATATTTCTGAACGATCACAGTCCGTGGCGATAAATGACACAACATCACGCAAACTTCCACTCAAGTTTGGAGTGCCACTAGGTTCAAAACTTGGTCCAATCTTGTTCAACTCTTACATTGCTCCAGTAAGTGAGGTTGCACAAAGAAACCAAGTAAATGATCAAAAGTATGCGGATGATGAACAACTTATTCTTTCTTTCAAGCCAACCTTTCTTAATCAAGAGCAAGCTGTACGGAAAATGGAAAAATGTATTTCAGAAATCAGGGACTTCTTGCACAATAACAAGTTGTGCAATAATGGTGACAAAACTGAACTTCTGCTGATTGGTGCTCCTGGTCAGTTGAAGAAACTGCAAGTATCATCAATCAATGTTGACAACGTTGAAATAAAAACTGCAGATCATGTCAGAAATTTAGGAGTGCTGTTCGACAAAAATATGACTATGGAAAGACAAATCAACAAGATGTGCCGCAATGCTTTTTTCAATTTGAGAAACATTTCAAAACTTCGAAAGAACCTAGACAAAGAAACTGTTAAAACAGCTGTGAATGCTCTTGTCACTCCACACCTGGACTACGGTAACGGACTCTTGTATGGCACAACCAGCTGTTTGATGAATAAGCTTCAAGTTGCCCAAAACTCAGCTGTTCGATTGATTGAGAGATTGAAAAGACATGACAGTGTAAGTCTTAGTAGAAAGCAACTACATTTGCTTCCGATTCCAGCAAGAATCCAGTTCAAACTGTTGTTGATCACATGGAAAGCAATGAATTCCCAAGCTCCATTGTACATTCAAGAACTGATTCAAGCCAAACCCCAGCAAAACCACAATCTGAGAAGCAACAATAGATGCTTGCTAGCAGAGCCTATCCCATGCAACAAAAATAAGTTTGAGGACAGAGCTTTCACATACGCAGCCCCAAAACTCTGGAATAGTTTGCCTGAAAAGTTGAGATCAATAAACACACTGGAAAGCTTCAAGAAGAACCTTAAAACTCACTTGTTTAAGAAATTTTACCCTTGATCATTTGAGAAGCGCTAATGAGCAGTTTACTGGAATTAGCGCTATATAAAGTATCTATTATTATTATTATTATTAATGCCGTTACTTCCCCTTGATTCATTTTATAATGAGTTAATAACTTATATTAGCCCCAAACCTGTGACCCTTCGCTGTGGCCTGTTGGCAGACATTGGAGTCACACTGGGGTTAAACTTATACCAGCTGATCAGTGATACAGCTATATTATTATTATTCAGGCAATTGCTATTTCTCTCGTTTACAAATTTTTGTTTTATAAAGCGGTTTATTAATCTAACAAACTAATATTGTCACTATAACAAAAATTACATTGATTTAGAATCTAAAATAAATTGTTGCCCATATATGTTGTAACTCCCATTTATATAGGCCTATGGAGCCACTGATACATAAGTCAATTGAAAGTTTGCGATGTAAGAAAATTAATCTCGCTATATATATATTTTTTCAAAAAGATCAATGTATACTAATTTTAAAATGTTTTTATTTAATTATCAGGATGGTGTCAACAAAGTCTGGGACTGTATCAAATCACATGACAGGTATTGTCTCTTTTGATACATTGATGAATATTTGAAAACACCGTTATTTTAAATATACATACTAATTGCTTTGAATTACAAATCTTTCTTTTTCTTGTTACAGTGTTTCCATAATAATTCATAATACATCAAGAGACGTCTTGGTTTGTGTCAAACAATTTAGACCAGGTGCGTGGAAATTTGCCACTTTTTCAAGTTTAAGTAAATGAGCTCTTTTGATTGTTATATTTTTTTCAAAACTTCAAGTTTTGAAGAAATTCATACAATCAAACGAGCTCACGCTAGTTCTTTCTATTTTTGGAAAAGTATTTTCCTTTACCTTATTTTTATTATCGTGACTGTGTTTTGATATTTTCTTTTGAAAATTTCAGCTGTCCACATCGGAAAAGCGGAAACTACTACAGTTAATGGGGAAACAATCGTGGATGTCAAGAAATACCCGGCATCTCTAGGAATCACCCATGAACTTTGTGCAGGGATTGTCGACAAAGATTTACCGCTTGAAGAAATTGCGCAAATTGAAGTCTTGGAGGAATGTGGCTATCAGGTTCCATTGGAAAATATTGTCAAGATAGAAACTCATAAGTAAGTGTTATATTACCAGGAATCCATACTCATAATATGATAATGCTGCCGCATAGAAGACGGGATTTGTAACTACTTGATTGGTTGACAATATCCAAGCATTATTTTTTTGCAAATTTTTTTTTTGGGAATTTTTTTTTTTTGTGGAATTTTTTTTTGGATATTTTTTTTTTCGGAAAAGTTATCTTTGGATGATTTGTTTTTTTTTTTGGAAATTTTTGTTGTTTTTTGAATTTTTTTTTTTTTTTTTTAAAAATGTATTTTTTTGGGAACATTTTTTTTTTTTGGGAAAATTTTTTTTGTTTCGGAAAAATTTTTACGTCGGAAATTTTTTTTTTTTTCGGAAAATGAAATTTTTTTTTTTTCGGAAAATTTTTTTTTTTTTGGGGGGGAATATCAAACAGAAGAAGAAGAAGAAGGTAGTCACGTTGTAGTCACGCGTGACGAGAAGCAAGTGCCAGGATCATATTATGGGATGTCTGAATCACTTTTTTTGATTGAACCATCTGGAGCACTCCACTCGCCTGATAGCCATAAGGGACGAGACACCTCGCTTGGCTCGGTGAGCCGGTGGCTCTGTCCCGTCTATAAACTATATTTTGGATCATTTTAAACTATTTTAAAGAAATCCTATCTTAGAAAGTTCACGAGTATCGAGCCACCTTAACAACATATTTTTGGTACTTCAGAAGCGAATTTTGTGAAATTTTTATTTTTAGCAAGTAAAAACTCAAAATACATTTTATGTGCAAAAAAAAACTCAGGTTGACCAGCTTTTAAGAAGTTTGTTTTTTGACAGGACAATAATGCGTTTTTATATGATATATGATATGATATATAAAAAATCTGTAAAATTAATTTTGGGTGGCCTTATCAAAAAATTGTGTAGTAAACTGGGGACCGAAAAATCATAATCATAGCTAATCATGGATCAATTATAACACATCCTTTAAATTGTGTTACTACCGCTAGTACTTCATAATTCCACACATATAAACCAAACCAACAAGAATCCATGGATTACTACTTAAACGGGGAAAAATGGTTAATTTTATCAAAACGATATCTTTTTTTTTTTTCTTGTTAATTTCAGGTCAAATGTTGGACTAGCAGGCAGCCAACAGGACATGTTCTATGCAAAGGTCACTGACGAAATGAAAGTGAACGAAGGTGGCGGCAGCGCCGCGGAAGGAGAACTAATTGACGTCATAGAGATACCAGTCGCTGATTGTTTAAAATTCGCTTTGGACACTAATAATACTTCTCCCGTAGGGATGAAATTTGCAATGTTTTGGTTCCATTATAATATACTGTCGAAGAAGGAGTAGTGAATAATAATTTAGTTAGTCATCTTAATTGGTAGACATAAGAAATTTTAAACATGCATTCCTGATCTCATTTAAAAACTGTCTCAAATGTTTATGGAGTAGCTTTAAATGCTTTTATTTTCATACTTCATACATTTATGTTAACACATTTCTATGCAAATACAGGTGCTTATCTTGGTTGACAATCAAATAAACTATTTTGTTTTGTAGTCAAATGTTCTTCTTTTTTTTTTTTTGAGTTATTGGACCAGCGGGTAGATAACTCCATCTATACATAAAATTTATAATAATTAATATATCATCATGTAGGCTTACAAATATTGAAAACTGAGGTTTCTCAATTTCATTTTAATTCGGATACGAATTCAAATTTCATGAGCATGCAATTGAACTTGAAGCAGTCAATCCAAAAGATTGTTAACCTTTATGCGAAAACAAAAAAATTCACTATTTGCATAAAATCCTTAAACCTCAATGATCATTGACTTGTTCGTTACACTTTCAATTTCAAAATAGACTTCAAAAATTTCAGATCTTCTGGGTCGTATAAATTTGATATGTCCTTCTTTGTCTCTTGAAAAATGTCAGTTTTTTCTTCGTCATATTGTCCTTGCGTTTCTGCACAACTTTTGTAAAATTCCAGGGTATCATCGATGACTTCTTTTATGGGCATGGGTGTCCATTTTAGTAGAGACTGAGCTTTCGCTATGTCTATTGGGCCTCGTTCAACTGAAGGATAGTAGTCTGGCACTTCGCTGGAGTCTTCTACGTATCTGATTTCTACTGGTTTTCCTGTTATTTTTGTCGATATATCTTGAACGATGGTTTCTAGTGTAGGAGTTTCTTTGCATGCTAAATTGTACGCTTGGTTTATCACTTCAGAAGAGAGTTCATTCGCTTGAGTAAGCTGTGTTAGTCTCTTCACCAGCTGTGCAATGTCTTTCGAATACACAAGGCTAAGGGGAGTACTCTTTCTCTCTTTTGGCAAGTAGAGGGCCCTATTTTTCTCGGCGCAAAATGTAGTCCACAATTGTAAGGACCACCATCGGTCCGTGCTGTCCATTGGCCCAACGACATCTGCTAATCGAAGGATGATGTAATTGAAACCATACTGTTTGTGAGCTTTTATTAATTCCTCCTCTCCTTTTAACTTTTTGTGTCCATAACTATCTTGTCTCTTTAACGTCTTGTACGTGGTCTTCGAACTTGGGCGCGTAGCTTCCGTTTCTTTGGTGAGGCTTGAAGAAGCGTTTGCATTATTAGTCTTTTCGCACACTTCGTAGACTGAATCCGAACTGATGTAGATGTAAAGAAGAATTTTATCTCCTAGGAATTGGCAAGCATTTCTCACAGCATGGCCATCGTATGCACTAAAGTCTATGACAACCTGCCAATTGACCTTTTCATTGAGGTCTTTTAGTTCTGAACAATCCTCTAGGGGTCTCTCCCTGTCCCATTGGATGCACCTGACATGTGGTTTGATAACTTCTGCTTTGTCCCAATCCCAACTTCTACCGCGATTCAACACAGTAATATTGCGGTCCTTGATGTTCAACAATTCTCTTACAGTAGTGCTACCTATAAATCCATTGCCGCCAAACACCAGAACATTCATAATGTTCATTTCTCAAGAGAGGTCAACCTCAGAGTCAAAAGCAGCATGTGTTCCAAATTCCTTGTAAACCCTGAAGGTGGCACCACCAGTACCAATCTGGTTGCAAAGAACACCTCTTCAGCTGTCTTCTATACACACATGAAGATTTCAAAACAATCTGAA
The DNA here is from genome assembly GCA_026936325.1 of Platynereis dumerilii. Lineage (NCBI taxonomy): Eukaryota > Metazoa > Annelida > Polychaeta > Phyllodocida > Nereididae > Platynereis > Platynereis dumerilii. The sequence goes on along the minus strand of JAPTHN010000016.1, from coordinate 10,605,131 downwards.
CGATACTGAACTTATTCATTTGTCTACCAACTTCACTACGTCTAAAACATTAATATTCAACCAGCGACTTCTGAAGTTTTCACTGGAGACAGCATTGCTCAATTTCATCAATCTACTGGAGTATAGATCGACTTAATTGCACTAAGGCAGTTCCCACACAATTAGGCCTAGAAGCCTGTGAACTGGGTGCTAACCTAAGCAAAGGATAAACCGTTTTGCAAAACGGAGATTCCCAACCACGGAACCAAAGATTAGCGCCGACTCCCCATTGTTCAATCAGTAAAAGCTGTAGTGGTTGATCGATATCGACACCAAACATTTCACACTATTTCATGTTCTTTGTAAATTAAAATTTGACTCCACAGATTTATATGAATATTACATAATTTAATAAAAACAACATAAATGGCAATACACATAACATATTCCCAATCGATAACAATTAATAAAGGTTTTCTGGTGGTTCAGAAAGCATCATTTTACCTGCTTGATGTTAATATTATACATTTAATATGACTTATTCTTTAGTAATATGAGGCTTGTATATAAGCAGGCATGAAATGAAATACTCAATAAATAAATTACATTCCTCTCAAAATAAATGCAATGATATAATACAGCTGTAATGATAACCATTCCCATGTAGCCAACTTTAATATTGCATTTCAATAACAGAACACATTATAAATGTCATAATCTTCACAGTATGTTTCGGAGAGAATACCTCTTCAGTTTTTCTCTGTAGCATGTCCATATAAATGTCACACATAATGGTGATATTTCAAAAATCAAGTCTTTTTACAAGATATAAATCTTGTTATTTACAGTGGAGCAAAAAAAATTTAAAATGTCCGCATTTCTTTGTCGTTATCCCTCACCCATTCCAAACATATTTCCAAACTTTCCAGAGGCACCTCGTTGAAATTGTCTCATCATATTTTGCAGTCCACTCATGCCACCTGAAGAAAAGGATTCATAGATTCAAGATTTGAATACAATAATATTGCTTTTACGAGACAATCAATTTTTGCTAACAATACACAACTTGGCCCAGCATACTTAAATCCAAGGACAACCATTTTAACACCACTCCAGGTCATTGCTGGACCGATCTTTCGGAATGCAGGTCTTTTGTGTCCCTTTTAATAGTATTTCAATGAAACATTTTAAATTGAAACCGTTTTTTTATACTTTTGTCAAGGTTGGTAATTTAGAACGATCCCCTTTCACCCTTTGAACTCAACAATTTATTGCTCAATGAGCTGCTATAGTAAGATTGAAATTTTAATTATTCCCCAGTAAGGCCACACACAATTTATTTTTAGCTTTGCGGACCCGCCGACACACAATATATTTCCTGCTGACGGAAAAAAAAAATAGAAAAGAAAATTTATTTTTTTTGTTGACATAATAAAAAAAAAATGTTCACCTTTTTTTTTTTGTTCTACCGACCCTAGAAAAAGTGCCTTGAGAAGATCCGACAAGCTAAAGATCAATTATGTGTGGCCTAACTTTCCGTACTTACCCATTTGTTGCAAAACTCGTGGGTCCATCATCTTTGCCATCTGTTGGTTGAGTTTGGCCATCTGTCCCTGGTTAACGTTCTTAGATATGTCTCCTCCTGGAAAAGGAATGGTACTGGTAATGTCAATTATATGAAATAGAGAATTTTAAAATAAATACAGAAAGGTTCTTGAAATAGACACTTAAACTCTGAAATTACAGTCCGTCTCATTTCTGGAGTGAGCAGTCATCGTCCAAATCTGACCAAAACTGCACAAAAACATCACAAAAATGTGATGAATAAATTGCAAATTAGCTCATCTGTCCATGAGTATGTGTATTTTTACTGTATGATCTGCAGATGAGGAGCAATCAGGCCAAACGCCAGTTTGCATATTGTGAGACAAACTGTAATCATCAGAGCATTGTTGTTACTTTTAAAAAATAAACAGAATTCCACTGTTCCAGTTGAATTTGCTTACCCTTGAAAATTCCCTTGATTCCTCCCATCTTCTTGACCATCTGAGCAAACTTGGTGTACTGTGTCAACAGATCTTGGACTTCGCGGATAGAAACTCCAGCTCCCCTCGCTACCCTCTGCACACGGCCCTGCTGCCGAGAAAACAACTTCGCTCCTTCTTGACTGTCCAGTTCTGGAAAGAGAATCCAACATTACTGATTAAGTTTTGTGACATTAAATTGTGTCAACGTTTTGCCAAAATTGCCACAAATCTTCTCCATCATGACACTCTCTTAGAGCTATTCCATTTAAAACCCTGGGGGTGGTCGGGTTACATTTTTGACCCCCCCCCATGCATTAAATGCATTTTTTTTACCCACCTCAAATGCATCAAATAAATATTTTATTATTACAATGCATAAGGATTTTAAACGGAATAGCCCTTACCTTGGTCATTCATACTGTCCATAATTGTCATAAGTTTCTTCAGTCGAGCCATTGATTCTTTCTCGTTTCCTTTTGTCATAAATTCACTTCCTAAACCGGGGATCATACTCTGCAATGAAATTACAATTTTAAAGTGAGAAAAACTATTTATCAGACTAACCAGAGTAAAACTGCATCAACAAAATCCCAAAAACTTTGCATGTTTTGCATTATATAATTCTAATTTCGACCCATACTATAGGTTTCCTTGTGATGCCCACAATTTGACAATTTAGAGAACAAAATTATGCAAGTGTGTAATGTTTAGCAGTTAGTTAAATTTTTTATGAATTACCATCACTCACCAACATTTATGATATGTGTATAAATGAAAACTTACCATAATTTGACTAAATGGACCCATTTTCATAATATTCTGGAACTGTTCGTACATGTCCCTCAGTGTGAATTGACCTGTGTAATAGAAATTTTTATTATTTGAGATAAAACTAACATCAAGGCTCACTTCACTGAGATTTTATTAAAAACTTTACACATTGGAGTTAAAACTAAACAATTTGAGAAATTCTACATGTATGATTGAAAATAAGTTGGGAGATAGCAGTACTGAATATAAGAAAATTTGCTTCTCAGAATTACCATTGTTCTTATGAATTTAGTCAGGGCTTTGGAGTTTTGACTGTGACTGTCACTTCAGGCTGATCTGACAGGCCAAAAGGGAACTGGGCGGCTGATCTGACAGGCCAAAAGGGAACTGGGCGGCTGATCTGACAGGCCAAAGGGAACTGGACTCACTATGACTCCTGAATAGTCCAGATTCCAGCTTACTTCATAATTTTAACTCTAGACACGTCACAAACCCCACTTCATGATACCAAAGTCTTGATTCAGAAGCCTAGGCAAATAAAATCTGAACTCTCTGGTTAATGCTTCGTACTGCTTACCGTGTCTGAGTTTCTTCATTAATTCCTCGTTGTCATCAAGTTTCAGTTCGTTCACTTTGCTTATCAAACCTTCAATATCTCCCATTCCTGCAAAACAATTGTGAAAGCATTTTAACCCTCGGAGTCTCGGACCTTTCATATTTTACAAGTTGATAGAATAACAATTTATTTACATGTAGCAGACTTGTTTTTAATCACGGGTTATTTCAATAAAAGTATTCTCCTTGAGAGCATTGTAGGTTGGAGAAAAATTACTTACACTTGCAAAATAATTGAGTAATTGATTATGATGACATTGCATTCAACCCTTCATAATATTATTCAACTTGTATTTCTCAATTAACTCCCTGAGTTTCAACATGTTATTATAAATTTGATGTGGCCACATGACTTACCTAAAAGTTTGCTAACAAAAGGCTGGACCTTGAAAGGTTCAAAATCATCTATATGTTCACCAGTACCAATAAATATCACAGGACTTTTTGTAGCAGCGACACTGAAAGACAAAATTGGTAAGGTCAATAGATGGATGGATGATTCGGGCAATCAGTCCAGTATTTTTGCAACGAGGAGGCCAATTAAGACAGGAGGAGGACACCGTAATAAGGCTGGTCAGAAAGAAGTGTCCCGTTAATCAAGTGCAGTAATAGGCCTACATTCCAAAACGGTACTTCCCGTTACATTACACACATGTCCAATTGATTAATTAGAGTCTTTGCGAAGTTCCAAAATCGCATGTTGGCCCGTCATGGACATTTTTGTTACCTTGACAAATTTTAACTTTTGACCTGAATTAAACTGCCAGAGAGTTTTCTCAGACTCATTAGGTACCACATGTCTGTGTGTCTTTACTCACAGAGATAAATATTTACCCCGCAAGAGAGAGATTCTAAAACTGTACGATTCAGCCAATGCAATAAGTCTAACACTAGAGACAGAAAAAGAAAGGTCTGCTTTTAGCTGTTTAAATATATGAGGTCACTTACGCACTAAGAGCACCACCACCCTTGGCATGACTGTCCAATTTTGTGATAATGACTGAAGCGACATCCACAGTGTCTTTGAAAGCTCTGGCCTGGAAGAGACAAAACAGAAAGATCATATAATAATTCAAAATCATAACCCAAGATGAAAACTTCAATTGATATAACCATAATTAATTTGCCGAAACGGAAGGACTTTAGTGCTTTACATTGTGTATTTACGTACTATGGCAGGCTAATTTAACTCCAACAGGTAGACAACACTTCACAGAGGCAAATGATGATTGAGACTGCTGTCCAACATAGGTCCAGGACCTGCTGGTATCTCAACCAGCACTGGAATCTAACCCAGGACCCAGCGATCGGAAACACACATTGCAATCAACTCTACCTTCCCTTACAGTTTTAACTGTTTATCCAGAGAGGAACTGGAAATCAGTCCTTAATTTTTCTCATCCACATAACTTTTTTTTTGTGGAAATTTTACAACATCTTACAAATCACACTTACTTGACTCTCACAAGCTTGACCAATAGAGGCATCCATGACGAACACAATATTATCAGGAGTCTGAAAAAAAAAAGCTAATTTTTTCACAATAATTTACTAACCAATGAGGTATCCGATGACCCACACCGGCAAAAACAATCATAAGAAATATCCCAGATATTCAACAAAACTAGAATTTCAGGAAATTTTCTACAATTTTTCTGAGAACCGAACATTTATTACCGTGTTCTTATATTGTTGTCTCAGAACAGTTTACTTGCAGTGATACTTAAAATATTTTAGGGCAGCATAATCGCACAATGTAGGCCTACTACATTTTTAAATCGGAGAGCCTAGAGGAAATCAGATTATTCCGCTACCTCACAAATTCTGAAGCTTTGAAAAGCCTTTTCGAACCCTGATACCTAAACAATTTTACAAATTGAAACCCCCAGACTCAAATACTTACAACAGCGTTAGAAACTTGCAACATCTCCTCGAACAGGGACTCCTCCTGTTTATGACGACCACTGGTGTCCACGATGATGATCTCAAATCCCTCATCTTTGAACTTGTCCACGCCCTCCTGGGCAATTACTACTGGGTCTGGCTCCGTGTGACTGTTGAAAATAACAATTTTAATTTGTAGTTTAACCAGAAAGATAATGCTTGACAATCAAGGGCTGATAGTAGAGGACTCTTTCTATGCATTATGACACTGACATAGCTAAATTTATTTTAAATTTCCTTGTTTTTTCCCTGCAGGGCTTTTTTTGAACAATTTTCTCTATTTTGCCTGTCCAGCAGATACACTGGCAATCATATAAGTTTCATAGTTGTGGTTAATTGGTTCTGTACAATTGGAATGTCACATTAACATAATACGTTATGCATTCTAGCTGCCTGGTACATCAAAAAGTACTGGCCACACCAACATTTTGTCAGACCCAGCAATTATGAGGAAGTTTGTTTTTTACTACAAACTGATTACTTTGCAAAAAAGAAACATTTAAAAGCATTTTAATATATAAATGTAAATTTTTACCTTCCATAATAAGGAATTCTGGCTTTGGTGGCGTTCTGTTTGATCTGATCGAAGGCACCAGCTCTGAAGGTATCGGCACAAACAAGGCAAGTCTTCCAGCCCTTCCTGTGATAGTAGTAGGCGAGCTGTAAAAGATTCAGACACTTAGTAAAATCTAATTGGAAGAATATAGACCGCAAAACAAATAAAGAGTATATTTGTTGCTCGGCAAACATTACAAGAGTTAGTTCATATCTTTGATACAACAGCAGTTTCGGAGCTCTGAGATGCAAAATTTATGGACTGATCACTTTAAAGTTTGCACACCGGTCATATAAAATTTTATGTTATTTCATTTCAGTATACTCTAGGTTTTAAGAACATTACAAAAAAAAATCATTCTTTTTAAAATGCAAAATAGGTAAAGAATTTATCATTCAATTTATTAATGAATATTTTAATTATCTTTCAGACAACACAGCACCTAGGGCTCTGTATCGTTGCCGACATTCGATAAGATACACTTGATCGATACACTTGATCTATACACGATTCGTACCGTCGGTCCGCAAATTCGGGCCCGATCCGCAATTTAGGAATCCGCTTCCCGAAAAACCAATTTTTTGGCCCGGAAAGTTGATCTCGCACTAGAGCGCACGTCAACATGACGAAGTTGGCGAGTTCAGTTCACGATTTTATGCATATTTTCTGTTAAAACTCGGCAATAAAACAACTTTTTTAGCTGGATGTGGCATTATTACATAGAACCGAAAGTGCTGCTTTGAAAACCGGTTCGGGAACCGGCCAGACTGTACCGATAGGCCGGTATTTATCGAACCGGCGTAGACCCCTACAGCACACAAACTTTCCAAAATAATTTTATCAACTTATCATTGAGTGCACTATCTTAGGCAAAGCAAAGATATTATTTATCGCACCTTTGTACATGTGGTGGTTTTTCCAGATCCCTGAAGTCCGACAAACATGATGATGTTATTTCTTCCTTTTGTTGGGGTCCATGCCTTCACTCCAGGATCAATTAACTTGACAAGTTCTTGGAAAACGGCAGACTGGATCATACGACGCTTGTTAAGACCAGCTGCCATTTCATCAAAATCAATGACAGATCTGAAACATTAAACATAGTATTACCGTGTATTCATAGTTGGCCTTACAGAAAAAATAGCACAATAGTTGAAAAGTTCTCGATAATTTTAACTCCATCACAGCCACTAGACTCATTGACAGCAGACCCCATGGCTCCAGGTAACTGTTTGGTTCTCTGTTATAAATAGATTTATTCTTCAACATCATTCCTTTTACAACTCTCTTCATAAAATATTGAAAATGAAAGGGCGTGCAATAATAAATCCAACATTCAATTCATTACCTGACATTTTCACGAAGTTTCTTCACCAACTTGATATTGACATCAGCTTCCAAGAGAGCAGCGCATATCTCTTTGAGCATAGAGTTAAGAACCTGAAAATTGAAAGACGAAATCATTCATTGCACCATCACAATATACAATCAAATACACAGTGCTTTTCCTAGCCATTAGCCACATTAGCATTGGCTAATGCATCCTCCATGTGGCTAATGAAAATCACATATTTTGCATGCAAATTAGTTAAAATTGGACTCTGTGGCTAATTGAATTTTTGTCCTAGGAAAAGCACTGCAAATACAGCAAGGTACCACTGATCTAGTGACACTGCAAGATTGGTTTCCGGGGTTGGGATTTGCAAAGCAGATGGATGGATGGATGTTTGGGGCTTTACGTCCTGTATTTATGCACTTGGTAGGCCAATTAGGACAGGTTTGCAAAGCAGAACTGACAAATTCAAATTCATTGACCAATTGACAAATCTTCCAAAACATTTTGCAATAGCAAATAAACGCAAACTTTTGGTTGGCGGATGCCTCAACGCTCAAGGGCATATGTTGTAATATTTATTACAATGATCCTGTAGATCATTGTGTCATTGCATCAGCGTTGAAGCACAGTCTCACTTTAGAATCATCTAGAAAATTCATGTTTACTGATGCAAGACTCATTACGCATGTTATTTATTTATAACTACGAAGTTGCTATATGATTTCATTACGAACAGACAGGATTTGACATATTCCCAAGACTCGCATTAAATTTTCTTTTAATCTTGCCATCTACTGCCTTGAGCTGAGCCACAGCACTGAGCCTTTGTCCCCACCTCTTATGCACCCCTGACAGACATGACATACGTGTGCATTTAGGCCTATTATTTTAGAACCATAACCGTCCTGACTCTTGGTTGTTTCGGTGCATCTGACACAACTTTCAGTAAGCTACTATCAGTTATTTTGTCAGTTGGCTCAGTCAGAGTCTTCGTCAATAAGTGGCGTATTCAGGGGGGCCATGAGGCTATGTCCCCCCCTTCGGCCCAAAATTAACATAGAAGAGATTGGAGACCCCGTGCAACACCGCAGGTTTGCCCCACGTTATGCCCCTCTCAGGGAATTTCTATACTAGTCTACTAGCAACTTAGAAGCAGCAGCTAGTAAACTCCATCAGTATGAGTCTATGATACTTGACATTTAATCTGTAAATTGATGGGCCAAATGTTTTGGGATCCAGATGAATCTTTTGCAAAGACAAAGTATTAAAATAATGGCAACTTCTAGAAAATACAGACAAAATAGTATGTTGATTCTTACCTCTTCATTGATAACTGTAGCTGAACCAAGCGACCTCAAGGCGCTGGTTATCTTTCTTCCTAAATCTGCTAAAACCATATTGCTGGTTTACAATCCACAAAGCAGATGGGCGAAAATATGACACACAATATGGCAGTCTATGGGCAGATGCAGGCCCTTCAAAATGGCAGTGCCCGCTTCCAGTCAGTAACTTATCACTCCGTTGGGTTAGGCAATTGTCATTTACATGTCTACAACAAAAACACAGGCATTTAGAACTAAATTAACACCTATATTCTCATAAAACACAGCCCAATAATTTCTCAAAATTTTGCCAGGCTGGATCAACAGCTAGCCTGTCTTTGAATATTTACTTTCCCACTGACCATTTAATATTATCATCATTGTATGCCACAAGATTAATTAACTTATAATCAAAATAAATAAAACAGTTAACAGCTCTCATAAACCTGGCATAATTAGGTAATTATTTTCTCAATTAAATACAAAAAATGATTCATCATAATTCCCACATCCACCACCAGGTGATGAAAGATCATCAAGACACAAGCGCCACCACCAATCCAATTAGTTTTACTTTCATTTTGCTTCATTTTCAGATGTATACTCTATTAAATTTTCTAACATTGAAGAGAACATTTACGGTACCGATACCTTATCAGATACAGACCTGAGGAGATGCAATAATATATGAAAAGTAAGTTCTCCGGGCTTTCAAAAAATAAAAATTAAACCTTGACAATTAAATGATGAAACGCATGATCAAGCGAAATATATACATTTTTAATTGTGGCTTGATTAGGTGAAATGGGTAAACATAAATAAATGAAGGCGTAATTATTTTGCATATATATATTTAAGACCAATAAAATAACATTTTAATCATCTTTGCCTTATTCAGACCGATACAGTGTACGTAACACCTAAATATTTAGCTAATTAAGTTTTTTTAATGGCCCTTTTTAGAATTTAGGCCTACTTCGTTTTCAGATTTGTATCATGGCCCTCAACCGCGGGAAGACGTGCCCCTGTGCCCCCATAGGGACGCCACTCACCGCCCTCTTCAATTACTTTTATACTTTTGCTCTTGCACAGGCCTAAATTCATAATTTGCAATGTTTTGGTCCAATTCTTTTAAAATAAGTTCTGAACATTTTGAAAAAAAAATTAATTATTAAAAAAGAAATTTATAAGCCTCAAGGTAGTTAAAAATGTTTAAAATAATAAGATTAAATATTTATTTGATATTAGATAAAAAGGAAAAAACCTTATATATCCAACAAGTTCCAGCAGTGTCAGCTTGCAAGCTCTTTCAGACAATTTATTCAAGCCCAATGCCCCAGGAGTCAGGCATGCATGACACACGTGCATTTTTTATAACCATCTGAACTGCCTGATGAGTCATTCTTTGAGCCCAAATAAAGATCGTATGTCTTGTTTTGTTTTTGTTTTTTCTTTGGAGCTCTTTGGGGGTAAACTGTCACTTGTGCTTTAGTGGGATTCCCCTTATGAGTCATAAACGTCCTAAAAACGTCTGCTTAGCATTTCTTCACAACAAAGCACGTCATAAAACGGGCGCAACACGCTGGTGACGCTCAGTCTTGGACGTCACACGCACGTGGATAGATGCCTGGGTAAAGGTAGGTGCCCTTGATGTTTAAATTGTTCTTAGCAAATTGCATGATGCCATAATTGAATACAATTAAGGTAGTGTTTTAAACAAACCAATTAAAAAAATTAATTGAAAATTTCAATTTATAAATTTGAATAAATAAGTGGACTTTTGCAAACTTGCCTAAATATCAATGTTATCATTGCCACATTATAAGCCTAACTATCAAATAATATATATGTCTACCCTGTAGGCCTACATATCGAAAACCTTCAGTAAAATAGGCTAATATTAAACTCTCATAACTTAATTAATTTCTAATCACAAGCCACAAACATATGATGTGATAGGCATACATCCTGCTCAACAATGCTTTTGGTTTATCAACACTTGTCTAAATTTAGAGAGAGAAAAAAGTGAGCTAAAAAAGGTGAAGTGAGGATTTCCTGCTTTTGTTATCTCACAAATTTTAGCTCCTGCTGTGTTTATCTGCAGAGAGCCTTAATTATAAAGACTACTGTTTTCTCTCTTCCTACTGTCTTGGCATAAAGACAAGCTTAAGGTAATGTTGGGAATTTATGCATGTATGCATGGAGGGTTTTATCCCTGTTCCAGTAACCCAGTTTGAAAATGCAAATAAGCAGTTCCGTACCACCCGAGTTTTTTTTCTTCAGCACTTCTTTTATTTTCAGGGGGTTGGAACTTTGGGAGGAGGAGGGGGGGGGGTGACCCCAGGTGTGGGATGGGGTTAGGTGGTTATGTAAATATGGTAGGGTAATCATCACAGTGCATGTTCAGTGTTATGAATCCAGAGTCTTTGTGTTTCGAATTTTCAAAATTCACCTTTAAAATTATTTTAAACAATGATCACACTAGGCCTAATGCTGATAATCAATTCATTGCTGAAATTTTATGGTGTAGGCCTACAATGTGGCATTTATCTTTTCAAAGTGTGTTTTAATTCTGTTAATTTTGCAGATTTTTAAAAATAAATGACAATCAACTCTATGATGAATTTCTTTTACTTGCAGGTCAACAGCAGTTCAAATTGGAATTCAGGGTGCTGATTTATGACTGTGAAGATTTAGCTAGTTAGAAGAAAACGATCTTGCTGTGTCAAGATGGAAACGTACTAATACTCATAATCCGGAGGGGAATCTAATTTTTTAAGTAAAATTTGAGAAAAATCAACAATGAACAATATGGATCACTTGTGTCATCGTCATCATCAACAACAACTTGTTTTGTCTGGATTAGAAGACATTTTCCCAAAACAAATCCTGGATAACTATGATGTCTTCATCCTCTCAGACATGGACAACAACCAAAATATCACTACAGTATCTTGGCAATGGAGCCATTTGGATACCATTTCTCAATCTCTCATCAGAAGAATTTGGCATTTAATTGAAGATGCTGGAAATTGTGTACCTCAAAATGACCTGCAAAATTGGAAGTTTCAGAAGTTGAACAGTGCCAGAATATCTGCAATGTATGCCCTGAAAATCATGACTCTGAAACATATTGAACCTCAAAATAATCTTGATCATTTAAACCAGTGTCACAGTCTCCTTCAAAATACAGAAAATCTGATTTCTAATGCTCTTCAGGAATTTAATGAGCAAGCATCAAAACCAATTTCTAAATTTCATACCACAATGACTGATATCAGAGACTCATTGATATTTTTCCTCATCTCAGCATTTACAGCCCTCTTGGGAGTTTTTGCCCTTGTGGTATTGATTTAATTTACATGTTATGTTGGCAGTGGCGGATCAAGACAGGGCTGTTTTTAATGGAGGTGTTTACACACCGCCATTTATGTAGTTGGTGAGGAAGGGGGGCAAGAGAGTGGGTAAACTTTAGGCGGGAAATTCAAAATTTGGAGAAGAAAATCTGGAATAACTCTTTTCATATTTCGAGTAATCTCTGAATTGTTAAAATGCCCACAACTAGCGATGCAGGGGCAGCAGGGCTGTTATTGCAGCCTACTTGTATTGATCTGCAATAATTCTAAGTACTCCTTTTATCAGTTTTTTTGTTTGGAGTTTTTTTTTTTGGTGTTACAGTCCACCATTTTGAAAATAATGTGTATTGTGTTCTGTGTATGCAAATGAGCTGTCCACCATTTTGAAAGTTATGTGTATTGGGTTTTGTGTATGCAAATGAGATGATCTGGAACTATGTCATGGGGACATTTGGATGAGTATTGGTCAGTTTGCTGACTTGGGAATTATGTTATCATAATACTAGGTCACAGGACATCAGATTTCAACAGTTATATATATGTAAATTCCTATTTCAATGAAATTTAGGGATGAGTGTATTTATGGATAGGGCTAAATTAATATACATAGACAGATTGCTAGCTAAATAAATGAATAGGTGAATACCGGTAGATAGATGGAAAGAGATAGAGATAGAAAGATAGCTAGCAAGATAGGTTACTAGGAAGATAGAAATATATATCTATAGAAGAATACATAGATAGATAGTTACATAGATAAAGAAGGATGGCTTTCATGTATGAATTTTATGGATTAGATAGATTTCACGAATTATATGGATAAATTTAAGAGATAAAGTAAATAGCTTATACTGATTAGTGGGATAAGACAAAGACAAAACTTCTTTATTGGTCATTTGTGAAAAAATTAATGCAGAATGAAATTGTTGGTGCAAAGATATAATAGATTACCCAGATTTATCAAAAGGGTTTGGTAAGCATGAGCAATAGATTGCAATTTGGTTCTTGTGTTGTAATTTGTGACACGGCTCAACACGTTCGGAAGGCGGTAGAGTTAGCTCAGTTGGTAATGCACTGGGATGCCAATCACTTGGTCCTTGATTTGAATCCCACATTGGCGTGGTCACCTGTTCTTGTGTTGGACAGTAGTTTCATTGCCATGTCCTCCTCCTGTCCTAATTGGCCTGCGTAAATAAACAACTCAGTCGTCCATCTATCTGTCCAATAATCCGTGAAAATCTGACGTGGGATTTCACATGATTTCAGCTCTTTACAAAGTCTAGATTGATAGATTGAGTTGGTAATTTTGGCAGTCTGCAAGTTATCTGGTAGTGGTATGTAGGATTCTTAAATTGGGTAAATGTGTAGCATGTTGAGGACTCCCGCTCTCTATCCCATCTCATCAATCAATCCTCGTGAGTGCCCAGAGCTGCACTTAGAGGGCTGCACTTGCCATATCTATCTATCTGTCAATCTATAGTCACTAATATGCTGGTCTACAAACCTGTCAATCCGGCAGCTACTTTAACCACTGGGTTGCCACATGCTTTCAGTCCAACTTCTGAGGATCTTTCCTTGCGGCTTTGCCTGGGTTCAAACCTGGGTCAGTCAATTTGGAATATTTTCAGTTTACTCTCAATATTTTTACGTCTCGCAGAGTTGTTCAATGTCATTTGGTTGACTATAAACCTCTATAAATTTTAACTATTAAGATCAAAAAAAGTCCCAGGTGGGTGTCATTCAGAGGACATGTTAAATCATTGTCTCTTTCAATCATTTTCAAAAAGGGCAAACGTGCAACGTGTAGACGACTCCGGCTGTATCTACCATCTCATTGATCAACCTGTGATCATCCACTCCTCTTAAATGGCTGCACTGGTGCATACCATATCTATCCATCTAGCTATCTATCTGTTTGTCTATCTATCTATATATCTGAAAATACCTGTCTGAATAGTTAGGGCAGTGCAATGCAAATGATCTGCTGGATTCAGGGGATGTGAACGTAGACACCACACCACCTCCATTTTGAACCCCTGGGTTCTTGTTTTTTTTTTCGGGGAGGGGGGCATGTTCCATTCTGGGCATGATCCATTTGTTTGGGGACCTGCTTCGAGACGTCGAAGCAAATTTTCATCTGTCTGTTTATTTATATTATATAGATGCATGAAGTACATACAATCACCTCTCAATAATTACATACAATAAAGCGGACATATTTTTAAAAAAAGAAACAAATGCATCAAGGGGTAAGTAGCAGAGTAACAAGTAACTATGGAAATTGCTACTCCCGTTAATGATAAGTGAAATAAATTATTATAAATTATAGATTATATAAAAAAATGTTACTTTTTATCTCAGTAGGCTTGGAGGGGGACAGTGGCGTATTTTAGGGGGGGCATTGGGCCAATACCCCCCCCCCCGGCTAGAAATTAACGAGGGAAAGATAGGAAAAGCCGCAGAGCGCACCATATTCACCCCATATAATGCCCCCCCTCAGGCCATTTCTAGATATGCCCCTGGGGAGGGGGGATGGAGGGGAGGCTGGATCTGCCACTGGTTCAACCAATGTACATGTATCTACATAATCTGTTTAATTTTAATCAACATTTTTCATTGTGTATATGCTATATTCTCAGTATCACACTGTCCACAACACGCACATAATTATTATTATGGTCCAGACTATGTTTATAATTTTAAAACTTTGTTGAAACGCACAAATTGAAATTGTTAAAAAAATAAATGGTGCTTTGCAATGCTATTATATCATAAGATTGTTCTTCTTTTTTAATATGTTAGAAGACTGTATAAATTGTGGTATTTCTGAATGTTGTCATTCTAATAAAGGTGTGCTTTTTTGGCTGCAATGTTTGTGTTTTGTTTTTTAATTTTTGCTTTAGAAAATCTTTAAGACAGACAAGAGACAGACAAGAAATTTATTCATAACAAAGAGACAAGATATATACAATAATACATATAATACATTTTTACAGAAATAAAAAGAACATAGCAGTAGCATGTTTTGTCTCTTCATTATGGGGAGACCTCTCTAAGACCAAAGAGCCGCTATCGAGAGGCCACCCCAGAATAAAGCCCATCTGAAAAACTGGAATCCCCGGGGTCATTTTCCTATATATGTACAAGTATTTGCAACAGATTTATAAAGTAAATAAGCATATAGTTTATTCTGGTAAAAGAGAGTGCCTACAGATGAGAATAGATCAAGCGTGGGTCAGGAGGGCGAAAAAGAAGAATCCCGAAGGAACCACTAGTAACACATCAGAGTATAACAGACAAGAGGGACGACATAGAATTAAACATAATTGCAAGAGGAAAATCACTGGGCCATGATGATATCTCAGTATTCAGCTGAATATAGAAGGCCCAGACTCATACCTTTTGGCTACAAACGAAGAAGACTTGTCATAGGGGGTTTCTTCTTTACTGCTATGTCTCTTTTTTTTTTCAGCCTCACTTATCCATGATGCTCGCAGCTTGTCAAGATGCACTTATCTGAGTCTCCTTATTTGTTTGCCAGGTTCCTCGCATTGTTTTAGATATTGGAGACATGTCGAATAGACAGTCCCCATCAAAAAATTATAAAAAACTTAGAATTTTTTCTCATGTATGCCTGCCTAGGGCACTGACAATACTTATGGAAATTTGAACTCAAAGATTTCGGTCAATTGTGGTCCACACTTTGGATGGCCTGTAGATTTCGATCTTTGAATTATATTCGATGAGCAATGGAAATTATCACTTCATGCACTCCAAAAATTGTCTTTGTTTCCATCCAAGAAGCGTATTTCATTGCAAAAGTCATTAATTTCAACAAAATCAAACTCTCAATGGAAGCTCACCAGCTTGCCAATCCACAAAACAGGTGGCGCCATCTATTTCTGAGGTGTGGAATCTGTGGATTGTGGACTTGCCTGTCTTGACATGGCCCATGGGACTCAGATTATGAGCTGTTATGCTGTAAATAAAACCTGGATACAAATTCGTAATTAGTTTGGTGAACCTCAGATGGTCACAGCTCAGGGACAAGCTATATCGTGCGAGGCAGTAGGGCCTTTAAATTTACCATAAATCTGTGTGCACTTTATTTAATATGATGATAGCTTTAATTTATGACAAATATATCTTTGTTAATATTTTATATCAGTAAAAGGCTATGTATATATGTAAAGGTTATTCACCACGGGAGAGGGAATATGTGATTTATCACCCGAGGCCTTTAGGCCGAGGTGTGATAAACACATATTCCTGATCCCATGGTGAATAACTGGCTTATACCATGAAACAAACACTCAAACAGTCAAACATGAGAGGATAACTGGACAACAAAGAATATGGGAATTATTCCCCTGAAATACTGCAATGTGATTGGCTGACAGAGGTGTCGAATGGTATAAGTTTCATTAATTTTTTATATGTTTCATTAATTTATGATGCAGGGACAGTCAACCGAGGTCGACAGTCCCCTACAAAAATAAACATAATTTTCAGAATGCCAGCAGTGGCACGCTGGTAGAATTTAATAACTTGAGGGAATCAAAGATTTTCGCTACATTTGGTCCATACTTTGGATAGCCTATATATTTCTATATTCCAAAAATATGCAAGAGTCAAGATTAATTATCACTAAATACAATATAAAAAATACCTTTATTGTCATTAAAGATCTACATTGTATCTCAAAAGTAATATATTTTGGAAAAACCCATCTCTCAGTAGGAGCTCAGCAGTTTTGCCAAACCAAGAACAAGTGGCGCCACCTATAAAAGCACAAGAGTACAGTTTCAATGGTTGGAAAATAAATGCTGCAGTTCTGCAGCTCCATGCAGTATTTGTGAACCTCAGGTACTTAATCCAGCTTATATAAATTGCAACG
Source organism: Platynereis dumerilii (assembly GCA_026936325.1). Taxonomy (NCBI): domain Eukaryota; kingdom Metazoa; phylum Annelida; class Polychaeta; order Phyllodocida; family Nereididae; genus Platynereis; species Platynereis dumerilii. Next base: position 10,588,328 of record JAPTHN010000016.1, on the reverse strand, counting down.
AATCTGCTAAGTTCAGACCTCTCTGACAAGGGTCTTGCATTGCAATAAACTACAGGAAGTAACAGAGGTTCAGAAATTATGCAGGGAGCTGCTCTCTCTCTCTCTCTCTCGTGTGCATTCCTGGATTTCCGGTTAGCTCACCCAGATTTCACTAGGGAGCAGCACTTTTCATGATTTCCTTTATTTTTATCAGTTTTCCTGCTGTAATTCTTAGTCTTGTAATATCCTCTGTGAATATGTCCATGTTGGTTATTTTCCCATCTATTTTTCGGACTATTTCTTCACATTCTTCTAGTATGTGTTTTTGTGTCTCTTCCATTAGTCCACACATTCTGCATTTCATGTTCGTATACTTATTTTTGTAGTTAGCTTTCGCATCAAGCATTCTTGTTCGAGCTGCAAATATTACACTCACTTCTCTTCTGCTCAACTTGTCCATGTATGGTGCTCTTTTTCCTGCTTTTATTTCTTTTTTGTTGTCTAAGTAGAAGGTTGTCTTTGACTTCTCACTTGCACTATTTCTGATATTCTCTAGCAGCATTTTTCCTGCTGCTTCCTTGATCTCTTTTTTTCTTCCTTCCTCAGTCACTGGGGGGTTCCAGCCCTGTCCCATCAGGTGGTCTTTTTCTGATTTAGCCTTTTTCCCCCATGGTTCACTTTCCATTATTTCCTTGAGGATGTTGTTCTTTCCTTTTGTTGCTTTTTCCATATATGCTACTTTGTTGATGTAGATTGTGCTTTCGATGTCCATAAGCCCCGTTTCTATGTATAATGGTTCCCATGGGGTTGATCTCGGCGTCATTATAGTCCTTTTAAGTAGGTTGTCCATTATTTTTTTAAGGTCGGCCTTTTCCTTTTTGGTGAGGCTGATTGATTCTGTGCCGTATGTCATTATTGGGATGATGCATGCTTCTAGTGTGGTCCATATTGTTTCCATCTCAACGTTTTTCAGGTCAGTACTCCCAGCAATTGCCAGGATGGTGTTGTATGCCGCTTCAACTTTACGTTTTACTTCTTTCAGGTGCTCTTCCATGTTGCGTTTTTCTGACACATAGACACCCAGGTATTTATATTTGGTGCATTGTTCCAGCACCATTGTTCCGAGTCTGAAGGTGTGCTCTGACTTCTGGGCTTTTTTTCCGATCATCATTATTTTGCTTTTTTCTTCCCCAAACTTAATCCTATACTTCGTCCCGATGGAGTTTGTTATGTCGAGCATTTCTTGGAGCTCATTGTGGCTGTTTGCTATCAGGACTACATCATCCATCCATAGAAGGCACCCAATTTTCCTTCCACTTTCCAGTTCTACTCCTAGCTCCTTTTCCTTGATTTCTTTTGCAATTTCATCCATGAGGACAGCGTACATTATCACTGACAGGACTCCCCCCTGTCTGATGTTGTCTTTCATGTGGATCTCTCTTGTATTGCCATACTTCGTTTCTGCTGTAGCTGTCAGTCCTTCGTTTAGTTTCTTTATGATGTTCCAAATTCTGTCATTGACTCCCTGTTTGGACATGACGTACATAATTCCATCTGCCCACGCTTTGTCGTAGGCCTTAGTTACATCGAGGAATGCAACGTAAGTTTCTTGACCTTTTCTTTGGAGTTCTTGAAGGATGAGCAGGTGATCTACTGTGTTTGCTCCTTTTTTTCCTCCGCCTTGCATGTCGCTTATCTTCAGCTTCTCTTTTGCTCTGTCGTTGATAATTCTTTCATACAGCTTTCCTACATTGCTGCTGACTGTTATTCCCCTCTCACTCGAACACTTTCCCTTTACTCCTTTTCCCTTGTATAACCGCACTATTCTTCCTTTCTTCCATGCTTGGGGGATCTCTAGTGTTGTTGATATTCTTTCAAAGCATTTTCTGATATGTTCCAATACTTTATCACTTGCGTTAATCAGAATTTCGTTTGGGATCTCATCTGGTCCACAACTCTTTTTCTTTTTCAGCCCTTTTTTGGCTGTGATCATTTCAGTTGTGGAGATGGGAGGGATATGTGTTTTCATTGCCTCCTCCTCCGTCTTCTGGTTTTCTGTCTCTATTTCCTTCGTCCATATTCTTCCTTCTTCCTCTTCATCCCTTGCTTGGTATAGGTTTTCATAAAATTGGGCAATGTAGTTTTTTGCCTCCTCATGGTCTTCGATTATTCTCCCTTCTTCGGTGATTGTGTCAAACTCATCGTTGTTTCTTCCCATGAGGCGTTTTCTTACTTTCCATATTTCATTTTTGTCTCTTCTCTTGTTTATTCTGCTCAGTATATCCGTTATTCTTTTCTGTTCATTTTCTTGTATCTCATTGTTCCATGAGTTTTGTTTGTGCTTCATAGTATTCTCTCAGACACCTTCCTTTCTTCTTCTCGTCTGCTGTTTCAAACTCTTCTTTTTTTTTCACCTGTTTCTGCGTAGTTCTTTAATCAGGGGCGTTTCCTTCCCTTTCCTGTTTTCCTTTATGGTTATTGTCTTCATTCCTACTTCTTCTTTCAGGGTTTCTTTTATTGCCTTCTCCAGGGTTTCATACCCAGTGATCGGTGATTTTTCTATCTGTTTTTCCAGGTACTTGTTTATCTTCTCCCAGTTGCATTTCTCATTTATTTTCCAGCTGGTGATTTTCCGTTGTCTCTTCTCATATTCCATTTTTATTTTCAGGGTTATTGTGTTGTGGTCACTCTCCTTTTCTTTTCCCTTTAATCTCTTAGACCCTGCTTCATCTATCTCTACCTCGCTTATCTGCTTCACGTTTTCTCTGTGTGTTATTATGTAGTCAATGATTGATTTTTCTGTGTTGTTGTTTCTATTCTCCCTTGTCCATTTTCCTGTGCGTGACATTTTGTTTATATCTGTTGTACCTGTTTCAGTCATCATATCTTCCATAATTCTACCATTTCTTGACCTTTCCTGTATTGCTGAAAAAGTGCAGAATTCTGCAGTTTTTTTTTTTGAAACTGCAGAATTCTGCAATTTTTTTTTTGGAAACTGCAGTATTCTGCAGCTTCCGACAGAACTGCTGCAGCTTTAGTGCATAAAACCTCCCAGGCTGCATATCTCCTACAGAATTACATATTTTGCTGTGCACAGAAACTTTTCAGAAATGTTGAAGTGACAGAGGACTACCAAAAACCCTGATCTCCCAAACAACAACCCCCCTAACCAACGTTTCATTGGTAGCGGCAAGCCCCAGGTCAAAGAGGTCTGAACTTTGAAGTTGCATTGCAATAAACTACAGGAAGTAACAGAGGTTCTGAAATAATGCAGAGAGCTGCAGAACTGCAGAATTTCTGCAGTTTTTTTTTTTAAACTGCAGAATGCTGCTTTTTTTTTTTTTTTGGCAGAACTGCAGAACTGCAGAAAGAAATTATATACTCCTCCAAACATGGGGTGAATACGAGGTGATTTGAGGCTTTTCCTGTCGGACGTACGCTCTTGTTGATTAAACATATATAAATATATTTATATATTACATGACCACTATGCTAGAGCGATGCTGATTGGGCAAAATCAGTCACATGACGACATCATAAAAACTCAAATTGCATTGCTCGAGTGCAATATGAGATTTTTCCAAAAAAAAATGTTTTTCATATTTTTTCATATTGCCTGGTTAGAGTGCAATACCAGTTTTTATTTATAACAAAAAAAATCCCTTTTTTTTTTATTACAAAAAAATAAAATAATAAAAAATTTTCCGTAAATGTTTTTTCGGAATGGAACATTATATTGGAAGCATAGTGGTCATGTAATTAAACAAATATGGCACCTATTATCGTGCAATATGAAAATTTATTTGCACTCGTAAATTCATATTGAACTCGGGCTTCGCCCTCGTTCAATATGAATTTCCTTGTGCAAATAAATTTTCATATAAGAACAAAACTGCCTGAAAAGACTTGACAAGACTCTTGTCAGAGTGACTCTAAACATACTAAAGAATACATTTTAAAAACTCTGTAAAAGTTACTGATTACACCTTCAACATCGTCCTCATTTAGATTTGAGTGTACAGTATGCCCCAGGTGAATGACTTTACCTTGGGATCTTAATTTTTCACCACAACACCAAATTTCAGGCTTTTCATTTATTCGTTTCCCACTGTGGAAAACAATGAACTGGCTCGTTTGCCCATTAAATGTAACTTGATAATCAATGGCAAAATCCTCACATATCTTCACTTGTTTCCTTAATCCTATTAAGGAGGGAGAAAGCAAAACGATATCATCTGCATAGGCAAGGACACCAGTATAATGTGGTCCCACATGGCAACCAATCTCATACAATTTAAGGCCTGTCTACAAGTGGACTGCTCTTGCATTGCCACTTCTTTTTCCAGCCTTGGAAGATCAGGACATATGCTGTCATGTGTCACCTAGTGATTAGTGTGCTATTCCGCGAGCGTCCACATCATTTCAATCTGAGGAACACACACAATTTTGTCTGGAAGACACCGGGGCTGTTTCTGAGTGTGCTGAAGGCCTTGTCTACTTCCTTAGAGAATGTGATTGCCGAGTCTGACTCTGGTATACATCAATGTTGAATAGAAATTTTGTGAATGTGCAATGAAATTGGAACTATTTCTTGGGACAGCAATGCTGTTGCATACAAAATCAACTTTTGTGCCAGGTGGTAGCAGAATTCAGTTCTCATTTTCATCAGACTGATTTAAGGGGATGTAATAACTCATCAATGTAGACACTGAACAGTAAAGGTGAGAGAACACCACCTTGTCGTAAGAATGTATCAACTGAACATTTACTAATTGTCAGTGTTCTCATTTCTGCCATCTGAGTAGACTATCTATACACTCTATAATTTCCACCAGTGCCATAGTGTCACTGAGATTCTCTTTTAGTGCAGGTTTGGGATAACAAATAGGACTTTAAACGAGTGCATTTGTCCTTCAGGGCACCATCATTGTCCATCAATTTCCCAAATACACTCTAAAAAATTCAGACAAAATTGGTTTTTTAGATTCAAAATGGTTTTTTGAAAAACCAAATTTCAATGCAAAAAACCAACATGGATTTTTAAAAAAAAAACATTTTGAATCTAAAAAACCAATTTTGTCCCGACATTTTTTAGAGTGTAAAAGGGATTAACATCAGGATTAATTGTCGATGTTCAAGTAAAGGTGAGTCAAGAAATTTTCAAACAGAACTTTAAATCAAGCAAAGCCTAGGTGGTAGTGTTGTTGCATGTTGCCATAGACTTTTGTTTGAGGTTCTTCTATCACAGAGAGATTGTCTGACTGATTTTGTCCCGTATATGTATAGGATAGTGTAGAGAGTCATGTCATCCATCCCTTTCTTGGCAGGAGTTATTTACTGTCTTGCCAAATGACTTCTGTTTATTCTGTGCTTCCTTGCTAGTTGCCTTGTATATATGACTAGATTTACCCATGATTTGGGGCATGACTATAATGAGGAATAATTAACCCCCCCCCCCTCTACCTGCATTGGTATCTGGCCCCGTGTTGAAGGCTGAGCACTTGAAGTAGCATTTGAGTGAAAATCCAGTAGGTGAGAGTGAAGTGTGTGGATGTTTTAGGCGGGAAGGCAGACGGTGGCGCCAGTCCTAAATGTGAGCAATAGCGGAACTACGATGGAGATTCATGCGCTCCTGGTGGGGAAAAACAGTAGAGGCAGAAAGCGTAAATAAGGGAGCTGTTTCACTGTTATTCTCTGTTATCAGAAGGACAGGATAGATCAATAAGGATAGGTGCACAGTTTAGGTGAGTGGCATCGCTGAGGGAGGAGTTTTTAGCTGTTGCAGGAGTGAGCATGTTACGCATGATTTTTGCATCTTATATCCCCGGCAGGGATTCCTTTGCGCTATGTCATTTTGGGAGACATGAAAATATTATAATTGAACTATCATTTGCTCACTTTTACAGATTTTGCATGTTTGTGTTTTTTGTTTTGTTTTTTTCATAAATTTTCCCATTCTTCCCCCCCCCCCCCGGTGATGGTCATAGACCATTCTAATGGTGGCCATAGAATTTCTTGACTGAAAACATATATTTTGACCCATAGAGTAAGATGCTTGACCAATTGGAAGCCAAGATATAACAAAATTTATCGACAGCCATTTTCTAAATGGCCCCCTCCAGGGTGGAGTTAGCCCGCACTTTCTGGAGGGGCGCCCCTGCCAAAATTTTTTGTTTTGACCTCATAAACTTGGATCAACATTTTAAAAAAATGCTCCACTTAAGTGGTCATGAGTTCTATGGTGGAGTCCTCTTTAAATATTACTGCTATGTCCCTGCTCAGTACTTGGCATTTCTAATTTACTATAGAATAAACTTTGATGTCAAACTCTGTAAAGTCTAAACTTCAGTGTCACAGATAGAAGGCCTCACGACAGGATACACTCCATGCCCCCTGAGTCGCGTATCTTATTGTCTCGCAATATAAGTTATGGGTCCCCATTTTGCCCCCGATTCCCCCTGCTACTCCCTACTTCCCCCCGCTTGCTCCCATTTGCCACTCACATGCCCCTAACTTGCCCCTAACTTGCCCCCCCCCCACTTCCTACCACTTGCTCAAGTTTTCAAGAACAGATAGCTATAAAATGATAAAAATCCGTCCAGCCGATTTTCAATATAACTTTATGAACTCTATTTGTGCACAATGTCCCAAAAGGAACAAAGTTTACATATAGGGGTTGGTTGACATCATAGTGAATTCAGACAAATCCAATTTGAAGTCGTTGTTCTGGTCAAACATATGAATTGACCTACTGTAGCCGCGGCCCAACTCGGACAGTTCAGACCTGTCAACCAGGCTGTTGTTATTGCCGTCCAAATTATCAAATTTTTTTGCAATCCGATTGCGCCTGAAAAAAAGGTGTCAAGATATTAACTTTACTAATAACCTTGATTTGTCAAATTTTCTACTTATTCTGCTTCGAAGGAAAGGGCGGTCAAAATTGCATTACAGCCTTCCACTTTGATAGACACAATTTAGGATCAGTTCACTGTGCATTGTGAAAAACGCATTTCTTGACTAATGATAGCTGATGAAGTGTCATCTTCTCTACTTCAACATGGGAAACATTGAGGCTGTTTGATTAGTCATGATCATTAGAAGGCCATTTGACTTGTCAAAACTGATTTCAGAGTGAAAATCAGATACATAATCCTTTCGTTTGGCTGTCACCGACGAGCGGGCTAAGTCTCCTTAAATCAAATTAACATTGAAAGTATTGGGTATGATTATGACAAATCATCAGCATGATGACATACCAAGTGCCATTTTCACGGTGCCACAGTCCACTCTAATTAGAGTTCTCGCCTCTGGCGATGATTAGAGTTCTCGCCTCTGGCGATGAACTCTTTAATTTTCGCAAGCATCTTCAACACCAGTTAGATTAGTCAAGCCAGCTTGCAACACATACCTGTTTGTACATTCAACCACTGTTCATTTAGGCAATAAGGGTCTTGCCTATCCAACGGTTGCATTTCTATGTGGTTATTGTAGATGTAGCATGTGTAAGGACAGCCTGTTCACAGGTAATTTCTCCTGTCCAAAAAAACTTTCTCCAACATTTCAATAATGATCAACCATGCGCCAAGTGGCCGTTTTCGGTACTAACTCCCTCTGGCCATTCAAACTGCAGACAGCAAGCTGTCAACAGCCCTCAGCATGGCTCTAGCACTGGTAAGTTCGTTTCTTTGACTAAATATGTAATTCTACTCTACAAACATGAAGCTGGCTGCAGGATAGATAGCCAAACCGAGTTTTGACAGCAGAATCCTGCCAGAAGTATCCCTGTTTTGACAACTTTTGTGTATTGACAAAAAGTAAACAAACTGCTTGCATTGTGCATGGCTGGCTCAATGCATCTACTCACTGACAGCTGCTATGATGCTATGATCTGATAAATTGCAACCCCTGCTAGTTATTATAAATTAAAAGCTATCTCACATTTCATATTCTGTCATAATCATAGGCTACAGTCTGAGTCAAGGCCATGAGCATTTGAACACAGTACTAATAGGCCCTGACTTAGTCCTACTGATAGATTACACTGCCTTGTAGAAGGTCCTGCATTGGGCTAACATATCAACTCTTCTTTGCAACAGATAGGCTATAGCCCCTAAGAAATGTATACAGGTGCTGTTTGTTGACAGTGTCAGTGTTTACTCAGGGACGTATCCAGAAAATGTCAGACTGTTTACAAATGGAAATATACTAAAAATATCCGATTTAATTTTTTTAACTTTAAAATCTACAGGCCCACCAGGGGGAGGGGGGGGATTTGAACCCGATAAAAAAGGATCTGGTACTAGTTGACATAATTTAATTTTACTCTTCTTTATGTCTTTCAGCATCTGGAGTGGTGGTCAATGTCTGATGTCCTACAATACTGAGCAGGAATATGGCATCAATGTTATAATAAATTTGATAATATATTATAATATATTGTAATAGTGTAATGATTATGATTGATAATGCAATAGGCCTAGTTGATTGCAAATTAAAATGTTGATCTCGCAATTAGCAGTGGCATAGCCAGATTTTGTCCGGAGGAGGGGGGGGGGTTGGTGGTAGTGTGGGTAGAAAGGAAAATAAGCGAACGTTGAGTGGGGTATGGGGGGGAGGCGCAATTGAAAATATTAAGGATTAAGGAAATTAAGATTTAATGCTAAAAGGTACAGTATAAAATATTATAATAACAGAAGCAGTTCATTATTATTTTCAAATATGGTAAATCCTCAGAGGAGGGTGTGAATGGCCGCAGGGGCGTCACCTGCCCCTCCCCCCCGCCACTGGCTATACCACTGCATGTCGAACAGCTGCTGTTAAAAACTATTAATTCAACGATATTCATTGTTAATTGTGCAATGCATTGTATGGTAATTTTAAGATAGAAATGTTAGAAATTAACAAACATGTAATTTAAGCTTGATAGTGTATAAGATCAAAATGTCAGCGTTACAAAAATGTATAAAATATCACAAATTCCACTAAGCTGTTGTCATGGAAATATATTTAACAAATATCCTTTGACTTTGATCTGTATTAAAATTCACACCAAATCGAAATAATATGAATTTCTGTTGACTTTACTAGACTTGTTGCAATTCCATTAACTAGCTTAGAAATTAGTCCGTGTTTTAATGTTGAGTACTGTCCTCAAGTGAGGTTGTGGCCTATTGGATAAGGCATCTGTGATTCTGTGTGACTTCTTCTTGAACCAATAAATCATTGCAATTCAGCCGTGTTGTTGCACATCTCATGACCTGACTGTGAAGTAATCAGAATTCTATTGTGTGTAGATATTTATATATGGAAAGGCAATGGTATGGTAAAATGTTATTTATGGTCGTTTTAAGTCGGTCAGCACATTGCCTAAGTACAGCTTCTGTACGGCATTCACAGAAATAAAAATAACAGTCAATACAATACATAATTTACATTATACCCTTAAAGTCCATATCTGCCCTGGGTTATAAAGCATTTGCCATGTGATACAAGGAATTTGCCGTGTGATGCAGGATTTAGTGAGATATTCCATAGGTACGGGAGGGTCGACATAAAGAGTCGAGGGCAGATACGAAGGACTGATGTCAAAAAAGATAAATTATGCATCATTAAAAGGTCTCGAAAAGACAGGTAACAACTTACTAATAAGTCACAAATAATGTCATTATGTAAGCAATTAATACGATCAGGGATTTGCCAATTGTGCCTTGTTGGCATTTGTTGCATTGAATAACATCTCGTGTTTTTATTTAAGGTTGTTACAAGATCAACATTCAACAACATAGCTATTCAGTATACCAAAATGATTTGAATAATCAACGAAGTGTATAATTTAATAACAAACAAAACAAAAATTAAAACTAAATAAGCATAATGCTCTGAAAATAACATATTGGTCATTTTCGGCAGTGGTCGTCTAGGTAATTGGCCGCCAATTGCGATGGGTGCCTGGGCAGTTGGCCACCCTAGATATTTGGCCGTCCTGGATTTCGCACAATACACAATCATGTCATGGGTTACTTCTGTTTGAGAGTTTGGGGGAAAAAAAATCTTCCAACCCACTATGAATTAAACGGTAGGAGACGTAGGAGACAAAACAATTTGGTTGGCTGGGTCTGCCCAAAAAGTATTGCTGATTGCTCACATTGCTTCCACCCCTCCTTCCACTAACCACGTCCACATAGCAACCCACACACATGGCGAGAACTCTCAATTCGCATCGGTCCCGATCGAAACTCTAGTTCGATAATAATAATAATAATAATTTTATTGCTTATGAGCGCATTACATTAAAAAATCTCAATGCACTTTACAACATGATATCAAAGTGGAAGGAAGGCTGTAATGATCATGATGTTAAATGCCAAATTGTAACTGCAATAATGATGGCCATATTCGTAAAAAAATTCACATAAAAAGTTCAGTTCATTCCATGAAATTTAATTGGTTCATGATCTTTAGTAAAGTAGCAACAGATGGGTCAAATGGACAAATGGGCCCATCTTATATGGATCCGCCTAATCTAAAAACAAATAGGGTAACATGGGAGAAATCCTTCCCCGGGACAAATACGACCCCAAAAGATCAAGAATATTAACCATCAGATTAAAAACAATCACAAACAAACAAAAAGATGATTAAGGTCATGGCATTGTTTTTCTTTTGTACAGATACAGTTTAATCTGAAGTAATGTTCTTCGCAGTAAGCACAATTATTATTTTTCTGCAGAGCAATTAGTAGGCCGTTAACATTACAGGTGATTTCATTATTGCTTAATGCGCCTAACCGTGCCATATCACTTCAACTGCTCATCTTCCAAGTGGCTCTGATGACGCTGCAATGTTCCATGCTTGACTGAACATATTCCAGACTCAACAATATCAGGGATTAAGGATTTAAACCATTGATATTCCAGGGGAGTAGCAAGAGCAAATTGCCGGAGGATATATTTGGTCAGAATTAGAATTGATCAGCTGAACTGCTTTATTATTACTCAAAAGAATAGGAATTGTTTCAAAACTGATCTTCAAGTAGTTCTTACTTATAAGTGTGCAAAAATGTAGGCTATACATTAGAACAAAAAAAATGGTCACAGGGCATAAAAGTTCCAATTTCACACTTATAATCAACCAGTATAAATTCTGCCGGTTTATCTTTATATCTTTCTACCTGGTATCTATCTATCTAAAATCTATCTGTCAATCTAAGTCAACCAATCAATAAATCAATCAATCTGTCTATCTATCTATATATCTATATATCTTTCTATCTCAATATTCTTTCCTATTTATCTATCTATATAATATCAGTCTATCTATCTATCTATCTATCTATCTATCTATCTATCGATCTATCTGATCTATCTTATCTATCTATCAATCATCTTATTTATACAGACTGGCTGATTGTATGACTGGGCTGACTTGCTATTCGTGGTGGGTAAACTGACATACAAAACCACACATAGAAATTTGTAAATTTTGTTATGATTTAAATTCCATGTAAGACTAATTTTGATTGTATAAAACTCCCATTTAGTTTATTCCTTGTGTAATAATGATATTTGATCCTAAAGGAACTATACCCTTGGTTTTACGCCACTGGATAAGGAATGTGTTGGAATAGGTGTGAAACAAAAACATAGGGATTAACAAAATCAACCAAGCCTGTCCAAATGCATCGTCACAAGGCCTCTTGATCACTTGGAAGTTTGAAGTGGATTGGCACGCCTAGGCGCATGAAGCAATAATACGTGATTCATAGGTTCCAGACCACGGGCCCAACCAGCTATTTAAAGATACTTAACTCTCATATCTGTAAGATCAGTCCTGTCCTGCTTTGTTGACATATTAGGTAAGGGTGTCACACTCTGGAATGGCTTGAGAATGCAATCATGCAGAAACAGCTAATATTTCCCTCAATTGCAGCTTTTATATTTTTTGCACTATTGCATCCCTTAATATATAGATTAAGGTTGTCTTTGGTCACAATATATTTTTGCAATAATATATCATTAATACATGAAATCTTACCTTTGAATTTGTCTAACACTATGAGCAAAAAATTTAAATAAAAAAAAAAGATAAAGAAATTTAAAATACCAAGAGTTGCAGCTTCCCGCTGTCAACCGCCGAATTTTAGGCAGAGGGCAAGTCTTAAGGAAAGGTGGATGCATGGGGATGGATGGTGGGTCACTCTTCATCGAACGTCACAAGCGGAATGATTGTCCGCCAGGGTGCAGGAGAGTGGCGCTGGCGGCGCCACCTCGTGTCGTCTTCCGTCCTTGCACACAAAACCGTTTCGCTTTGCTGAAACGGTCCTTTGTGTGAAAGGACAACACCGACCACAATATTGGAATTTAAAATGTTTTAATTATTAATTATTAATATTAATACAAAAATTAGAATGTTTTATAACACTCCAGAATATACAATTGTGAAAAATCCATCAGAAATTAATCATATGGAAATATAAATGTTCATGATTGGGTATAATGTAGATGTATTTTCCATGAGAATTCCAGGGGATGCGATCCGAGTCTTCTTGGCGAGAACGAAGAGAGCACCCAAACAACCAAGTAAGGTCGAGACCGGCTTGGTTGCGCCAAGAAGACGGAGAGGGAGGAGAAGGACAGAGTAGTGACACTGCTCTGGGGAAAAGACCCTGGTCCGTAGAACGATGTTAAGGTGGCCGGACCTCGGTTGCGACTTTCCGCCGTCAACCAAGGTAGACTAGGCCAAATTGGCTTGAAAGTAGCAATTGGGCATGTTACTCCCAGGTAAGGCAAGGCCTGGTTTGGACTGGAAGTTATTCGCAGATCGTTTATTCTCATGCCATCCTGCAGCCATGGTCCAACAGAGTGAAGACCAAGATTTCCGGTTAATCCCAATCTTAAATTTTTGAGTGTTGTGGATCCTGATGTCTTCTAACTTTATGAGCAAGTAAGGTCACTGACTTACAGCCACTGATTGTGGAGGGATAGTCACCCATTTATATGATTGTGAAGAAAGGAGATGATGTTGCAGATCCTGTCTGGTATTTTGAATTGACTGGTGGTATCTGCCCCCAAGCCTTCGGGGTAGTCAATACGGCTTGTCAAATTTTGAGTGATGGGAATGTTGGCTCACTGGGTGCGATGAAGGTCTCGTCCCATTTGATAGTAGTAGGCGGAGATTCCTGGAAGTGCGACATTCCGTCGTCCGGTCGAGTGTCGTGAGGCAGTAACTGGTGTGGCACTGGAGGAAACATTATGAGCTCTTAAAATGGTTTGGAGTTGATTCCAGTATTGGTTGGGCTATAGAACAGCAAATATCCGCCGGCCCTCCCCCACTGTGACTTTCCGCCATCAGCTGGGCTCGCCATGACATCACTTCTAGGCCCATTTGTCCAGCACCTTTGGGGTTCTGTTCCCCACATTGGTCCTATCCTTGTCCCTGCTGGCACACCAGTCTTGTACTTGGGATCATTGCCCTTACCGGCAGGGCAAAGCACTTGACAAAACACAGATGGTCGTCTCGCAATACTACTCTGGAGTGTGATAGCTGAACAGGACCCCGATTCAAGATTCTCTCAGGAGGCTTTCTCAGTCATTTAACCATGGTCCTGTGTCGTGGTATCTGGAAAGACAATTGAGTATAAAAAATGTGATTTTTAATTAGTTATAGCCTACCGGGAGTTGAGGCATGGGAATGAATTTAAGAAATTGGTTTCGAGGAGGTAGTCTTGGCACTACCGATAGAGTTATATTAAGTAAGAGGATAGGTTTAAACATGAAGGTGAGGACGAATTAACAGAAAGATTTAGTCCAAAAATCCACAAATGTGTGGCAACAGTTAAAGGAAAAATTATTGAGAATCTGTAAGCCACGAAGGTGTAGTGGCAGAAAAGTGAAGTGATGGGAGAACAGGTAAGAAGATATTGTAGGAAGAAATTTAAGGGAGGAGTGGAGCAGAAAAATTAGTGGCACGAATGGCACATGAACAGGTTTTTTTTTTTTTGGTTTTTTTGTAATTCCTTTTTTTTTATTTAAATTTTTTATTTTATTTTTTTTTATTAATATTTAATCTATATATATACGATTTTACGAAGGTGTGGTGGGATAAGAAAGAGAACCACAAAGGTCTAGTGGCACCAATTGAATGGGATGAAGGGGCTGTGGGAAGAAATTTAAGGGAGGGAAGTGTGGCAAAAAGAAGAACAATGCCACGAAGAAGAGGTGGCTGAAAAATAAACTGTTTTATCTGTTATTTGTTAATTTTATCGTAAAATAGTTGATTTGAAGACCACGAAGGTGGTGGCAGAAAGATAATACCACAATGGTGTGGTAGGAAATAAATTAGTTTTATCTTTGACTGTTAATTAGAAGACCACAAAGGTGGTGGTGGAAAGATAATGGCCGAAACTGAATGGCACGAAGGTGTGATGGGAGAAAAGAATGCCACGAAGGTGTGGTGGCAAGAGAATAAATTATTGTTCTATTTTTATATATATGTTTAATTAGAATGCCATAATGGTGTGGTCGCCGAAACTGAATGCCACGAAGGTGTGGTGGCAGAACAGAATGCCACGAAGGTGTGGTGGCAAGAGAATAAATTACTGTTTTATTTTTATATATATGTTTAATAAGAACGCCACGAAGGTGTGGTGGCAGAAGAACTGGCTGCCACGAAGGTGTGGTGGCAAACATAGAAAAGCCACGAAGGTGTGGTGGCAAGAAAATAAATTATTGTTTTATTTATTTATTTTTATATTTTTTTTATATGTTAAATTAGAATGCCACGAAGGTGTGGTGGCAAAAATAGAATGCCACGAAGGTGTGGTGGCAAGAGAATAAATTATTTTTTTATTTTTATATATGGTAAATTAGAATGCCACGAAGGTGTGGTGGCCGAAACTGAATGCCACGAAGGTGTGGTGGCAGAAGAACTGACTGCCACGAAGGTGTGGTGGCAAAAATAGAATGCCACGAAGGTGTGGTGGCAAGAGAATATTTTTACTTTTTATTTTTTTATTTTTTTTATATATGTTAAATTAGAATGCCACGAAGGTGTGGTGGCAGAAGAACTGACTGCCACGAAGGTGTGGTGGCAGAAGAACTGACTGCCACGAAGGTGTGGTGGCAAAAATAGAAATGCCACGAAGGTGTGGTGGCAAGAGAATAAATTATTGTTTTTTTTTTTTTTTAATATGTTAAATTAGAATGCCACGAAGGTGTGGTGGCAGATGAACTGACTACCACGAAGGTGTGGTGGCAGAAAAAGAATGCCACGAAAGTGTGGTGGCAAGAGAATAAATTATTTTTTATTTTTATATATGTTAAATTAGAATGCCACGAAGGTGTGGTGGCAGAAGAACTAACTGCCACGAAGGTGTGGTGGCAAAAAAAGAATGCCATGAAGGTGTGATGGCAAGAGAATAAATTATTGTTTTATTTTTATATATGTTAAATTAGAATGCCACGAAGGTGTGGTGGCAGAAGAACTGACTGCCACGAAGGTGTGGTGGCAAAAATAGAATGCCATGAAGGTGTGACGGCAAGAGAATAAATTATTTTTTAATTTTTATATATGTTAAATTAGAATGCCGCGAAGGTGTGGTGGCAAGAAAATTAAGAAAGAGAAAAAATGTGGAGCAGAAGGATTAAGCCACAAATGTGTGCGGCAAGAAGATAAATTATTATTTATTTGTTAAATTAGAAGGCCACGAGGGTGTGGCAGAAGAAAGGGGATGCCCATGAGGCAGGAAATAACAATCAGTATATGATGCCTAATATATATATATATATATATATAATTTATTTATTTAGTTATTTTTTGGTTTAAAATGTGATTATGTAAGATAAATGTAAGATAAATATATGGAAAATGTTGTGATCATGTATGATCTATTTATTGGAGTTGATCACCAAAGTGACTGTGTGGTGAAGGTGAATTAAAACGTAGGGCTATTAATGTAATGGTCAGTAAAAAATAAGATATTTGTGATGATGGTTGTAAAGATAATACAATTTTATCAAAAATGTAGTGATGGAGAAAGATATGAATAATTGATTAACAGTGATTGGATTTAATTATAATGCAACGATGAAAAAATTAAGATGAAAGAAATTTTTTTTTTTTTTTTAAATGGCTATATATATATTTTTTTTCCTTTTTTAATAGCCAAGTTGGTTGAGGAAATTATATTGATGTTGTCTCTATCAAGTAGAGAGAAAGCTGAGGTAAAGCAATGGTAGAAGTATCATGACCAGCAATGTTTTATTGGATTTACAGGAAATTGAAGATTTACTTCCCTTATACACTGAAACAGATCTCCAAAATCAGTAACTGTCCTTCATTGATTCTGACATCCTGAGGATTTATGCTGACCAGGTATGTTGGACAGCATGTGCAGGACCATGTTCAGATCATAGATGATGTCACAATGCAGGGATGACGTCATGCCAGGCCTGGCCTCGGGGTTGATGAGTGCAAATCAATATAGGTTGCTAGGATACGACGCAGTGCTTTCCACTTTCCACGTGGTGCGGTCTTCTGAGTTAGTAGCTCATGAGTGATTCCACGTTGTGACAGAGTGTGGAGTGTCAAAACACATGGCTGGTAAGTTCATGGACTGTTACAAACACAAGACGGGTGTTGTGATGAAGTGTAGACAAGCTAAAGTTGAGAAACAAGGAGGTACTCCATCCACTGCTTCACTCTTCATCGAACGTCACAAGCGGAATGATTGTCCGCCAGGGTGCAGGAGAGTGGCGCTGGCGGCGCCACCTCGTGTCGTCTTCCGTCCTTGCACACAAAACCGTTTCGCTTTGCTGAAACGGTCCTATTTTTTGCACTATTGCATCCCTTAATATATAGATTAAGGTTGTCTTTGGTCACAATATATTTTTGCAATAATATATCATTAATACATGAAATCTTACCTTTGAATTTGTCTAACACTATGAGCAATACAGCCCAAGCTGCCTCTGACTGTTTAGAGATTATTTTTTGATGTCACTGATCCCTCCCCCCCTCCCCCCATCAACCTGGACCAACCGTCAAAACACCTAAGCCAGCAGCCTGAGAAGTCATTGCACTGTGGATAACTGTGTGTGATCTTCAAGAAGAAACATTTATCCATAACCTTTGCCTGCAAGAACATTCGAATCCATTATTTTTGAAGTTTTAATAACTTGTGGAAGAAAGGAACTGAAAGGATTATGAGTCTTGGTAAGTTTATTTTCACTGTGTTGACATGCCAGTCAGAATTTTCAAAGCTATTTTGTAATTATGAATGTCATATCAGAAAATAGACTATTCAGCTTTGAGTGCTGCTCTGTTTGATGTTTTGTTTTGGTTTTGTTCATTTATTGTAGCAGAACATATCAAGCCAGACAATACTCTTCACAGTTTACTGTGATCTGATACTTTGTTACAACTGTCTAGTATATTAAGCATTCCTTCTGGTGCAATAACAATAACATAGTATAATTATAAACTACATTGTCATCTGATTGAAGTTTCTCTCGATTGGGTCGATCAGTAAGGAAAAATAATAATTAATGCACATATTTTTATCATGCGGATTGTTGCTCTTATATTTTTTCATCACTATATATGGTGATGCTAATTGCATCTTTTTTCTTTGTGCATATCTTTCTAGACTTGCAGCAATGCAGTGACAGTGCCTTGGAAAACAGGTTTAGACAGTATACACATCGCTTTCAAACATGATGGACATCAACAGTGGGTAAGATATGCAATTAAACATTAATATAATTTTATATAAACATCTATTTTTTCATCATTGAGCAACACTTTCTGTCTCAGTGCTAGTATATTTTTTGCATCACTACATTGATGCTAATTGCATGTTTTTTCTTTGAGTATTTTTTTTCTAGACTTGCAATAATGCAGTGACAGTGCCTTGGAAAACAGGTTTGGACTGTATATAGTGTTTTCAAACACGGTGGACATTAACAGTGGGTAAGATATACAATCAAAAATATTAATATAAATTAATATAATTTTCTATATATCTATGTTTTCATCATTGAGATACACTTTTTGTCTCAGTGAGATTAATACGGGGGAGCAGGGTTGCAGTGAATCATGGGGCACTGTGAATAACAAACTTCTTTGGATGGTAAATGGCAATATTTATTTAATGTTCATTTGTTTGATGTATTTGATGGGTGCTCAACAGGGCACAGCGAATTGGGAGCCATTCAGGGTACCATTATCACTTTATTCTCTGTAGTAAAGACAAGCAACTCTTGGTACTACGGGATTTTTTTTTTGCAGAAAAAACAGTCATTGAACCTGGTGGAAATACAGTTCAAATACTTACCTTAGTTATTCTGAAGGTGGGAAAACATTTTTAATAGTTTAATTTTTTCAAAACGGCACTGATTCACTGTACCCTCCCACCAAAAAGTACAGTGAAACCCTTCTTCACCATTTCTAATCTATATCTGGTCAGATTCGAGATGTGTGACACATCATTATTTTATTGCATACAAATTATTATGTCGTTGTATCTTCCTCTAAGCCATATCCCAATGAAAATTAAATTGCAACTCTTGGACATTGGCTATAATACGCTTATACAATTCTGTATTATTTGTTGCAGGCTTCCGTATAAAAGTAAGGAATGAAGATAAAATTCTCTGCAAATGGACATCATATTCTCCACATTGACCACTGAAGTATCATAGGTTAGTGTTCATCTACTGCGGTTGGATATTTGCAAGTGTAGATTATAGTATATAATAATATAAAATATTACTCTTGATTTTTCCTTTTTGATAACAGTTGTATTCTTTTGTTAAATTGATATTCTAATTGTAATACTTCATATTTTCAGGTTACTGGTGTGCTATAATTTTGTTCTGGAAGAGCTGAGGAATTAAATGTACCCGAAGAGACAACAAATAATTCCAGCAAGCACCTTGCTCTAAAATTAAGGTGAGTTTGTTTTTTAAACAGTGTACCTGTTTATATAAGTGTATTATGTGGAATAATGACAAATTATGAGTTAAAACATTAAAATTGTTTTGCCGATCAGTAAATTGTATTTGCACGCTTGCTGTATTGTAGCTGAGCTCTAAGGTCTCAATAAACTGCTTAAAAACATATACCTTTTTGTGCAAGCAAACTTGCGTAACACTACAAATAAAAACATATTATTTAATTTCAGGTAGTCATTGCTAAACTGCCACCTCTTATTAATAGTCTTCAAAAGGACGCTGATGTGATGACAGCTTTTTTATTCCTGTGAAGGAAACAGTGCTTTTGGGAACGGTATGTGAGAAAGAAAAATTATAAATGTTTTATTAGTTTACTTGTATAAGGTAAATAAAACATAGATCAACAAAGATATTCCTTTGTATATAAACTTGAATATCTCAAAAGGCATTGTGTGTAATTTATAGTACTGCATTTTGAAAACGAATCTAATGTTTAGGGTCTGATGTTTTAATTCCAAGGGGGGTTGGAGGTTTAATCAGAAATACCCCTTTCAAAAATTATTTATTTCAAGACTGGTCAAAAAGAGTTCATTTATTTCAGCAAAACAGAGCAAGAAATTATTAATTAAAAAATTACTCCAACCTCCCCCCCCCCCCACCCTCACTTTGATGTTAAATGGTTGCCCCCTTCTTATTCATACGTTTATGGTGACTCCAGCCTAGGGTGCATCATTTGCCCCCAACCTATTCTGATTTTGATGTCTATGTGATATGTTAGGAGGTTGGGTGTCCTGAGCATGTACACCAAATTTCAGGTTGAAATTCCAATGGGAACAGCCACCTCCAGAGCTTTACTTATTTCAATGATATTTCAATGAAGCCGAATTACAATATTTAGCAAAATTGTCATGACTCAAGAACCGAAGGTCCGAGAGACTTGATAATGGACTCAAAATGTGTGGAATAAATGAGTTTATATTCATTACAACTGTAACTTTGGTCCTGGGACCAATATTTTCAGAGCAAGATCGGAAAAATTGCTTTTTTATTGAATAAGTCTATTTTCAGTTTGAAGCAGAAGTCAGACTGAACAAGATCCATCACCAGAAATGTACATTATGGATACATGAATCCTCTGTGAATGATCTGATGTAGAAATAATGCAGATAGGATCAATGTACACTGGGTAGTGCCCAAATTTTAATAAATACCCATTTTTACAGAATTTCCAAGTATAATTGTGTTTTTGTCAAATAACGGAAAAACGGTTAGAGATAGAGGGATAGCTTCAATTGAAGTGAATATAAATATGGACATTCCGCACATTTTGAGCCCAATGCCAAGTCTGTAGGCCAAGTGGTTCCTGAGATATTCAGATTTTTTGGGATACTCCGATTTTATACAAACATGAGCCTGGAGGTGGCTGTTCCCATCAAAATTTTGAGCTGACATTTTTTTTTCATGTTTTTATTATCCAGCCTCCAAACATATCACATAGACATCAACATCTGAATACGTTAGGGGCAACTGATGCACCCTACTCCAGCCTGAGCCAGCAGATTTTATTGACCCTATTCCTGTTTAGAAAAAATTGGAGTCCTTCAAATGGATATGACCATTTACCATGAGGGGGAGCCACCAACTGGCCAATTTTTCAATCCGGCTGTGAATATATATAGTGAAAATTTAATTTTTGATACTATATAGTCAAACCACTGTATTCTTCTCTTGTAACCTGCTATTTGGCCTCTTCTGGTGAGATCAGAGAAATAATTTGGATTGAGGACGTTCTGGTAATTTTAACTTAAAGATTTTTTAAATAGAGGTACTCTCACGCAGGGTATACTGGTGCAGATAAAAATGATGCAATCAAACTGCAAATACATGCAATGATCAGATTGTTATGTCCGGTGGTGCAAATGTTTTTGCTGAGGAATGATAAATAACTGCACAGAATATGTACTGGTTGAATTGAAAATAAATTTAATTGAAGCATCATAGCCTGTCAATGGGGCTCTGGACAGGGGTGGCGGAACAGGAGGACAGGCAGGAGGGGCAATTGCCCCTCCTGCCCTTGTCCAAGGGGGGCAGGGGGTGGCAAGGGTACCCTTTAGATCTTAAAGTAAAATTAAAGTAAATTATTAGGCCTTATTTTACTAATTTTAGGCACAAATTAGTAAGTTTTAGTAAGCATATATTCAAAATTACTAGTGACTCTCTATTTAAATTTTTTCATCAAAATTAGCATGAATATGATTTGCCCTTTTTTTCATCTGACTGCCCCTGCTATTCCTTCCGGCACCCCTGGCTGTGGATGGGGGTTATCGGGGACTGGGAATTCAAAAGTAAAATGGCCAAAGAACATGGGGGACCAAAAGACCCCACCCAGAGCTGAGGGACAGAGAATTCTAAATTCCATTAAACAAATTTCAGACAGCACAGGGAATTCAAAAGTAATATGGCCAAGGAGCCTCGTCAATTAAATACAAATAAATTCAATTTTTTTTTACAATTCCGTTTAATTGATCAGATTCTAACTGATTCCATTTTTGTATTTCCAGATTGATGATCTCTACTATTGCAGAGCATGTGTGTGTTCTGTCCTGCTCCGGAAATCTAGTTGTGCATACTTATAACCATTATTTAACTTAACAAGAAATTAGAATGTATCACTTACAATATTATATTTCATGCAGATGTTCAATGTCGACTTTATATAGTTAACTGTGGTCTATTAATGGGAAGAGCATTGCACCATCAATCCTCCTGTCAATAGTAAAAGCTGTCAATCGATGCGAATTCACGGCTATGTTTCGGTTCTCGCGTCTGAGGCTTGAGCCAATTAAATCTGATATATCCCTGCTAGTTAAACAACCGGCAATATTTTCCTTTGAGATTGCCTAATAGAAAACCATCAATGATGTTGTTCTATTAAACAAAAGATTTCTTGTTTCAATATTTATTCTCTATTTACAGTTGGATTTGTGATAAACTTAACTTTTTTTAATTTTCTTGTTGACTGCAACAATAAAGTTTTAATAAATTCATAACTGATTTGTACTTTTTCTTGTGGTACAAATTGCTGTCTTAATACCGTAATGAAATTGATATTGGATTTGTTTTTGCACATCAATCTTCAAGCATGAATAGCGGACTTACTGCTGTGATTTTTTCTTCCAGTACAAGAGTCCAAAATCCTAAATTTTGCATCAAAATTTTTATGGTAGACGGGACATAAATTTGTTTAAGGACGTCACAAGTTTTAGTGTCGCCTTTCTAGATCTGGTTCACACATTTTACCAAATTAAAATATTTGCAGTTTTACTGTAGGCCTGTGATCCATCCTCCTCCAAATTGCCATTTCATGTTCCCTGCTCAAAACATCGAACTATAAGGCAAACTAAACATCCGACTATAAATGAAGAAAGCCCATATCCAGTTGAATTACAATGCAAGGAGCTGCTGCCCCCTTGTGTATTATTTTATAACTGATTATGGAAATTGAGCCATGAAGTAATTGAAAAAGTAAGCGAATTTATAAAACATCATAATAATTACTACAGAAAATTCAATATTCAAGAAATAAAGTTATCAGAAATATCCCCCCCCCCTACTGAAACATGAGTAACTAAATCCTTCATTTTAGACAATGCATTAAATAAGTGCCAATTCAAATACACACAAAGATTAAGAAGTATTTTAAATTTGTGATTTTAATGACCACTATTTTTGGCAAATCTTAAGTTCTCAACTGCAGTACTTCTCACAGATATAGATCTTTCAGTGGCATGTGCAGGACATTATGTACCATTGGGTGTGTAAATTTTTGTGACTTTTGTAAAAATACAAAATATTAAGTATTGAATATATCCAGATTTAGGGAGTGGGTGCATGTCGGCTCAGCTAAACAACCCCTCCCCCCCCGCCCTCACCTTCAACATGACAGTGGCTAAGTGTAATTTTATGCCATTGTATTGCTGATGGTGTTAGCACATGACTGTGTCATTGAAATTGTTTTGTCTCTATTTTAGTAGATCTATTTTAATCCCTTTACGCTGTTTTCATTTTTTAATCTTTGTGTTTAGCAGTGGTACGAAGACATCTGTAATTGCTTTGCTAAATGCTATTTAAACATAGCATCATTCTTATGACCAATGCAAACTTATGAGCTTTAGTCTTCCACACACACTCCTTATATGGTCCTTAATTGACATGCATACATAAGGTAAATCAGTCATGTGACTGAATCCAGGGGCCAATCCTGATGATTCTGTAAATGCCAGCTGACTTCCTTCTTATGCTGCCTTGCTCCCAATGATAAACAGAAGAATGAAGACTGATTTTGGACACTTAGAAGGTATTTAAAACCATTGAAAGTGCTTGGAATGTTAGATTATAAGCAAATCTTGGGCTGATGTGCCTGTGGAATGCATAGGATATTGCTGAAGCAGTTATTTCAGCTCATTTCTGACTTGGAATCAACCCATGACCAGTGAAGCATGACTTGAATATCTCACCCTTGTATTTACTATGGTGAAGATTGGCATCATGAAATTAGAACAAGTGAAAGACATTAATATCTTTCATGCTGGTTAGGCCCGTGCAAGAATCGCATGGTAATGAAATCACCTGTAACAATTCCACATGTTAACTGATGGTAAGTCACACAGTACAGGGTGGTTAATCATTAATAGTGGAGCAGCTTTGCGCAAAAAATGGCCAAAAAAAATGTTTACGAACTGGACAAAAGCGTGAAAATTTTGGCTTGTGTTTTGGGCCTTGTCGGACAAGCACGAGCGGAAGTACTAGTCATTGATAGATATGGTATATCAGGGCATGTAGATCGATGTAATCCATCCATATACATATTTGTCACAGATTCTATCAAATTTGACAGTTGACTATGAAAGACATTTTCGCAAAATTCACAGATATTGTTGGGTATTGTTAGTTCTATAAGTTGCAGATTCTCCTATATTTTTATCTCATGTCTAACTGCTAAAAGCTCACATAGTAACAAACAATGTATAACAGTTTGTGATCACTGCTGTGGTTGTATTCTACTTGGAATTTGTCATGTGACTTTGGAATAGGCTCCCACTAGTTTTGTATTTCTTCAAAATATGCAAATACTATAAAAGAAAAAATACTTTGCATGCCAGAACATTATCTAAATAAGTGAGATGTACAAGGTAGGCTTTTGCATTTGCACCATATCTGTGTGTTATTTGCAAAATGGCTCTACTCCTGCAATCTCTAAATTCGAATTGCATAAGTTTGCATTTGCTATACGATAGGGTATTATTGGTATTCATGCGCGTGCAGACAAGAATTGCCTATGCTCCAAAAAAAACTAACCTTAGGAAATGCATTTACACTGTAAGTTGGTTTTCATGGAAAAAAGTACCTATTTCAAAAATCCTACCCAAAATATGATTAAAGTGATGCTATTATCAATGATATTGATGATATTGTGATATTTTCTGGCAAAATGAAGGACAATCAAAGGTTGCATCAGACATGATATGAAATACCTTTATTTTTCCAGGTTTGTTACCATGACAACCACTGTTCATATGAAAAACCTATTAATATCTGCTTCAACAAATTAACAGTTTTATATTTCAGTCAAATTTGGGTCTAGAAAAATAATTTTGTATCAAATTGTCAGTCATACTGTCTTCTGGAGAAAAGTAAAAACATAGGCTGCGCGGCAGCATACCCTCGGCTAATCAGTGGGTATTCTGGTGGTAGTGAAATCAAGTGGCCCTCAGGTGGTGCGGGCTTTGAGAGGGCAAGGTCCCTAAAAACTTTAAATTGATGTCCGTTTCCACCAGGTCACAGCAAGTGCCATAATGAAAATCTGTAAAAATTTAAGCGAGAATCCAGGCTGTTTCAATCATCCTTTGCCTCATTGCCGTGTCCTTTTCCTGTCCTAATTAATTAGCCTACCAAGTGTGTAAATACAGGATGTAAAGCCCCAAACATCGATCCATCTTAAAAATACTGTTCTTTTATTGCATACAGAAGTTCATTCTTAAAATTTTATTAATTTTAAAATTAGAATTTATTGGATATGACTGAAATTTGTCTACACCCATCCTATGAAATCTACAGATGTAATAGTAATATGCAAATACTGTATGTTATTAATGCAATATTGAAATCCAGTTGCACAAGGAAATTAATTATTTGATCAGTCAGTCAAACAATTAATTAAGCAATCACTCAATCAGCAGATCAGTCAATCAAACCACCCTGGTTTCATACCAGGTTGCCACCCTTTAACTTCGGTGATAACACATGGAAAGAGACCTTTTTTTAATTAAAAAAATCTGGTAGAGTCAGTTTAAGGATTCTATTAACGCAGCAATAAATGCAATTGATGTCGGGAAGAAAATGGGTCTGGTGAAGCAGGAACAATCACGGAAAAACACAGAGAATTTGCTCCAAAGCTTACTGTGCACTAAATTATATAATTTTAGCCATCTTTATTTAGTTTCATTTCAAATATTAGCTCCAATAGGCCTACATGTAAATTAGAAGAATAATTCTAATAAAGCAGCTTCCAATCAAACGCTGGAACAACCTTGCTAACCACATTTACAAATAGATAATACAAACAACCAGGGCCAGACGACAGTCAGATTATAGGTCCGAATAACAATAAAAACGACCAAAACCTCCTTAAAGTAGCACATTCAGTCCCATTTGCTGAATTTAGGTGTTTTTGACTAGAGCCCGGAACTGAGTCAGCCACCTTTGGTCAGCTGATTGAAGAAATTGTGGCTGACTTTTTCAGCTAGCAGCATTTAGTTAGCTGCAACTTTAGCTGACTTGAGTCAGCTGACTTGAAGCGTTATTTTCATGAAATCTTCACAGATATATATAAGACCAGTGACTGTAGCATCGAGTAGTCTTTGCTAAAGTCCAAGCTGGATAGTCCACCCTGGAAGTCTCACTTACAACAACATATAAAGTTAAGAATCTGGTTACCCCGGTACTTGGGCCTTTGGTCTTTGGAAGGGGGGGGGGTGTGATAATGGCCTACTGAGAGTATATCAATGCCAATTCATGAACAGGATGCAATGTAATAACCAAGTGTCAAATGTATTATTCAAATAAAATAATATTTGGCAGTGGCTTATTCATCTGTAGATAGAGAAATAGAAGAAATGTTTGTAAGGAAAGAAAGGGTAAAAATCTATTTAAAATTTAGCCCCTGAACAGGCTTGTAACTACATGTCACATATTGTCCATTTTGGACGATTTTGGTAAATTACTCAAGTGGAACTCTTCCAAACTCATGATTACAGTAACTCATACATCAAACTTCTAAGTTATGGACCTTTTCTATCTATCTATGTATCTATCTATGTATGTATGTATCTATGTATTTATGTATGTATGTATCTATCTATCTATCCATCTATGTATGTGTTTATCAATCTATCTATCTATATATCTATCTGTCTATCTATCTATCTATCTCTCTCTCTAACTTTCTATCTTTCTATCTTTCTATCTATCTATCTATCTATTTATCTATCTATCTATCCATCTACCATCTATCTATCTAGTCTATCTAGTCTTAGCTACTCTTATCATAAATTACAAATATGGAATATGGGTCTAAAACCATAAATTATAGATAAGATGTCTCCAACCAAAACCATTGTAAATGGTAAGACTAAAACAAGGTTTATGCCAGTAATATATATCTTTTAAGACTAAGCAAGTTGCTAGTTAATAAAAAGGTTAAATGCTGGCCAAACTTTGAAGAAAAACAATAGCTGTAAAGAAAAACAAAACAAAAGAAGCATGTCCCAACACTGTGTACAGCCTGTATGGACTACAAAAAGTCATATCTCAGCTTCTACTTGGCCAAAATTTTTTATTCAAATTGGAAATTTCTTTATTTGTTCAATATAAAACTACAAAGGTGGTGTCAATGCAGTTTGGACATATTTCTAAAAAAAAAAGAAAATTTGTTAAAAAGTTGAGGGTGCTGTGCACTGCTTTTGTGCTCCTTTGTTCCTAGCTTTGGTCACTGGAGAGGATTAGTGACACAATGTTACATAACATGAATGGCTGGAGGGGAGGGGTACAATGAAGCACAGACACAATGGCTCCAGGCCCATTCAACAAAAACTGGACCCCTTCCAATGATGACACTTTTACCCCCTAAACAATATTTCTTTAAAATGCTAAAAATACAATTGGAGTGAGTTTTAAAATGAATTAAAAGACAGATTTATCCAATAATGTCTTAAAATGTAAAATTACACCCTGAAATTAGCAGAAATTGGGTTTGCATGCCAAGTAATTTTCTTTAATAACCATATATATATACATTGTGGTCTTATTGCCAGTCTGTCTTATATGTTCATATTTAATTTTCATTCAAGACCAAAATAAAAGTAAGCTGACAATACTTCATATGTTAAAATGTACAAAACTGAGGTTAGATTTAAACCATTTAAAGTTAGAATTGAGAGTTTAAGATTTCTTGTCAAAGGATAAGCAGGGAAGACAATTACCCTGTGACATAACATTACATAATCAAGACTTCTCCAGTGCTCCATTCAACAAAAGCCAATCTGTCTGATTCATTCACATTTAATTTTCATGCAAACAACTAAATAAAAGGGGCTGACATTAATTTATCTTCTAAAATTTACATCACCAAGATTAAATATTAACCATAAAGTTATAATAATTGGCAGTTAAAGATTTAGTGTCAACATTTTAAAATATTAACACACAAATGCATGTTTTTGAATATACTTAATTAATGCTTTGAAAGTGCACATAATTATATAAGAATTTATATATTTCCTATTGATAATATTTTATGAGGAGAGGTAGAAAAAGTCAAATTTAGACATTATTGAGGCAAATTTGATTGACTGGGGCCAATATTTACTGATATATGATTATCTGAAAATCCTTAATATTTATCTAATTTTGTTAATATTGACCTCTGCTGCGAATACAAATTTTCATATTGTTCAAAATCAGCATGATGATGATGTGAAACATGTCAGGTTTATTTTGACAAAAAAAGTCAACAACTGGTATGACATCAGAAGGAAATGGAGAGTAAATAGACATTTTAATGATTTTTTGCATTTTTTCAATCATACATTTCAATGGAAAAAATTGCAACAACTCATGCAATGGTTGTGAATATTAGTCAATAGAGTGTCTAACTACAATAAGACCTAAAGTTAACTAACTTGCCCATTACCATTTGGCTTTTCATGCAGAAATGTTGGAAAATTGGGATTTTTTAGATTTTTTTTGGTTTTTATAAAAATTCATAGGACCTACATTCCAACTGGTTAGAGATGTTTAAAGAGGCATGAGTTAGACACCTTATTGGAAAATTTCATAGATTTAACTTCAAAATTGACTGAATCATACAAGTTTAAAATAATAGTATTTTTTCATATTTTTGGTAAATTGTCGTCCGTTCAACTTTCTCAGAGCATTTAGACCCACAAAAAACACATCTTGGGTATTTAATACATACAATATGCAAATTTCAGTGTCAAAAGTACTACAGTTTTTTAGTTCTGTCCCAGAAACAAAAAAAAAACAATTTTTCACATTTTTCAATGATTGTGAGAAAAGTATTAATGTCATGGGGATTAGACCTATGAAAGGCTCAACAGGGATAAAAGATATTATATTTACCCTAAAATGATGAATATGCATGCCATAGTTTTGGCTTGACACCCAATACACAAAAAAATATTTTTTCGCATTTTTCAATAATTGTGAGAAAAGTATTAATCTCATGTGGATTAAACCCCTAAAAGGCACAACTAGTATAAAAGATATAATTATGTCCCAAAAATAAAAAGTATACATTCCATAGTTTTGGCATTACTCCCAATACACAAGTGGGACGCCCGTTATCCGGACGCCCGCCCGTCCGCCCGCCCGCCCGCCCGCCGGACGGACAAATTTTCCCAAAGTAACTACAATACCCGTCGGCAATGTATACATTGCCGAGGGTAAAAATTAAGGTGATGACTCTGTTTGTCTTATTGCAAAGTATGTGAACATGAGCAGTGCTAATAGAGGCATACTTATAATTTTTGTCCTGATTCAGACAATTTTGAAGTGCTTTGTCATGTCAACCAAAGATAAACAATTATAATATTTTGTTGTAGGTTTAATACACTCTAGGGAGTATTCACAGCAGTTGCAGTGAAAAAAAAAATTGTCATTAGGCCTAAATTGGATCCTCATGCGCTCCAGTAGAAGTTGCCAAAGTAATAAATTATGTGGAAATTGCTGATTTATTTCATATTCATGAACAAAACAACTTTAGGTGAACTTACAATGCTACTGCCCGTTCGGAAAAGTCATCAAATTCCTCTAATGTGAGTCTGCGGTCACCATCATCATCAGCCTTCCTAAGGAGCGCCAATATCTTTACAGCGTGGAAGGAGAAAGGCGGTCGCCGCATTTTGTTTTTGGCCTCTTTGTAGCTGACAAATCCATCACGGTTCGAGTCATACACTTTGAATGCAGGCCCAGCCAGCTCTTGCTCTCTGAAGTCACAAGTATCACAGTAGACAAACATCAAGTGCTTACAGAATTGGACTAAAGTGTTCTTTGTGATGTCACAGCCTATTTATTCCATGTTATTCTTCATTAGTTATATGCAATTAATGACATCACAGCCTATACTTTCAATGTTATCGAGAGGAGTGACCTACTGCTCCACTGCAGTCATCAGTGAGGTCACAAGTTATATTACCCAATGGCGAAATTGACACTTCATTTCAATGTTTTGGATAGGGCTTGTTGTGAGGTCACTGATGGCCACTAGCAGCTGAATGCTAGTACTCGTCGTTTGTTTATTGTAAGTGGCAGAGTTGTCACTGGGGGGTTTGGTGCGGCACTGCTGTATGCTGTATGTCTATAAATAGCTCACTACCCTGCAGCACCCTCTCGGATCCCAGCTTTGTGAAGCACCCCAACATCTTGGCACTTTTACTGGTTGCAATCATTAGCTAGTCTATTGGGTTGGAAGTTAGCTGGACATGACAGTTTGGTTATGTGTGCATTGATAACTAATTTCAGAGGGCCTCGAGATAGGATACTCTTATTATATATTGGTGTTATATACAGATTGACGCGTTACTTTTTAAACGATGGTTGCAATACATTACCCAGCTGCTGATTCTTGAACTTCAAGAGAAAGTAGCAGAAGTTCCAGGAGCATGAACATGAAGATCCACTTCTGACCAGCCATGATTCCAATATGCACACCGAAAGGCCCACTAGATATATGCACACTGACAGATGCCAAACAACAATTTATATATCATGACATGCTCGTTTATGAACACAACAAGAAGGTATACATAAGAAAAACTGGAAATGTCAGACAATGCGAAGAATTGTGTCATTAATTTGACTTCCTAAATATGAATGTTTTGCTCAAGAGTTGTTTGAAGTTTTACTTAAAAAATCCAAGTGAATGTATGAAATTCAATTTCCTGCTTGGAGTGATACAATGGAATTAGAGCTACGCTAATGCCCCAGTCTCACGGCACGTTACGGAGAACTTTTTTACCACTGAGGGGTAGCTTGAGTTGAATTCTAGGAAAAAAATGACCATCCCGGCGACATACAATGTTTATAAAACCATTACATAATTAATTAAAAGCATATCACGGCGGGGTTCTTTTTGTTCACTGCAGGGAAGAAAAGTTGTACGCCGTCAAAAGTTCACCGGGGGAAAGGAATTTCCTCCTCCTGAGGGATACTTTTATATCGCCCCGAGATATAAAAAGTACCCCTCAGGGAACCTATAACTGCCCCTCAGGGAACCTATTTCACCGCGGCGGGATGTCAAAAATTGCCGGCGAGGCTTCAAATGTCCCCCCAGGGGCAGGAAAGGTCCCCGCGGGGGCAGGAGAGGTCCCCTCAGGGGCAGGGGATGTCCTAATATCCCGCCGGAGATGTTTTTGAGACGTTCTCACTGAAAAAATCCACGCCGGACATCCAAAAATCAAGAAAATTTTGGGCTCTGTTCCGCCGTCATGAAAAAAAAGTTTGTACCTGTTGAATCTTTTTTGACATCCACGGCGCAGTTTTTCCATTTCTAGGAACCCCTGAGGGGAACAAAAACTTCCCCTGGGGGGATGTGAAAAGTCGACGGCGGATCACCCAAATTCATCCAAATTACCAGGAAATACTTCGACGCCGATTTAAATAGTTCTCCGGGAGCCGCCGTGAGACTGGGGCATAAGTCTTGATCTTCCGCTTATAAATGAGCTTTCCACACTTCAATCACCACGTTATTTCAAATAAATGTCTTTACACTAAGTTTACAGTCATTTGAAATACAGGCAGACATTTTTGAATATATTCGGGAATTTTAGAAATATTATCACTGAAACAAGTAGTTTTGCCTGTCTCTGTTCGTGACAAGTTGCTGTCAGTCCCTGGAAAATCGAATTGGGTCAACAGTTACATAATATATATAAGACAGTTCACAAGATCAGGTCGCACAACAGTTGTCCGTATTACCAAGCCAGATTCAAAAAGCATGGCTGCTTGTGAAGATCCAGTATTCTGCTTTGAATGGAAATGCTTGGAAATCAGCAGGCAAAAAGAAACAGATTTTCAACTCTAGTTTTGCCTTTTGTTATAGAAAGGGATGATTTTACTCATCAGAAGTTTGATGGTCTTCGATCTACTTCAAACCAATTATGCATGTTAAAGAATTGTCAGAAAAGTTTCCAAAAATAATGCTCTTTCACTTATTAACAAGGCTATAAAAAGCAGCAGTTGTTGCTTTTTCGTACCAAAAATACCCATGTGTATTGATTCATTTACCTTGGGGAGATAGATTAACCAGCTGAATAGTTTAAAATTTTGTATAGGCTGTGTAACACTCAGCATAATGTCTGGCTAATGCTACAAGTGGCGCCATCTTTACTGTGTTGTTTTTTTGCTACAATGTATACACATCCTCCATGATAAAAAGTAGTTCCTAAGTAATTTGGTTTTCACAAGCTTTGCACAGAACTGCTTAAAATTGAAGTTTTTGGAAATAGACTAGGCCATCAGCAAATGTTGGGACTGTTCAGGTTTCTTCTAGACAAAGTTGTGCAGGTTCCAGACAATCAGTTTCTGTTGACCGCTCACAGGAGTTCGCAAATTTGGCCCCTTGAGTTTGCAACGCTCCAAAATGTCGGAATAGAAAATTGGAAATAAAATACTAAAAATCTTCAATTTCAATTTTGTCAAAATTTTAAAAAATTTTTTACATTAAATTGAAGCTGAGACTACACGCTACAATGCTGCATTGACGGATCTTTTTACTTTTTTTTCACCCTAAACTTTGTTCAAGGACACTGTGAGCATGTTTCAGTATCTATACTCTGTATTCATACTGAGTACCTAGAAAGCTCTAGAAGGACAAATACAGCTAAATACATACATAATTACATATATATAATAACAATAATAATAATATGGATTTACATATCGCTAATTTCAGTAAACTGCTCATCAGCACTTTTTCAGATCAAATCACTTGTAGGAATTCTGGAACATATGGGTTTTTAGATTATTCTTGATGCTTTCTAATGTTTGTGCAGTTCTCACTTTTTCAGGCAAAGTGTTCCAGAGTTTTGGTGCCGCATAGGAAAATGTTCGATCTTCAAACTTATTTTCATTGCATGGAGCAGGTTCTGTTAATACAACAGTTTGTGGTTGCTTCTCATGTTCTTGTTGACTTGAACAAGTTCCTAGATGTATTGTGGTGCCTGATTGTTCATGCCTTCCATGTAGTTGTCATCAATTTGAATTGTATTCTTGCTGTGATTGGTAACCAGTGCAGTTGTTTCCTACTCTGGCTAAATTATTGTTTTTTAACAATTCAAATAAAATAAATCAAAAAGCAACTGCAGATCATAAATATAGCTGATGTCACATTTCATCAAAAAGTATTATACCGGGCGAATTGAAATTTTGAGTATTGCCTTTTGACATAAAAAACTTACTTACAAAACTTGTCAAAATTTCGAAATTCTGATATTTTTTTCGGGGAAAATCACTAAATATTTCGATTACTTTTAATTTTTTTCCTGTTTAAAATAAATATTCAGAGTCTGAGTGAGTCAGTAAGACTTTATTAAGTTATCTTGGTACATGTATTCTTGGAAGGTACCAAATGGACTAATGTCTAGCGAAAGAACTTGGTAAACAGGTTCCTGAATTCCATCTCATCAAATAAGCGGTCTCTATTCCGATCATGCGCAAGAAATAACCACCAGGCTCGTCTGGGTCCTAAGCCCGTCTTAATCTTGGCCATTTCTTTAAAGTTCAGGACATCATTGTTATTGCGGTCCAAAACATTGAATATCTTCGCAATGCGGTCCTTCCTGAAAAGAAAAGAGGTCCTCAATATAGGTATGAGGAAAAATTGTGATAAAATATTTAAAAGTGAACAGGCGATTGCCTTAAGTAAGGCTCTCCATGAACTGACTCTTGTACGAGATAGTCAGGCTGAATGCTACTAATCAGAAGTGAAATTCTTGAAATTGTGGACTCTATATGTTTGGACTGAATTTCCTATATTTTCCAATTGAATTTTAAAATTTATTTAATTATATCTAAAATTGTATCACTATTGTATGTGTACCCTGAGTACGAATAAATATAATAATAATAATAATAATATTACACATTTATGTCCATGTACACTCCTGCTCATAAATATGGAACACTCTTTTGGAAAAAAAGTGTCAAATAAAAATAAATTTCAGAGTGTGAATGCAAGTAAGGTCCATCGTAAAGGTCAAGTCATCTTCTCCGATCACTCTTTGAAAGCTTCAACTACATTTCTTGCAAGAATTAAAAATGTTTGGTTGAATGCACCTCACCCCAAAAAACCCCCCGAATTTCCATATTTCGTGCTGCTGTAACTTTTCCTGGGTCTAACGCTGCAGCATGCGCTTTACACGAGAGAATGTTCTTAAGTGGTAATTTGAAGTAGTTACCATTGAATCAGACCGTCATGTGCCTCAGCAGAAGTTGCTAAAGTCGTCAATTTCAATGGAGAACGTTGAAGTATTCCAAATTTATGAGCAACGGTGTAAGTTTGATCTTTTACGGTTTTATCTAATCAGCATTATTAGGGTGATCCAAAATACCATGCAAAGCTTATTTTCTTAAAATCTGAATTCTGGCTGTATTTAGGTTAGTCAAATAAAAGAAGGAGTCACATGTTGCTTCAAGTGACTCCAACAAAGCTGTAGGGGAGACCGGGGTAAGTTGTGTCATGTTTTGCGTCAGGTTGATTTAACACTGATTTTCCAAAGAACTATCTATAGCAGCATGGAAGATCATTGATCTAATCTGAAAATCAGTTATATGAAAATATAATACCTTGGTCTGAATCGACCAAAGTTTCCGGACAATCGGTCCAATGGGAAGATTATGTCAGGCATTTGAAAAAAGTAGGTCAAGTGGCACAACTGTCCGCTGCCGGAGTAAGTTGTGCCGCATGACAGAGCAAGTTGTTGCGCTTAATTAATTAATTAAAATATTATATCTCTGTTGAGTAGGTTTGCTTACAATGCTAACGCTGCAGCATAGAATTTGGTGAATTCCTTAATGTTGAGTTTCCGATTTCGGCTGACATCATTTTTCCAGAAGAGCCAAACCATCCTCCTGACATAGAAGACAAGAGGGGGTTGTGACATTTTCTTTGCGGCTTCTTTGATTCCGACAGATCCATCCTCGTCCAGGTCAAACTCCTTGAATTTAGATGCCACTTCTTGCTCCCTGCAATCACAAGCAATGCAAAATTTATGTGACTATGGTGTCAGAATGTGCTCTGTTTGTATTCTGTCACAAACTGATTTACTGTGACCTGAATAGCAGGCAGGTGACACCCGGAGATGGTAACATCGGAGGTAGGCCGTACCAAATTTCGACAAAGTTAACCGATCAGAGCCGAACCTTTCCAAAAGTTGTGAATAGAGTCACAATTTAATTGAATATGCTAAGCACAGTACATTACCCTACTTCTGAGTCTTGAACAGTAGCTTTTGAGTCAGCCCCATCAATTTCTGGCTCCGGTATCACAACTGCCAATTCTGGCACTGCAGCTTTTGATTCGGGCACTACATCTTCTGATTCCTGTACCACATCTTCTAAATCTGGCACTACATCTTCTGAATCTGGTACCACAGCTTCGGATTCAGGCACTTCAGCTTCTAAATCTGGCACCAAAGCTTCTGAATCGGACACTACATCTTCTGATTCGGGCACTACATCTTCTGATTTGGGTACTACATCTTCTGATTCGGGCACTACATCTTCTGATTCAGGCACTACGTCTTCTGATTCGGGAACTACATCTTCGGATTCAGGCACTTCAGCTTCTGATGCTTGAACTGCGACAGAAAATAGCAAAAGTTCCAGGAGCATGAACATGCACATCCACTTCTGACCAGCCATGATTCCAATATCTATCGCCAAGCAATTGCATGCAAGATATGCGTACTGAAAATTGCTCTGCACAGCTTTATATACCCAGGAATCATCCATCATGTTATATTAATACAGGAAGCTGGCTATCAATTTCAGTTTTCTAAATGTTTAACTCAAAAGGCAATTCAAATTTTATGAGAACTATCATTGTTGGCATGTATAAAATTTAATATCCAGTAGCGATGAAAGTGATTTGAGCTACACTTGATGTTTCTGGGAAAAGAGCTTTCCTGTTGCTTATTGAGCTTTGACGTTGAGCCTTTATGATGAGCTTTGCGGCAGACATCCCTGGTTGTATCACTTCATAAAATAACTATTATCATAATTAATCAAAACACACACTGAAATTTCAAAGCACATCCGGGGACTAATAATAAATCACATAACTTCCAATAAACAGTTTCACAATTTATTAGTTTGGAATTATTAGTGATTGAGTGCGTCAGTGTTTTGGTCTCACCAGTGAATGAGCTATTTAGACACATACCGTAATATAGGGTGAATAGGGACAGATTTGGCACATTTCCTGCCATATCATAGGCACAAAACCTCCAATAAATCTCAGTATAGTCTCAAATCATGTCCAGACCGTATATTTAACTATCCCTGAGAGCATTAACTGATACCTATATTTTTCTAGCATTCAGGCTGAAAAAATCACTGACCCTATTCACCACTCACTTTGGGGTGAATCGGGACAGGGACTTATCTAGATAACTTTTACTCCCTACCCTGTTTAATTGATTCATAATTATGAATAAACATTAGAAAACATGTTTAGCACCCAAAAAAGTCACTATTAGCAAAATTTGAAGTCTGTTGATTGCAGAAAATTGACTTTTCAATTAGATGTAATAAATCACTGTAAATTGACAAACATGTATTAATCTGCTAATTTTACAAGTGATAAATAATCTTGGACTAAATCCACAACAAATGACGCCAATTTCAACAATTTAAACCCAAAATCCATGAAAATAAGCTATATTGAAAATTGGTAATGTTTTTGGGCAAGCTCTGTAACTCTGCCATTCACCTGGATCCGAACCCAAGGCTGAACAGACTAAATATGACATCTCAGTGACTCCCTTGGTCTCTTAAAACTGTTTAAATCAATTTGAACTATATATTCTTCATTTTCCTGTTTTTATTTGATGTTACATCACATAATTTTTTATAAGTTTTCAAAAGTGCATATTTATAACAATTTTGGCATAGATTGACACTCTAATAGCATTTCTACAAGATAAAAATAATTTTTAAGCATGGTAGTACCCCATCTAACATTATATTTATAACATTATATCATTGATTTCGTTTCATGAGTTATTACAGGGGGCTGAAAATTACACTAAAATAACTCTAAAACTGACAATGCATTAGTGCCTCTTGAATATAGTTCGTGCAAATGAACCTAAGTTTATGATTTTATCCGTAATTGGCCACAACTATATACTTCAAGTTTTGTGAGAATTTCGTGCATGTAGCTTCTATAGTTTTAGTGGTACAAGCAAAGTTTTGACCAGTTTGTGGAAGTTTAAATTATACTATTTTTAACTTGTTATATGAGTTCACAATGAACTTTTTTCAGGAGCATCCTTCTGCATGGGAGAATCTGTATCATTTTGATTTTCAAGGTTGTCGTATTTTGGCAATAACAGGCTGTTGTAGAGAGTCTCCATTTGGAGTCTTCTTCTTGGGGTAGCCCAGTAACTGTTACCACCACTGCCACGAGGAGGCCCGAGACCTGCGGGGGCAGTCACAGTGACTACGCACAGAGTTGTTAGTGGTTTTCTATAGCTGACAGAAATTTCCTTTCATATGAATTGACTTTTTCTGAAACATGTGCTTCCCCTCCATCACTCAGGAAATCATGTACAGTGCTGCCGCATTGTTGCACCTTGACACAAGACCTGCATCAAGGAATGTTGCTGTGATTCTAATCTTTGGATATTGTATTTTATTCATTAGTAATCCCCGGATATAATTATGTCTGGAGGTTAATCTGTTTTTCCATCAACTGTCAAAACATTTATTTGAAGTAATATGATGATGGATGTGTCACAGGAAAAGCTTATTTTAAGCCAGGAGGATCAAGATTAGGTCCAATTCAATTTCATCACTCCTCTAAAATTAATTGTATTTATAAAGGCCTATATACTATGGTGGCTGAAATTTGTAACCGCTTTCCTACATTCTTATAATGTGGTACATCAGTAATTAACAAATGATGAGAATTATTTTGCAGCACGTTCACAGGGCAAAAGTGGTGGAGGTGTTGGAATTCTCATTAAGAAGTCACTTAAACCAGAGACTGTTGGTACTGCCACCTACAGAACATTTGAGACTATTGAAATCTCGTTTAAATCCACCAACAGGATGGTCTGCCTGGCTCTCGTATATAGACCGCCATGCACCTTCGTCAAGCAACGGTCACACCTGGCAAGCTTTTCAGACTGAATACAGTGAATTTGTTGCACACTTTACTAATTCTTCTGGTCATTTAATAATTATGGGAGATCTTAACATCCACGTTCATGATCACAGTGACTCTAAAGTGAAGGATTACAATGACATCCTTGATGTTAACAATCTTGACCAGATTGTTTGTGTCCCAACGCATGTCCATTAACACTCTTGACCACATCACCGTTAGAAAATCTGAGAAGCTTATTGACATGTCATCAATTTCGGTTGATGCTCCTGGCATCATATCTGACCACTCTCTAATAACTTTCAGCATTGTGTGCACAAAACCACCCTCTGTCAGAAAGAATATAAGCTATCGTTCCTGGAAGAAACTTGATCTCTCAAAATTTGAGTCTGATCTCAAGTCTGTCATAGACAATTTCAGCTCTGATGATCACCTACCTTTATCAGCTCTTGTCTCATCTCAATGAAGTACTTCCTGTCAAGACAAAGGCAGTGAGCACTAAACCTGCTCAGCCCTGGCACACTTATAAATGAGATCTCCCTTACTCGTGCAAAGCGCAGAAAACTTGAACAAATCTGGCTTCAATCAAGGTTAACTGTCCATCTTGAGGTATATAAATCTCACTGTTCTGCCTTCAAAAAATTGCTTCGTAAGACAAAGATCAAGTACTATCAGGAAAAAATTGATCAGTGCTCTAAGGACCAGAAAAAACTGTTCCAAGTTGTCAACAAACTTCTCCAACGCAAAGCTGTCACCCCACTGCCATCCACTTCTGATCCTTTCATGCTTGCTGAAAGCTTCGCTGACTTTTTCGAGTCTAAAATAGCCAATATCAGGAGCAAGCTCATTCCTGATTCTTCCCTATTCCTGATTCTTCCCTCTGCAATATGTTGATCAAATTAAAACATCTGATCACAAAATGGCTGCCTTTACTCCAGTCACAGAGGAGGAAATCCTAACTATTATTCGCAAAGCCCCATCGAAGCAGTGCAGTGTGTCGATTTGATCCCTACCTGGTTGCTTAAAGACTTGTCATCTGCCTTTGTTCCTCTCATCACTCTCATTGTCAACCGATCCATGAGTGAGGGAAATGTTCCATCAGCTTTCAAGGAAGCGGTTGTGTACCCGCTACTTAAAAAGCCTTCCCTTTGCTGTGAAGACCTCAGCAACTACCGGCCGGTCTCTAATCTCAATTTCATAAACAAAGTCCTTGAAAAGGCTGTCGTCTCCAGAATCAATGATCATCTTGCCCAAAACAAACTGCTTGAACCACTCCAATCTGCTTACCGTCAATACCGTAGCACTGAGACAGCACTCATAAAGGTCCACAATGACTTATATATAGCAAATGCCCTAGATCGTAAATGTGCCTGCTTGTTAATTTTGCTCGATTTAAGTGCCGCATTTGACACTACAGACCATCAAAAAACTCCTGATGCGTTGTGAAACTGTGTTTGGCATCACTGGTTCTGTATTATGCTGGCTGAAGTGATACCTCTCTAACAGGACCCAACGAGTTTTGATTGATGGTTCGTCATCTACTGCTAGAACCCTAGTCTGTGGTGTTCCACAGGGGTCCATTATTGGACCCCTGCTCTTTATCATGTACACCTCTCCACTTGGTCAAGTTTTGAGACAGCAAAATATCAATTTTCATCTTTATGCAGACGATACTCAATTGTATTTGAAATTTGAACCATCACAATTTGGCACCACCTCTACGTTGATGGAAGCCACAATCAGCATGGTCTCCTCCTGGATGTCTGATAACATGCTCAAGCTCAACACCAACAAAACAGATGCCCTTGTCATTGCTTCAAAACAACATCTGGACAGCTTTATGAACAAATCTCTATGTGTTGGTGGCGATGATATTCCCTTCAGCTCCAGTGCTAGGAATATTGGAGTAATATTCGATTCGACGCTGTCTATGATTCCACACATTAATGGCGCTGCTAGATCGGCCAACTTTCATCTGCGTAACATCGGGAGAACTCGTAAATTCCTCACAAAAAGCGCAACAATCCAGCTGGTTCATTCTCTGGTTACGTCACGACTGGATTACGGAAATGCTTTGTTTGTGAACATTCCTATGCGCCATCTATCCAAGCTTCAGACTGTCCAGAACACCGCAGCCAGGATTATCACCAGAACTAAGAAATATGATCACACCACTCCTGTCTTGCAATCATTACACTGGCTCCCAATTGAGTACCGCATTAAATACAAAATTTGTCTCCTCACATTTAAAGCTCTCCGACATATGTGTCCAGAATATATCCAGGATCTGATTGTGCCCTATGTGCCATCCAAGTCTCTTCGGTCAGGCAGCCAAAACCTTCTAGTCATTCCCCAGGCAAGATCCAAGACCTACGGTGCTAAGACTTTCAGTGTGGCAGCTCCTACTTTATGGAATGCCTTAAGACTTTCTTTTTTAAACAGTGCTATCAACTAAAATAATTATTACATTTTACTGTTTTTAATTTCTTAATATTAATATTTTTCACTTATTTTAATTGTTTACATTCATTGTACAGCGCAGCTGAAACATTTTCTTGTATGCGATATTTGCGCTTTATAAATCAGAATAATAATAATAATAATAATTGCAGGGCAGTGTGACAGTGTTATGCAGTGATTGAGTGCACAATTTGTTTGAGCTGACATATAAAATGTAGCTTGTTGTTTTAAGTTATGATAACCTGGCCATTGTCATAGCTTAAAACAAGAAGCTGTGTCAGCTCAAAGGAATTGTGCAACCATCTCACTCAATCATTTAAGGCTTTAAGCTGACTCAATATTCAAATTCTACAGTACTTGCTACAAATTTAGTATGTGTCTAAATAGCTCATTCTGGCGAGACCAAAACACTGATGCTACAGTCTCACGGCACGTTACGGAGCACTTTAGGCGTCGACGGGATGGTATTTCCTGGTAATTTGGATGAATTTGGGTGATCCGACGACTTTTCACATCCCTCAGGGGTACTTTTTGTTCCCCTCAGGGGTTCCTAGAAATGGAATGACTGCGCCGTGGATGTCAAAAAATTTTCATGTTGAAATATTTTTTCCATGACGCCGGAACAGAGCCCAAAATTTTCTTGATTTTTGGATGTCCGGTGGGGGTTTTTTCAGTGAGAACGACTCAAAAACATCTCCGGCGGGATATTAGGACATCCCCTGCCCCTGAGGGGACCTCTCCTGCCCCTGCGGGGACCTCTCCTGCCCCTGCGGGATATTTTTACTTTCCCTGCGGGACATTTGCAGCCTCGCCGGCAGTTTTTGACATCCCGCCGACGGTCTTTTGACATCCTGCCGACGATTTTTGACATACCACAGGCATTTAGATCGTGCCTCCCAGGCATTTAGATCTTTCCCACAGGGATATGATCTTGTCTCCGCCGATTTACGATCTTATCCCGCCGATTTACGATCTTATGCCGCCGATTTACGATCTTATCCCACCGTGATATGCTTTTAATTAATTATATAATCGTTTTATAAACATTGTGTCGCCGGGTTAGCCATATTTTTCCTAGAATTCCTCTCAAGCTATCCCTCAGGGGTAAAAAGTTCTCCGTAACGTGCCGTGAGACAGGGGCATGACTCACTCAATCACTAATAATT
Source organism: Platynereis dumerilii (assembly GCA_026936325.1). Classification (NCBI taxonomy): domain Eukaryota; kingdom Metazoa; phylum Annelida; class Polychaeta; order Phyllodocida; family Nereididae; genus Platynereis; species Platynereis dumerilii. The sequence goes on along the minus strand of JAPTHN010000016.1, from coordinate 10,546,806 downwards.
CCCAAAATGAGTATATTCTAATATATTGTAAAACTGTTTATTGGTAGTTCTGTGATTTAATTTAGTCCTCGGATGTCTTTAGAAATGTCAGTATGTGTTTTGATTAATTGTGATAGTTATTTTATGAAGTGACATAACCAGGGATGTCAGCAGGAAAAACTAAGGCCTAGTTCAAAAATAATGAAGCCTTGCAGCTTATTTTCTGTAGGGGTCTCAAAATATGAGAATGGCTGTATGTGACAACTTAATGGTACATAATAACTTTGAGTACATTCTTGTGCAACTTTCCTGAAAATTTCATGACATTCTGTCTCATAGTTATTGAGATAGAGTTGAATTACATTGAAAAACAGGCATTTTTTCACCAAAAAAACGTGACATAACATTTTTTGCCACTTGAATTCTTTCAGTTTTACAAATTTGGACATATTCTAAGGCAATTTCCCAGCACTTTTTTGAATCTCTACATCCTCAGGCTTCATAAATCCATCAAATCAAGTATTTATATTTGCCTGTTATGACATTATTGAGCTATTTGGATTCAAAGGTTGACTTCCAAAAATTAAGTAAAATTTGACACTTACTGATCTGGGATGCTCTAGTGCCCCTTTGACATATGTCAGTTGAATCGTTTGGCCCTTGAGACCTAGTCTTATATCTGCTTACCCATTTTGGAGCTTCTTGTGGTTGTGGAAAATTTAGTTCACTAAAAAATTCCAATGAATAGCAGGGTAGGTGAATCCGTCGCAAGCGTAACGCCCAGAACACTTTCTAGTGCCACAGAGGAATAAAAGCTCCGTTTTAAATCTTGTTTGGCTTGTAATATTGCAAAATCTGTGTAGTATTGAGAAACAATCAAGTAATCCATGTCCGCAGCTGGTTTCTGGTGGTAAAATACAAATGGGGTTTTGTCGCAAGCGTAACGCTATGGAAAATATTGATCATATTTTCATGGTTTTCTTGTAAGGAGTAAAGCAGTCATTCTAGTATTACTTGCAGTGATAATCAACACAATATTTCAGTAGTTGGAGTATGTTTCAATGTTTAATTATCAAAATTTTGCTCTTTGTGAAGCTTTCCTCAAAATTTTGGGCCAATTTGTCGAAATAGGCAATAACCAGTACAAATTTCACTTTAATTTTGTAATTACTCTTTCGCTTGATCCAGTTATTACTGATAATACATTTAAAATGGATTTGGGTCAAAACCAGAACACTTTTTTGACTTCTGTGTCACACAAGTACCCAAAATTGGCTTTTTTAGTGGAAAAATAGGCTAAAAAACACGCTTCTATCATCATTTGCTCTGTCCGTATTCATTTTGGTGGCACTTATTTGGTACCAACTCGAAGCCCACATTTGGGTGCATAACACAGGACAGGTGAAATTGTTTTAGAGGAAAATATGTACATCTGGGGAGAAAATTTGAACGTTTTTTTTTAAATATTGCGACAAAATTTCGAAAAATACTGTTTTCCTCATAAAATATTTCGTGAATTTGGATGAAAACAGCCATGGAGGCTTAAGAGTATATGAGTTTTGTCATCCAACAAAAAATTTAGATTTAATTTGATGATAAGTTACCATTTAGTCTACTTTTCTTTTACTGCCATGGAAATAAAAATATATAAAATTTGGTAATATTCAGCTTTTATCAGTCATTTCCACAAACCACAGAAAAATGGTAAATACAGTTTCTAGAACTTAGACATGTTTGTTACAATATTATGTGGTCATTTGATACTTATAAACATTCTAAAATTTTGATGGTCATGTCACACTTTGGCTTCATTATTTTTGAACTAGGCCCTAAATTTAAAAAAAGTATAGGTATAATTAATAAGGCAACAAAGGTACTTAGCAAAGAGACCTTAATTACATTATATTATTCATTTATGTATCCTTACCTAAACTATGGAATTGAACTTTGGGGTTGTTCATCAAAGCATAACCTATTGGACTGATGTGAAGGCTGTTAGTGATCTTGAAAATCTGCAACTTGGGTACCTAAAGAATATGTTAGGGGTAAGAAAACAAACACCGTCACTAGCAGTGTATGGTGAGACCGGTAGGTTTCCGCTGCATGTCAGGCAAAAAATACGAATGGTTAATTATTGGACCAAAATAGAAAAAATGTCAAATGAAAAAATTCTTAAGAAATGTCTGCTAGTCCAAAAAGAGATGCATAGAGGCGGCTTTAAAAATAACTGGATCAGAAGGTTATGTCAATTACTAGACAATTGTGGTATAGAATGCAACATCCAAAACACTTCAGACTTAAAACTTGACTACATGAGCAATAATTTCAAACTAAAACTATTTGAAACTGAACAGACAAGACTAATTGAGTCAATAAACGATAGTGAACAGCAGCCAAAACTGAGAACATATAAACTGTATAAAACTGACTGCCGATTAGAGCCATATTTACTCCTCAAGCTTACTCGAAAAATAGCAGTAAAATTTGCCAGATTTAGAACTAGCTCGCATAGCTTATGCATTGAAACAGGACGGCATCATAAGCCAAAAATTCCTGCGGAGGATCGAATCTGTGCAAAATGCACTTTAAATGTAGTTGTAGATGAGACACATTGCCTTATTGTTTGTCCGAGCAACTCAATCTATAGGAATGACCTTTTTTCAACTGCAAGACGATTTATAGATAATTTTCAAACACTAGACAATATAAGATAATTTGTAGCAATAATGAAAAGTAAAGAGCCCAAATTGTTAATGAGTCTGGGACTCTGGGTAAATTCCTACAGCAAGCTGATGTATGAACCAGGTAAAACATCTCCTATGGTCACACAATCATGTTCCTGTGTATGTACTCTGATTGACTTTATGTTCTTAATATGACATTTTCTGTGCCATTGAATACGTACATAAGACTACATCTGTCGACTCAATAAGCTTATTATGCAATTGTTTATAACTGTTCCTGACTGTGAATAACTATTGCGTGGGCACCGAAATGACTGTCTTGACTTTCCAGAGCACCAGTGCATGGACATTTAAGCGGTTGCCGCTGTCCATGCCTGGTTGCTCAGGATTGATCAACATTAAAACGCCCAATTGTAACTTTTTAATGATATATGTATATTTATCATTAATGAATACCTGATATTTACGTTTCAATAACTGCAGTCATTTTACATATAAACCAATGACTTCTGTGAAGTAATTTTGTTTATGGCACGTATAGATATATAGTCAGCAACTAATTCTCCTTATCTGAATCACTTATCAATTGGGTGGCTGGAACCTAGATTTATAATGTTAGTATTCATATTGATCTTACATGTACCTGCTTATATTTTACGTAATCAGCTTTGTCTCTGTATAATTTTCTTAGCATTTTGTTTGTATGTATGTATGTATGCACTTTGTATTTTACATTTTATTTTGATGACATATGTATCTGTGATGATATGAGATTGGCAATAAAAGATTATATAGAAAAGGATTGTGAGAACGATTTGCAAAGTCCATTTTTGCCATCATACAACACCACTCTTTCTTGACTTGAAGATCTATGTTCAGTGTATGTTGAATGTTGATAAGATTTATCAGTATCATCATCATGTAAGTTTGTTGATGCTTAAAATGTATAAGAATCAGGCTCCTATTTTACGAAATACAATATGTATATTTATGAATGATTATAATATGTGTAACACTCATCAAATACTGGATTATCTGTTGTATCTGTTTAAATTAGCTATTTGTCAAAAAGGGATGTATGGTCTGAAAACTGAAAAATGAGATCAAAATTCTGTTGACCGCTTACAGGAGCTCGCGAATTTTGCACCCTAGGTGGCAGCAAATAGCGGTCAACTTGTAGACAGCTTAAATGTATACGAATCAGGCTCCTGTTTTACGAAATACAATATGTATATTTATAAATAATAATAACATGTGTAACACTCGTCAAATACTGGATTATCTGTTGTATCTATTTAAATTAGCTATTTGTCAAAAAGGGTTTAGATATATGGGTATTAAGATTTGGAACTACATAACCCGTTCAATATAGATTTTTCTTTGTCAATTGAGTAATTGAGTTACATTGTGGCAACATAATTTATACCATAAATTTCTACTTCATATAGATAAGCACTCCACCAATTGGCAACATGAGTAAGTAAGTAAGTAAGTAAGTAAGTAAGTAAGTAAGTAAGTAAGTAAGTAAGTAAGTAAGTAAGTATTGAGATGCAATTTGTTTATTTAACTGAATTACATATACATGGAATATGACTTGCTGAATCACAGATCATGGTAAATTATAAATAATATATTTAAATTGACAAGCAACACAAAATAAGGTACATTTAAAAATAAGAATTAAACATGTCAGGACAACTCTGTCTGATTAGCAGCTTGTGTAGCCCTACCATTACACCTCAGCTATTTCATAATTTTAAAACAGGGATGAGGGCAGGTAATAGGGCTATCAGACGAACCACCAATGCTTCAATGCAACAGGAGCTGTGCTGTATATGAGGTAAAATGTCAGCATGTCGGACATACTAACATGGTGCACGTCGTCCAACAAGATGACATTTTGACGTTGCTCAGCTCCTTTTGCACTTGAAGCTTTGGTTGATGGCTTGTCTGATACCTCAATTACTTGACCTCATCCCTGTTTAATAATGAAATAACTGAGGTTTAATGGTAGGGCTACACAAGCTGCTAAAGTGTCAAATATTGTAAATTGGACTCTAAGGAATGGGCCAACATCTACTCTGAGTGCCCCTTGGGACTTCTCCGATTTCCAAATAGAATAAATTTGGAAATATTACAGTAAATAATAAAATAGCTTGCAATCATGTATGCACCATGTTCTCTGGAAATTGAACTTCTAAATATCAGTCACTTGGCTGGTCCAGTGGTCTTGAAAAATTACTTCAGAAACATTTTTAAAATCTGCTGTTAAATTCATATATATAAAACAATTGGAGAACAAATTAGTTTTTCAGTTTCTCTGTCCACCTCAATAAACTCCATAAATATGACCAGCATTTCTCCTCATGGGGGAGTTCAGTGATCTCTACATAGAGATCACTGGGGGAGTTTATCTATTGTCATTTCTTGTATCAGATCTTTCAAGCAATCAATCAATAAATCCCTCCATGTCAGAGTGTTCTTCATGGCAAGGGTACACAGCTAGGTTTCGCTTTTAAAATTTTTTAAAGAACGTTATATTTGTCAAATTTAGTCAAATTGAAGGACCTCGCAGTGTAGCACAAGCCTAAGGTAATGGATAGACTGATACGGTAGTATCTTCAACAATGTCCACAATCCAGCTGTTTGACTCAAGGAATCTTACCCTCTCCATTCCAGATATTATACTAGACATTTCAGAGTCACATTTTGAATTTATTGAAAAGTTCCTTTTTTTTTCAATGATTTGGGAATTTCACCTCCGGGCAGAAGCATTTGTCGCTTCATCTGTCTGCAAAGTGACCCCTGTTTCTGAGTGTTTCATTGCAAGCTTTTGGCAGGATATACGCCACCACGTGCAAAGCATTTTCCCTAAACTGTCTGGTACACCAGCCAAAGAGAACTGGGTAGCACAAAGGTAGCAATGAAAACTCAGCATACAAGGTAAATAGGTGAAGAGAATAAGTAGAAGCAAAGTCACAGTACTGGCGCAGTAAGCCAATTATGAATGATACAGCAACAATTGATGCATATATGTACATTCTCACTTTTAACAATTTCTCTGACTTGTTTTCTTTTCTTTGTGAGGCTTTTCGTACCTTTTCTATCTGTCTGTTGATAGCATAGATGCATGGTTGCTATGACTACAAATGATAACAGTCCAAATGTAAAGTTGACTTTTGGTTGTTTGATTTCTCCAAATTGGAAAATACACAGAGCACTGAGTGATTGGTGTCCACTGAAAGAAAAGACAAGCAGACAAAAAAGTCCTGTCATTATCATCAATAAAAGGATGAAACACTTATGCTCACTTCCATTTGACTTGATATGTGCAAGCTTCACTAAGATCTTTGAGAAAAATAAGATATTGCAGCAGAGAAAGAAATAACTAGATCCAAATTGTCCATAGGCAATAGCTTTGCACAAGAATTTCTCAGATCTGTCAAATTTTACCAATGAGGATAAACTAGTCGTTTGATTAAGGAAATGAAATGCAATCAATAAATATTCCAAAGCCTATGATTATTGTTACAGAAAAAGATGTTTTTTTAGGTTTCCCTGAACGCCACAGCACGTTTAAAAGTGTGACGCTATTTAACACACAAATTGTAAAGATGTTGAGTGCGATGATCCATGAATGTTTGGGCTACATATCAGAACAGACTGACCACAAAGTTGTCGCTTTGATATTCTTACACTTAGGAATCACGTCACTTCCTTTGAGACAGCAGTAGTGAACGTCATCAACAAATACTTCTTCGAGTGTTCATGAAAGAAGCATTCCTTTATATACAGTGGTCACTGGAGAACCAATTAATCTAATCATTTGAATGGAATTTAAGCCAAACACAATTTCTTTTGTTAACTGACCAATTTCTGTATTTGACATGTCAAGAATCTCGAGTTTTTCCAGATTGCAAAAAGAGCATTCTTCTATCCAGTATATTTTTGAATTTGCCAAATTCAGTCTCACCAAATGATTCATTGTTTGGAATTTGTCCCTTCTGATTGCATCCAGGTCTGAACTCCGAAAGTCAAGGAATTTAAGTTTTTTCATGTCAACTTTTCTTGAGCTGAAATCTACCAAACTACTGTGACTGATGTCTAACTTCACAACATTTGGAATAGTAAATCTTTTTAATAACAAAATATTATTTATGTTGCACCGAGACAAGTTGACAAACCAGGCATTGGGAAAATTCATTGATTTTTCAAGTGACTGGAAATTTGTTTGAAATGACACTATAGCGAAATGACTGTCTTTGACTGTTGACGAATTTGTACAATGAATCATTCTACCAAGACATGTGCATCCGGTGGGACATCCGGTGTTATTGCAGAAGTATTCATCATCTCCTGAGATGGGACAATGCAGAATGCCATCGCAAACTTCGTAGGGATGAACACACATATTCTCTTTTGTGCAACGCAACATTTTGGGACATGTCCAAGTTGTGCAATTAAGTTCATCATCTCCAAATGGACATTCACGGATCCCGTTGGAAACTGATCGAAATGGCAGCTTCACACCATCATTAATACAACTTAACTTTTCAGGTGTCTTAAAATTTTTGCAGTCATCATCAAATTGCCAGCTGTCGTTACAAGGAAGATTGTTACCATAATAATCTTTGTCTCTTGTTCATGAATATTTTTTTGGAAAACATGTTAGAGAACCCATTGGGCAAACAAGTCCATTGCTATCATACTTGGATGATAATTTGCTGCTTTTTGCAAAGTGTAGTGCAGTTTCTCTGCACTCAGCAATTGGCTGTTTCACTTGTAGTGGGCTCCAGGCTGGAGAATATGCATGTGCCCTTCCAATATGATAATCGGGACATTCTTCCTCTTCCTCACCTTCTTCACAATCCCGTAAAAGATCACAAACCCTTGATAGGGGAATACATGTTCTGTCACCACAACGGAAATATAAATTTGCCAATGTGTCATCGGAGCATGAATCATTGCAGTTTTGTTTGTCACTGTGGTTTGGTATGCATCAATATGCATCATTATGCATCGATACGCAAGTAAACTGGAGTTTTAATGATAATCTGTCCAGTTCTTGATGATGCAAAAGGCTGCGTTGCTCTGTAAAAAGTTACATTTGCAGGTCTATGTATCAATATGTGGGTGTATGCATTGCTGTTGTGGAGGTTTTGCAAGCCTATGCAAACTTATTGCATAGATATGTATAACTATGCAACTGCTACGTGTCACACCAATCAACATGTAAAATTGGACCCAATTGAAACGTGAACACTGCTGCTTTTGGACAGATTTTGGAATTTATCCCACTATGCAATAGAACGTGGGTATATGCAGTCAGTGGGAAAGAGGCTTAAGAGGCTCGGCTCTTGACTACACACAACATGCACTCCTCTTTCATCAGGCTGTTGGAATGGAAATTCTATCTTGAAGTTTTTCTTTAAGTTTTCTCTTTGCATTTAAGTTCCCCGTACTAGTCGATGAATTTGCCGCATATCAACAAGTTGCTCTCACTTTTGAAAATAAAGAATCCTTGGGAATTTCCCCTGCTCCTTATATAATTTAAGGAAGTCATCAAGCCAATGCTGCTATTATCTGCAGTAAAAATGTATCCGTCAATGTTTTCACACAGTTGAATCAATTTTCCTGCTGTTATGTGCTTGCTGGCTTTAACAGTCTGCAGCTTACTGCAGATTCAGTTAGTATGAGTTTCAACAGCCAGTTTCTCACTATCCACGTAGTATTTTAAGCTTGTCTGATTGGTCTAGGAGGAATCAGATGTCCTCCAAATGCATAAGTTGGATGTAGAAAGCATTGACAAACCTACTGTTCTTCTTCAGTGAGCAGCTGAGTTTGATCAGTTGATAGGATAATCAGTTTTAAAATACCAACAATCACTATACATTCCAGACACCAGTGAGACACGTCACTGGCTTTGTGATACGTTTTATAGTATTTAAATGAGAAATTTCCTATGTAATTCTATTCCTCAACCAATCGCATGCACTGTATTTGCTACGTTTCACTATCCTTTAGCAGAAACTCATACTTATTGAAATTGCAGTAAGACATACAGTAGCGGACAAAAGTTTAGGCCACGTCGATTTTTTGATAACATTTAGGGAAAATAGGTGCTCAGCTGAAAACTTTCTGCATGGATTTTCTTGCCTATGTGTCAGGGAGTTCTACAAGAGAGAAATTAAACTTGATCTATTTTTAGCACTTCCTTGAATATGTGTGATAAACAAAAATTTCAGGTGGTCTAAACTTACGTCTGATGCTTGCTTACATCCACAAAGGCCCATAATGGCATTGTGCATTAGCGGAAAGGTAGCTAAATTATTTAATGTTATTTTAGACAAGTTATTCAAACATGTTTCATGTGATTTAAAGGCAATTAGTCATGAAACAGAAAAAAAACACATTTTTTAATAATTTTTTAAAATTTCAACTTAGGAGGTAATAATATAATGGTGATTCAATGAGCCAAAATTGTTAATAAATAAAAGGTCAACTAAAAACAACTAAGAAAATATGTGTCTGACACATTTTCATCCTTCTAATGGAGTATGAATACACTTGACACCCGGTCATACTGCAAAAATGGTGTTTTTGCCTGGTTTTGTCTAAGAGACACCTATTTTAAGCATCATAAAACAGTGAAAGGAGAGTTTTCATTGACCTAAGTATGTGTCCTGATAAAATCAACAAACTTTTGTTCTTTTCCCACAGTACAGACAAAATTACAGACGCCACTCTGGAAAGTGTACTAAAATGTAATGTTAATGAATGGACCAGTTTTAAGCCTTCCATAAAAGTGGCTGTATTTCATTATAAGTAAAGCGAACAAACAAAAGTAGTTTGATTTTATAAGGACACATACTGAGGAGAATGAAAACTCCTTTTAACAGTCCATGAAAATCCAAGTTTCTGTAGAAGGCACCAAAAACAAACATTCCTTACTTTTCCTATGCACCCCTGCAGCTCTCAGGTATTCGAATGTGTATGTAGGAATATTCAACCCGCCTTTCTTTAGACATGTTAAAATAACGATGTGACATGTTGAAACTTAATTCCTTAAGTTTACTGTGTTCATGGAATCTATGGAAGTATATAGTCGAATTGTCACTCCAATATGCACTCTGAAAAAAAATAAAATAAAATGGCTTGTTACAAAGTTTTTATAGATATTTGACGAATCTTGCAAAAATGAGTGTGGTGACATCAGCATGTATAAAATTGTGAAAAAAACATAGGCTGCGTGGCAGCAAACCCTCGGCATCAGACAATCGAACAAAGGCAAATTTATGACAAAATAGCATCTGCAGTATTTGTAACAACCATTTCTAATTCCCTGTTTAGCCTTCAAACCTGTAGATATTGTTATAGTGACAAATTAAAAGCAATACACATTTTTAGATTCAAGACAAATTATAAAATATTGGAGTTAATTCTTAAAAGTTAATAATAGCGTCTTTTGCAAAATTGAAAACAAAATCAGCTATTCAGACTGTAGAATGCAAAAGCTTTTCCATCAACTTTACAGATGATTTCATATTTGTAGACATTTGAGGTAGAAAATACATCATTTTTCTTGCAAATTTCATTGGTCGAGAGAAGGTATGACACTGCTCTCTCCAGAAATGTGACATAGTGTTTTACATGGTTGACCATGGCATTCTAAGCCATTGATCTCCTAACAGGAACTGACTTTAGCAGTTTCAAGTGAGAGTTTCAGTTTGTGTTTCACACATTTTTAGTACACACATTCTGTAGGTCCGATACTGTGCATTCAGACGATTGGGATCAGCTGATCCAAGTAATGACTGTTTATACAAAAAATAAACATGAATATTTGTGAATGTAACATTTTCTCAGAGGAGAATATTATTTGTTGGAACCTTCTGTAAAAAAAATATACCCCTTCGGTTTCATGATGTTAAAAATTGGTGCTCCATCAGGCAAAACTCCCAACCCCCCCCCCCAAAGTCATAAATTCTATTTAGCCTGCAAGTTACATAGATTCAGGAAAAAAGGTAAACATTAGCACTGTCCATCTTGAAACATGTAGCACCCTCTCAGGTAAAAGTCCCATCACCCCCTCAACCCAGCCATAAATTCTGAATAGTCCCTTACTGATGTCATAGACAATGCTTTTGGTAAAGGCATGATTTAGTGTAAGTAGATATGAAGCCATTCAGAGTCAGCTTGAAACTGATTTGATATCAATTGAAACAATCAACAGTTGTACACAGGAGTGTGAAATACAACATTTCATGTAGAAATGAAAGAGTTCATGTGGATTGCGGTTTGACATGTGTGAACAACTACCACAATACCAAGGTGGCCTTTGCAGTATACTATTGGTCAAAATTATGACATCATTTTACCAGCAAACATCACTCGCTTGAATCAAGATGAAAAAAGTGACATGCAATGGGCAACTTGACCAATCGCCTGGCAGGATTTTCTGATGTCAGACCAGAAAATTTACAAAATATTTTGTAATTTGATCAATGTCTACAAATATGAAATCATCTGTAAATAAGACAGAAAACGTAAATGATTTTAGGCATCTGCTCTGCCTAAAATGTCCATGTATTTTATGCCTAGAGTTGCAAGGGTACTGAATCATGTTGTATTTGAGAAAAAAGGTTATTGTCAAATTTATGATATTTTACTCTTGTCAGGGCATACGAACCAAGAAAAAAGATTTTACACGTGCAAGTACAACCAAATTATGTGAATTATTATGTGGACATAGGTATATTGTAGTTAAACATCTAAATGCTTCGCTACCTTGATAGCAGAGATTGACGGTCATCTTCTGCATCATCAGCTGGTTGCTCAGGATCTTCAGCGTTTCGCCCCTTAGAAACCTGGACGCTTCACCTGAGTGGGGCAGTGGAAACAGGGTTAACAGTCTCCGCTTGCAGAAGATGACCATTCTTCAGCTCGCTTCATCCACAGCCAACGAGAACTTGACTCGGTTGCTGCTCCTATGTCCTGAGTGCCCTCTTTAGGTTCCTTGGATGTAGTCAAGCTCTCCAAAAACTTCTGTGTGGTCACTGACTGGAATCCTCGGCATCCAACCTCTATTGCGTGGATTGTCGCTTGCCATCCCTTCAGCCTGGCCTCGTCTGCTAGTTCTTGGTACTTGGAAGTTTTCTTCTCGTGTGCTACTTGCAGCCTTTCTTCCCATGGAACGGTCAGCTCTATAATGAGGAGATGTTTTGACTTGTCTGATAAAAGCAGCATGTCAGGGCGCATCTTCGTCAACACGATGTCCTGAGGAAAGATTAGCTTCTTCTTGAGGTCGGTCTTCAATTCCCAGTCTGAGGCACTTGACAAGATGCATGGATATTCTTGCAGGCTTGCATTCTTCTTGGTCGTTCTGTCTCCTTCCTTGTGGAAATCTATGAGTTTAACTGGCGATTTTACTCCTTTGTTGGCTTCTCGTCTGGCTTCATCTACCCATTTTGCTATCTCTTGCAAAACCTTGTCATGTCGCCATCTATATTTTCCCGAGCCTAGAGCCTTTGGACATGCTGTTAAGATATGCTCTAAGCTGCACCATGCTGCTCCACACAGCTGGCACACCGAATCGGCCTCCAGACCCCATGTCTTCAAATTTGATGGACTCGGAAGTAGATCTGCGACTGCTCTTAACAGGAATCCTAACTTTCCTTGGTCCATTTCCCAGATGTCCTTCCTTGCCAACCTTCTTCCTGCTGCTGGTTCCCATGTAATCTATCTTCCTTGAGAGGCTTGTTGCACCGCTTTCGCTCTTCTGTTCTCTTCCGTTTCTCTTCTTATCTCATTCACAATCTTGTCTCTTCGGTTCCTGGAAGACAACCTGCTCCAGAATATAATGTTATAAAGTCTTTTTTTTTGTTCTCCCGGGGGGGAGTTTTTTTTTTTCAATAATTACCGAAAAATCATCACTATCACATGATACACACCTACATAATTCACTTTTGATCAGATGGATTATATTATTTATGTGCCATACTTTGCTGTCAAGTGATCTTGAAGTGAGGTGGTACACCCTTGTTCCTAGTAGCCCCTGATCTATATAATTTTTTTTTTGCAATTTCACTTTTTTACCCTTAAATTAGACCAAGAACACTAAAATTAGTAATTTGGATAATATATGATAATAACCGAAAAGCTAAATCTGAAACTGGTCATCATTGAAGAACTCGGAAACAAAAAAAGCCTGGATTGTTCTGAACTTCACGTTTAAACCCTTCTGGAAGGCTTAGATTTGCATTTTGATGACAGAATATGTGGTTTGATGATCCGGCATACAAAAAGGCATACTGTAGTTTAAGCTTCGGACAAAAGAAATATGGAACTTTTATGACCTACAAAGCAAAAACGTGAATTTTTGACAATTTCTTGAATTTTTAATCCAATATATTGCTATGAAAATCTATTATAAGCAGCAAAATAGTTTTTAAAGTTCCTTTCCCATGTCCTGACCATTAATCCCATTATAAATGTACCTCTTAACTCTCAAGCCACTAACATGGTAACGCCACGGACAAAAATATTTTTAAAAATTCAAAATTTTCAATTTTTTTTATTTTTGTAGAAAAATCATATTAATGTGCATCTTTTTGAGGTGTAATATTTAATATTCAGCTATTTTCATACACATTTTCATGGGTCTAACGCAAAAATTGACAGAATTATTCATAATTGAAAAAACAATATTTTTTCTTATTTTTTTCCAATTGTGCAGCTTTCTATTTTGCTTAGAGCATTAAGACCCCCAAAAGGCACATATATTGGGTATTTTACATGTACTATAACCAAATTTCATGACCATATGTACAGCCAATTTTTTTTTCTGGTTCAGAAACGAAAAAATTAATTTTTTTCCAATTTTCTCTCTTTTTCACAGTTGTTCACACCTTTTCAACCAATCCTGCCAATTATTCAGTTTGGGGAGGTCACTACTTGTTGGATTCTTAACTTGAGCCAGATATTTGAAATGAATCCCAAATTTTACATTAAAGTTCCTCAACTGGTATTCATGTACAAAATCCTAGAGCTTTGTAGAATTACTTTTCTCCCCTGTTAGCTATCTTATATTTGTGTGAAATAATGCTGATAAGAGCAAGTCAGAGTCGGAGACGGAGTCGCTTTTCAGAAAGCCAAAGGAGTCGGGAGTCGGAGTTGGTTCACTTACTACCTGACTCCAAAGCCCTGCAAATTTCGACAATATAGATTAGAAAAGCTAACCAAGAATTGGCAAGATCAAAAGGTCAAAAATACAAATTTCTCTGGACAAAATGATAAAATATATTCAAGTGAGGCTTCACATGTGAGTGCCACTTTACAAAGCAAAAATATTTTCGGAAAACTTTTGAAATTAGATACCATACACATAATGTTGTGTTGTGAAAACAGTTAACGTACCTGAGATTGAAGTCCGAGAAGAACCACAGAAGAGGTTAGAAAAGATTTGGCAGCGTTAATGGGTTGCAAGCATGTTTTAATACGTTGTGAACGAAGGAGTGAATTCCATTCATTAAAATTATTTACAGACCACAGATAACCTCCTCTTTGTTGACAAAAGTTGTTCGCCATGTTCAACGAACCAGAAAGTTTGTATGAATGCTGTAGCATGTCTCTGTTATATCTCCAAGTGTGTGGCTTGAATTTGGGGGACATCTCTTTCTGTAATCCACATGTAGGGGACTTACATAACTCAAAACTGATTGTTTTTCATAAACTGCCATTGCTATTATTGTCAAAGTTTGTTCTGATATCATATGGTCATGATTGCTTATGGATATTGTCAAGAACTGACCATAACTTCTCCATTCAAAAGGAAACTGGTTGGACAGGAATGTGTATGTAAGTGGTTTAAAACCAGTGTCATATTCAAAAAAATCATCTCTGATCTTAACGGTGAACACATTAGTTTCAGACCAATTAAACCGGGTGCTTTCTTCCAAATATGAAATTACACGAAAGTTATTTAGATAGCGGTGAGTATTGCTCATCTGATCAGAAAGGCTAACTTTGAATGAATTGTATTTTTTACGATTGTTCAGGATAACTTTGAACTTAAAACATGTCCCTATAAACGGTTGGATGCCAACATCGGTGCTTAAAGAAGGATAGAGTACAACATCTTGACAACCTGTAGTTGCAGTGACATGGGCAGTACCATACAACAATGAAACAAATGGACAGTGTTTGACATTTGTGTTAAATTGCACAGCAAAGGAATTATGGTTTATTGAACTTTACAAAATAGATGACTTGGATCTACTGAGGTTGCTGTCGTAGTTGCTAAATGGCAGTGATGTCATTTGCTCACAGGAATATGAAGTGTGTTTGCTGATATACCTGTGCTTAAAATAGAACTCCAGATGATTGATATCTGCAGAACGTGTGATCCAGTGACAATGGCCCTTTTGTGATATTAATTCATTTTTGATGACCATTAATTCCAGATAACCATTTCTAAGATCGATGACAGGGGGTTCATTGCTACAGTCGAAGACTATGTCACTCATAAACAGAAATTTTCTAAGCAAAAAGATCTTAATCATCATACTTTGTTCACTGAAACATAATCCGCAGGGATTAATTAATCCAAGAGATTGCAATTGTCGGGCTGAAAAAACCTAATTCTTCCACTTTGGGTGAAACGCAGCCCATAGTGGTAGATTGTTACAAGTGTGTAGTACATAGGATTTATTGTAGGAATTGTCAAATTTTCTAACAGTGCTGCATATTCTATGGAGCATATTGGACCAATTTCAGTAAATTTAAGCTGCAGTCCTGATATGCAGACCTCCATATTGACATAGATGGCCTTGTGCCCAATGAGGGGGGCTTCTACAAACACTTGAAAGCTTAAACTTACAGGTTCGTTTATTATTGATAGTCAGACCAGTCCTGATTAATGGTCCATCAAACACTTGAAGACCTCTCCTAAATATTTAGCAATTTGAGAAGATTTGCAATAAAAATCCAATTTCAGTTCTGACTAATGCATGATACTCTGTCACCCCTTGTTTTGGGAAGGTGGAATATGGAACATCATTTGGGAATTTTAGAGGCTCTGTTCTATAAAGAACTGATGCATTTTTGCAATCACTTGAGACTACCACCATGGTTTCTTCATGTTGCGCAGATCGGTCAAAAGCAAAGCTATCACACTGCTGTGATTCATCCATCGACATTGCAGACCAGAGCCAAAAACAAAAAAATCATCATTGAAGAAGCATAAAAACTGATCAAGTTACAATAAACACCGTTATTTGATGGTGCAAGAAAAACAAATTGCACGTCTTTACAGAAGCGTGATGTGCGAATTGCGTGAATGTTAAGCTGCAGATTGAATAAATTAGAATAATTATCCTATTTGTCTGTTATTACATCATTTTAAGAGTAGTATAGGAGTGTGCAGGTTACTGTGAGAATCCATTATTGATCAAAAATGGCTAATTTGCTCTTCAGATATACGCCAGGCCAATTCAAACCACTTAGGCCTAGGTGGGATGAACACTATTATAGCATCAGAGGGGGGGGGTTGCTATTATTTTTCCCTGAAATTAGTATTGGATGATTATGTTGATTCTCCACTGTCCTGATATTGGTAAGTGTTGTCATTTGCCCTGAAAATCAGGGAGGGCTGCTGCTACCTCCACTTCGCCGCCACATGGAGATAGGCCTACACTGCAAAAAATTCCCGTTAAATTTTACAGTTAAATTAACTGGCAACTTTGTTCCAGGTCTAATAACTGTGAAAGTACACTCAAACCTGAACAATACAATGAACCGTAAAATGCAGATCGGTACATTGAACTGTAATTTTGCGGATTCAACAAAGTGATATTACAGTATAATGTATATATATAAGACAGTTTATTCAAAGTATATTTTACAGTAATATAATCTGTAAAACATAGAAAGTAAAGCATGGAAGGAGCTGTAGAATCTACTGTAAAAATACGGATAGAATCCGTTATTTTTACTTTCGCATAAGTGTGAAACAACAGACTAAACATGTGATTTAACTGTGGCATAGCTGTAGGGATGTTCCAAAGCTGGAATCAGCTGAGTGAGCCACTGACTCCAGGCTAGGCCTTGCTCATCTCTTGCTTGACAGCAGGGAAGTAAGTCCATCAATACCCAGCAATTAATTCGCACAAGTTTACCCACAAATTGCTGCCATAAAATTGATGGATATCTTCCAAGAGAAGCAGGTGTCAAGTTTACACAAGTATGTTCTATTTATCCAGACTGTGCTTGGGTTATTTTGGTTTTAATCGTGTCATTCTTTAGAACACATCATAAGACTCACAAAAACATCAATGTCAAAAATAGATATTAAAACATTTGCATAATGACAACATCTTTAAGATCATATGAATGAGGATGTTCCCTTATCTTCAGATAAGTTATAAATTAAGTTTTATTAACAGTTGTGTAAAAAGCATATGTTATAGATGGCATCACATGTTCCGTGGTTGAAGTCCATATAATATCTTGTTTATAGAACCTTGCCAGGTTTATTGATTGTTTTGTCGGCATATATTACGAGTAATCAGTAAATTAACGGTTAAAGTAATTGTTCATCAACGTGCACTGAATGTTAAATGACATGTTGCAGTACATTTTTCTTGAAGCCAGCTTTGTACCCGACAAAGAACTGTAAATTCACAGACAAAG
Source organism: Platynereis dumerilii (assembly GCA_026936325.1). Lineage (NCBI taxonomy): Eukaryota > Metazoa > Annelida > Polychaeta > Phyllodocida > Nereididae > Platynereis > Platynereis dumerilii. Next base: position 10,529,455 of record JAPTHN010000016.1, on the reverse strand, counting down.
TCTGTATAAAAAAAATACTGGTAAAATAACAATAAATTTACAGTTCTTCCAGCCACAAAAACACGCTCATTTCTTACAGTGTATTCAAATGCAAATTTAGAAATATAAGCGCAAGCCAAGCAATGCGAATGCAGTGTTCAGAGAAACATTGCTGTATATTAAAATGAGGTTCCACAATATCTTGATTGTAATATTATTTACAAATTACTTTTCACAAGCTGTTAACAAGTCTCACTATGATGTAAGCTTCAGTTGGAAAAGTTCAATGGAGCACTGGATAGCCCGGCAGTTAAAAGGACAAGTTAAGATGGATATGGTGATGAATCATAATGAACTGATTTCAATCATCAGAAGCATTCACAAAGTATGTTTTGGAGAAAGTAGTTCACCAAACACATGTGGAGGAAATATTAAAGGTTTGTGTAATGTGATTAGGTGGGATATATTTAACACTGGCCATTGTGAATGGATACTGGAGGTACCCAAAGGGCTTTGTGTTGCTTTAACATTAGTGGATTTACCACAGAACAATCCTTTCCTTGATGGTATATTTAGACTAAGAATTGAAAGTTTAACAACTGATCAACCTGATAGGACTCTGAATCATATTGACATTTACAAAAAATTTCAAAACTTGAATATTTTTACAAATTCATCCATGACTAAAGTTAATCTGTTAATTTCCAAATTATCAACAGATTCAAGAATTCATATAATCTTTCAGGCCACACAATGTAATATAGAGATTAGCAAAAATGCATTAGTTCTTTATAGAACAGAGCCTCTGAAATTCCCAAATGATGTTCCATATTCCACCTTCCCACAAAAAGGGGTCACAGAGTATCATGCATTGGTCAGAACTGAAATTGGATTTATTTTGCAAATCTTCTCAAATTGCAAAATATTTAGGAGAGGTCTTCAAGTGTTCGATGGACCATCAATCAGGACTCAGCGTAAAAAAGTCAAATGTTCAAGAAATGCTCCTGTGAAAATGACAGCCAGGACATTTCAGCTCTATCTTGTCTTCAGACACCAAGATCATTTCAAGGGAACCTTCTTCATTTCTTACATGACTAATTATGATGAGAGCAGCATGCGATTCCTCCAACTACCAGAAACGGGTGATCATTGGATTTCATGGAATTATGAGAATATGACTGCTGTTGAATATCAAAGACTATCAATAATAAACAAACCTGTAGGTTTAAGTTTTCAAGTGTTTATAGAAGCCTCCCCTCATTGGGCACAAGGCCATCTATGTCAATATGGAGGGCTGCATATCAGGACTGGGCAGCTTAAATTTACTGAAATTGGTCCAATATGCTCCACAGAATATGCAGCACTGTTAGAAAATTTGACAATTCCTACAATAAATCCTATGAACTACACACTTGTAACAATCTACCACTATGGGCTGCCTTTCACCCAAAGTGGAAGAATTAGGTTTTTTCAGCCCCAACAATTGCAATCTCTTGGATTAATTAATCCCTGCGGCTTATGTTTCAGTGAACAAAGTATGATGATTAAGATCTTTTTGCTTAGAAAATTTCGGTATATGAGTGACATAGTCATCGACTGTAACAAGGAACCCCCTGTCATCAGTCTTATAAATGGTTATCTGGAATTAATGGTCATCAAAAATGAATTAATATCACAAAAGGGCCATTGTCACTGGATCACACGTTCTGCAGATATCAATCATCTGGAGTTCTATTTTAAGCACAGGTATATCAGCAAACATGCTTCATATTCCTGTGAGCAAATGACATCACTGCCATTTAGCAACTACGACAGCAACCTCAGTAGATCCAAGTCATCTATTTTGCAAAGTTCAATAAACCATACTTCCTTTGCTGTGCAATTTAACACAAATGTCACACACTGTCCATTTGTGTCAGTGTTGTATGGTACTGCCCATGTCACTGCAACTTCAGGTTGTCAAGATGTTGTGCTCTATCCTTCTCTAAGCACCGATGTTGGCATCCAACAGTTTATTGGGACATGTTTTAAGTTCCAGATCATCCTGAACAATCGTAAAAAATACAATTCACTCAAAGTTAGCCTTTCTGATCAGATGAGCAATATTCACCGCTATCTAAATAACTTTCGTGTAGTTTCATATTTGGAAGAAAGCATCCGGCTTAATCGATCAGAAACTAATGTGTTCACTGTGAAGATCAGAGATGATTTTTTTGAATATGACACTGGTTTTAAACCACTTACATACACATTCCTGTCCAACCAGTTTCCTTTTGAATGGAGAAGTTATGGTCAGTTCTTGACAATATCCATAAGCAATCATGACCACATGATATCAGAACAAACTTTGACAATAATAGCAATGGCAGTTTATGAAAGACAATCAGTTTTGAGTTATGTAAGTCCCCTACATGTCGATTACAGAAAGAGATGTCCCCCAAATTCGAGCGACACACTTGGAGATATAACAGAGACATGCTACAGCATTCATACAAACTTCTCTGGTTCGTGGAACATGGCGAACAACTTTTGTCAACAAAGAGGAGGTTATCTGTGGTCTGTAAATAATTTTAATGAATGGAATTCAGTCCTTCGTTCACCACATATTAAAATTGGCTCCCAACCCATTAACGCTGCCAAATATTTTCTAACCTCTTCTGTGATTCTTCTCGGACTTCAATCTCAGGTACGTGAACTCTTTTCACAACAAGACATTATGTGTATGGTATCTAATTTCAAATGTTTTCCCAAAATATTTTTGCTTTGTAAAATGGCACTCACACGTGAAGCCTCACTTGAATATATTTTATCATTTTGTCCAGAGAAATTTGTATTTTTGACCTTTTTATCTTGGAAAATCTTCGAATCTGTGCATCAATATATTTTTATTATCGTGACAAGTCCAGTTCATGTATCTTTGAGGTGCATGGACAATGAACACTTTTGTACTCTCTTATTGAGGATTATGATTATAGTTTCCTAAGGTTCTCCAATGTAAGCTTTTTTTATCTATATTGTCGAAATTTGCAGGGCTTTGGAGTCGGGTAGTAAGTGAACCAACTCCGACTCCCGACTCCTTTGGCTTTCTGAAAAGCGCCTCTGACGCCAACTCTTATCAGCATTATTTTACACAAATAATTCTACAAAGCTCTCGTAGGATTTTGCACATGAATACTATTTGAGGAACTTTAATGTAAAATTTGGGATTCATTTCAAATATTTGGCTCAAGTTAAGAATCCAACAAGTAGTGACCTCCCCCAACTGAATAAGTGGCAGGACTGGTTGAAAAGGTGTATATCCCACAATAGGCAGTGTGGTTCTGGCAAAAAACCATGTGATTCACACCATGTGGTTCATCGTTGTGAACCACATGAAAGGAGCCCTAATGTTGCTATGTAAACAATAGACAGTAAAGCTGCTGTGAACCACACTCCCATTAAGTTTTATCATAGAACTAGGGTGGCCAGAAAAAAGACCAATTTCTGAAATTCATATCGCATACCCCTTCAATTTATGCGAAATGGTAAAAAAAATTTCAGAAAGATCCTTCGAGTTTAAGTGGTCCCCCAAAGCCACTCTGCTTCAGGCCAAAATTTACAAATAGTTCATTTTTGCGTAATCGCGGATTTAAATATCTTGCTTATTATTCGACATGCATTGATAATATTTATACCATTGATCTCAGGAGAAATTTGAGTACCAGGAAGCTGTATCTATGATAACTTTGAAGCTGGCAGGATTTTGGGAAAACTCAAAATTTCATGTTGTCGAGCCAAATCGCTGAAATCATTAGTCTATATTGTCAAATTTAGCTGAATTAAAATTCCTACTAAGAATAAAGTACACAAGGAACAATTTCCTGTTGAAAGTTAGAATATTGACATGTTTCATGGTGTGATACCCTTGCTACAGAGACACACAAATCTGCACTGTATATATGGTATTTAAATATAAATTTTTCACACATTGCCATATTCAGATGCTGCCAAATTTCAATGAAGGTTGTATTTTATGATCCTGAAAACCAATTCCACACTTAGGATCATACTTTTAAGTCTTAGAGCCATACTGATATTTAATCTTCACATCTTAAAATTTCACAACACCATTAAAAAAAAAATCGGTGCACAGTCGTTTGTGGCAGAAAATAATCAAGTTGGCATTCACTTTAAAGTTCTCTTTCTCACAAATCCAGCCAAACTATTAATAATTCTATGCACCCTAAGGATTATTGTCCAGATGCTGCATCTCTTCTCCAAATTAATACTCACCATCTTTGTAAATATTGGCCATTATGATCTTACTGGCAATTTTAGGAAAAAAACATGTTGTGCGGTTCCTACCCCTCCAAGTAAGCTTGGTGCAGTAATTGGTCAATAACGTTTTTTTGGAGGGCATTATGGGGTATTAATCAGTTATGGCCTGAGGGCAGAAATAATTAACTTAATGCCCGAGCCGCCAGGCGAGGGCATTAAATGATTTCTGCACGGTCAAATGGTCTATCTATTGGTCTATCTTTCTGTCTGTTTATCTATCTAATCTATCTAATCTATCTAATCAGTCTAATCTATCTAATCTATCTGTCTATCCTTAGGTAATAAGGTCTATCTATCTATCTTTTAATTTATCCTTAAATTTATCTTCTAAGTTATCAAGGTTATTGAATTTAAATGAAATGTGCGCTTGTGTTGTGATTTATATAACTCCACTTATTTTGATACATGTTGTATTCAAAGATTATAGCTGGATGATAAATGTGTTGAAGAAGAAGAAGGAAGTCAAGTGCGCAATTTCGTAATTAAATATTTTTCAGCATGTTAAGGCTCTAAATGTTGATGCTGGCTAGTAAAAAATTATTTATAGGCTAAATGCAAATTATGGGTTAGATTAAATGCATAGGACGATCTCCTGACTGTTGACAAGCCTTATCATAATGCCTACCCTGTCAGCATGCCTCGGCGGTCCAACGTCGGCCCAGCGTCAATCCGATGTCAGCAGCATCGGACCAGCTTTGGGCCGACGTTGGACCGCTGAGGCACGCTGATAGGGTATAGTAAGAGCTGCTCCATGGCGCTGCTAAAAACTAGTAGTCTGGTGTATGAGGTCAAAAAATGGACTCGCAAGTTAACCGGCTGGAATTTGGTCCATCTTGTGCCAAATTTTCGGAATTTTTCAGAAATGACATCCATTTTGCTCCAGTCCGAGGCTATCTCCATGAAAAATGGTTGTCAAGGCAACCCTTTTCTGTTTTTAGAAATATGTATAAATAATGGATTTTGTTCTGTAAAATAAGGTATGTTTGCTGCAATCGGTGGCATTTGACCTAAAAATCTCCCCTTGTATGTTTCATGATATTTCAGTTGGATTTGCAACTTTTTGTTATTGTTATGTTACCATAGCAACATTTTAAATGATAAAAAGTCCTATTTTGGCCACTTACTACAAAAACAACATTGATGACAGGAAAAATATTTCAGTTACCAGCATGCTTTTTCTGGTATTTGAAAGTGCAAGTCCCAAAAATTAAGAAAAAATTATCACAGGCCAGCTGTGTTGATAGATTTTGCCATGGCAACAGATTTTAATTGATGATGCACATTTTTTGTAAACGAACTAATTTGCATATTTCGCCATTTCTCCACTTTTAATTACTGTAGAATCGTAAAATTTGGTATGTCGACTGGAATTTTGACCTTCTTTATTTTTCTTTAATTTGTTGAGATGTCTGTTGCTATGGCAACCATTTGCACCCCTTTTTTCAAACAATTACGCATCAGCAATTATGCTTGGCTAGATATGGCTGTGTAATACGGTAAATTGATGTGAATTTGATCAAACGTGATGGTAGAACATCACCGGTTTGTTTTCTTAAAATATGTTCCATTTCAAAGGTCACATGACCATTACCATGACAACCAAATACAATAACAATGATCTTGTTAGCCTAAATTGATCTTCCTCAAACTGATAGGCAAGATGATTGAGATTTATCTGAGTGAATCCATTCCTATCAACAGTTACTCTTATCTACTTTTTCTACTTGAAACTATTTTATTTTATAAAATACACAACCTTGTTCAAAAATTACTGAGGATAAAAGAATGAACTAAAGGTTTTTTTAATAAATGAGCACAGTTGAACGGCTTAAAACCTCCTAATTGTTCTGTTGAAGATGGGGCTTCTAGGCATCAAAATGATCATCATGGATGTGAATATACTGATAGAAGTACACATCCTGGCTATCAAGAATGGTGGATCCTGATTACTAGAAAAATTGATGGACTTACCTGTTTTCACCCCTTTAAAGTTGGCCATCTTGGATCCGAAATGGCAAATATAATTGCCAGCTATTTTTGGTGAATGAACTGATTAACATTTTAAGCCATTTCTCCACAAATAATCACAGTAGAGCTCTGAAATTTGGTACACAGACTGGGAGTTTTTAGTTCTTTCATTTGCTGCAGAACAAAACATATTTGTTGCTATGGCAACCATTTAAATCCCACTTTTAGACTACTTCCTACCAGCAGTAGCAATGCTGCCCCGAATATAGCTGTGTGATACAGTAAGTTGATGTAAATTAGATTAAATGTGATTGCAGAATATCATCAGACCTGTTGCTTATTTTTAAAATATTCTATTTTCATGGTCACATGACTGTTACCATGGCAACCAGATACAATAACGATGATTTTATCAGCTTAGAAGGTTGTTTTTAAGGAGCTTCAAAGCATCCAAATGGCCGTTGTGGATGTAAATATATGGATAAAAGTACACATCCAGAGTTACATAATACCATTAAAAATGTAGAGTCCCATCCTGTGGGAATATATTATCATATTATCACTTCTGCTGTACTTCCCTCCAGTTTAAAATGTTAAGATGAAATGCTTATATTACATCTTAGCATTGGTTTTCTTCTGTTGTATTTATATGAAAATGAAGTGTATCTCACCCCCTGCACAAAACGATCTGAAAATGTGAGCAGTAGCTGAGTCTGGTCTAAAATTGCCATATCATCTGTTTGTTGCCTCCCCTTTATTAAGGTTCTTTTCATTATAAAACATCTAGTTGTGGATTGGAAAATCTCGGTGAGCATCAGTTGAAACAGTCCTGTTATGTAGTTTTTACCCTCGGCAATGTATACATTGCCGACGGGTATTGTAGTTACTTTGGGAAAATTTGTCCGTCCGGCGGGCGGGCGGGCGGGCGGACGGGCGGGCGGGCGTCCGGATAACGGGCGTCCCACTTGTGTATTGGGAGTAATGCCAAAACTATGGAATGTATACTTTTTATTTTTGGGACATTATTATATCTTTCATCCTAGTTGTGCCTTTTAGGGGTTTATTCCACATGAGATTAATACTTTTCTCACAATTATTGAAAAATGTGAAAAAATATTATTTTGTGTATTGGGTGTCAAGCCAAAACTATGGCATGCATATTCATCATTTTTGGGTAAATATGGTATCTTTTATCCCAGTTGAGCCTTGCATAGGTCTAATCCCCATGACATTAATACTTTTCTCACAATCATTGAAAAATGTTAAAAATCGTTTTTTGTTTGTTTCTGGGACAGAACTAAAAACTGCAGTACTTTTGACACTGAAATTTGCATATTGTATGTATTAAATACCTAAGATGTGTTTTTTGTGGGTCTAAATGCTCTGAGAAAGTTGAACGGACGACAATTTACCAAAAATATGAAAAAATACTATTATTTTAAACTAGTATGATTTAGTCAAATTTGAAGTTAAATCTATGAAAATTTCCAAGTAGGTGTCTAACTTATGCCTCTTTAAACATCTCTAATCAGTTGGAATGTTGGTCCTATGAATTTTTATAAAAACCCAAAAATTCTAAAAAATCCCAATTTTCCAACATTTCTGAGTGAAAAGCCAAATGGTAATGGGTAAGTTAGTTAACTTTAGGTCTTATAGTAGTTATACACACTATTGACTAATATTCACAGCCATTGCATGAGTTGTTGCAATTTTTTCCATTGAAATGTATGATTGAAAAATGCAAAAAATCATTAAAATGTCTATATACTCTCCATTTCCTTCTGATGTCATACCAGTTGTTGACATTTTTTTTTCAAAATAAACCTGACATGTTTCACATCATCATCATACTGATTTTGAGCAATATGAAAATTTTTATTCGCAGCGGAGGTCAATATTAACAAAATTAGATAAATATTAAGGATTTTCAGATAATCATATATCAGTAAATATTGGCCCTGGTCAATCAAATTTGCCACAATAATGTCTAAATTTGACTTTTTCTACCTCTCCTCATGAAATATTATCAAGAGGAAATATATAAATTTTATATATAATTATGTGGATTTTCAAAGCATTAATTAAATATATTCAAAAACATGCATTTGTGCGTAAATATTTTCAAATGTTGACACTAAATCTTTAACTCCCAATTATTATAACTTTATGGTTAATATCTAAACTCAGTGATATAAATTTTAGAAGATAAATTAATGTCAGCCCCTTTTATTTAGTTGTTTGCATGAAAATTAAATGTGAACTAATCAGACAGACTGGCTTTTGTTGAATGGAGCACTGGAGAAGTCTTGACTATGTAATGTTAAGTCACAGGGTAATTGTCTTCCCTGCTAATACTTTGACAAGAAATCTTAAACTCAATTCTAACTTAATGGTTTAAATCTAACATCAGTTATGTACATTTTAACATATGAAGTACTATCATCTTACTTTTATTTTGGTATTTAATGAAAATTAAATATGAACATATAAGGCAGAATGGCAGTAAGACCACTATGTATATATAGATGGTTATTAAAGAAAATTACTTCGCATGCAAACCCCATATCTGCAAATTTCAGTGTGTTATTTTACATCTTAAGACATTATTGGATAAATCTGTCTTTTAATTCATTTTAAGACTCACTCCAATTGTATTTTTAGCATTTTAAAGAAATATTGTTTAGGGGGTAAAAGTGGAGACACTGTGTCTGTGCTTCATTGTACCCCTCCCCTCCAGAGCCATTCATGTTATGTAACATTGTGTCACTAATCCTTTCCAGTGACCAAAGCTAGGAACAAAGGAGCACAAAAGCAGTGCACAGCACCCTCAACTTTTTAACAAATTTTCTTTTTTCTTAGAAATATGGCCAAACTGCATTGACACCAACTTTGTAGTTTTATGTTGAACAAATAAAGAAATTTCCAATTTGAATAGAACATTTAGGCTAAGTAGAAGCTGAGATATGACTTTTTGTAGCCCATACAGGCTGTACACAGAGTTGGGACATGTTTCTTTTGTTTTGTTTTTCTTTACAGCTATTGTTATTCTTCAAAGTTTGACCAGTATTTAACTTTAGTATTAACTAGAAACTTGCTTAGTCTTAAAAGATATATATATACTGGCATAAACCTTGTTTTAGTCTTACTATTTACAATGGTTTTGGTTGGAGACATCTTATCTATGATTTATGTTTTTAGACCCATATGCCATATTTGCAATTTATGATACGAATAGCTAAGACTAGATAGACTAGATAGACTATATAGACTAGATAGATGGATAGATAGATAGATAGATAGATAGATAGATAGATAGACACATGTAGATAGATAGATAGATATAAATAGACTGATAGATTGATAGATGCATACATAGATGGATAGATAGTTAGATAGATAGATAGATCAACATGTCCTCCAAGAGATTCAGACATATTGTCTTAGTGTCAAAAACTCCTAAATTCAGCAAATGGGACTGAATGTGCCACTTAACAGAGCTTTTGGTCGTTTTTATTGTTATTCGGACCTATAATCTGACTGTCGCCTGGCCCTGGTTGTTTGTATTATCTATTTGTAAATGTGGTCAGCAAGGTTGTTCCAGTGTTTGATTGGAAGCTGCTTTATTAGAATTATTCTTCTAGTTTACTTGTAGGCCTATTGGAGCTAATATTTGAAATGAAACTAAATAAAGATAGCTAAAATTATATAATTTAGTGCACAGTAAGCTTTGGAGCAAATTCTCTGTGTTTTTCTGTGATTCTTCCTGCTTCATCAGTCATATTATCCCCGTCATCAATTGCATTTATTGCTGCATTAATGGAATCCTTAAACTGACTCTCTTTCCATGTGTTATCACTTATCACAGATTCAACCAAATTTCTCGTTTTTATCCAAAGTTAAAGGGTGGCAACCTGGTCTAAAACCAGGGTGGTTTGATTGACTGATCTGCTGTTTGAATGATTGCTTAATTAATTGTTTGACTGACTGATCAAATAATTAATTTCCTTGTGCAACTGGATTTTAATATTGCATTAATAACATACAGTATTTGTATATTACTATTAGATCTGTAGATTTCATAGAATGGGTTTAGACAAATTTCAGTCATATCCAATAAATTCTAATTTTAAAATTAATGAAATTTTAAAAATGAACTTCTGTATGCAATAAAAGAACAGTATTCTTAAGATGGATGGATGTTTGGGGCTTTACATCCTTATTTACACACTTGGTAGGCTAATTAATTAGGACAGGAAGCTGGATTCGAACCCTGGACCGAGCGATTGGCAGTCCAGCATGCTACCACTAGACCAACCCTCCCCCCTCAAAACCCTGTCTTTGTTTACAAATCAAGTATTGCTTAAGTTTTTTTAACTGTATTTAAGTGTCTGCTCTGCAGTTAAGGAAATTCAACAAACTGCCAAAACAAATTTTGGCCTTGATTCTCGCTTAAATTTTTACAGATTTTCATTATGGCACTTGCTGTGACCTGGTGGAAACGGACATCAATTTAAAATTTTTAGGGACCTTGCCCCCTCAAAGCCTGCGCCTCCTGAGGGCCACTTGATTTCACTGCCTCCAGAATACCCACTGATTAGCCGAGGGTATGCTGCCGCGCAGCCTATGTTTTCTCAATTGTGTTGACAGAACAATGATGGTTGGACGGACAGACACATGCAAATGAAAACATTAGGCCCATTCTACATCAAGCCTAATTAGGCTGGTTACTATAATATTGTAGACTGTTGACTGGGTTTGTTTTAATAGGTTCCTACTGGCACACTTGGCTAGGGGGTCAGCCCTTTAGCTCAATGGTAGGACATTCAAGAGGTAGCCGGATAAAATCCCACTCACTGTCGAGGTAACAATTATGTGAGATTGTGTGTCAAAATCTCAGTGAAGTTTGGCGATATAATACAGTAGAATGTAGTGGGTTGGGTATGTATGCATGTATGTTTATTATTGTTGACTTAATAGGACCCCAGAAATGCAAAAAATGCTAATCTGACTGGGTATAATAAGTTGCTTCTAGAAGTTGGCTAGGGAACTGGCCCTCTTGCCCTTGTGATATTGCACCAATTTTGTTTGAAGGTTTGTTAAATTATCATGAATCAAAAAGGTAATATTTCATTAATTAGGATCATTGAGGGAGGGTGCAACATCTGAATTGCCCTCACTTAAATGTGTAAATGTTTGCATGCTACGTGTATTATGGATGTTTTTATGCAATATTGATCTGCATTTTCAAATTACATACGATCAGCATTAAAGAGGCTACAAGCTCAAAAACTCATAGAGGCTGTACCAGGACGTTTGCTTTAAAATGTCCCTATTTGACAAATAAGGGGACCTAAAACGTTTACTTGATTTTTGGCTAATATGCCCTGGTATTCCAAGGCTAGATACAGCCTTTTTATTTTTAAAAGAAAAATACCATGTCAAGAAAAAAAAATGAATTGAGGGCTCATAGCCCCTTCAGATAGTTTCAAGCAGCTAATAACAGCGTATTAGTCTCAGTTACTGAAACATATGTATTTTATTGGCCATTTTGAATCCAAGGTTGCCGCCATGAGAGTTAATACTTTTCTGGTTGTCATTCTAGACAGCCCGATGCGTACTACATGTATACCATTCATGAATTTGTGTCAACAGCGATCACTTCAATGCTGCGCAGCTCCTTTTTCATGAGTACAATTTTACGATTTTTAGCTGTTCATTTAGATCAAAAATTAGGTTCAGGCCATGATCTTCAGTTATTACTAGCAATAAGCCCATGCTACCTGCAGAATTAATTGGAACATACATATATGTGGGTGTACAGATTAACTTTCAAGAAATAAATCACTTCGTTCCAGCTGGACTCCAGAAATATTACCTGGTGCTCAAAGAAAGTGAGCAACTGACAGAGACGTTGCAGGTGCCACCCTTTTTGTACAGTATAAGAATCAGCTGAAACTAATTAGGCCTATCATAAAACAGAGCATTAAAAGGAATGCAATGGCCGTGAAAAGGGGAGAGTACTGCCTTGAGGGCCAAAGGATGGCACAAGGTAAATAAGAAGCTCAGATATGAAGCAGAAGTGGAGCTGAACTCTAGGCAATATACCTTTAATTGTATAAAAGAAAAATCTTAGGATCTGTATATTTAAAGCAAACAAAATATGGTATTACACACTATGAAGAAAAGTAGTCATTCTTAGCAATAGATTCACTGATGAAAATCCAATTGTACTGTACATTAGTTTGAAAAAGACTGTTTTATGCAGGCTACAGCGCCTGCTCTTTTGGGACCGGAGGGAGCAGGCTACAACATTTCACTGGTGGTGCTGTTTTTCATATCCTCACTTACATACTTTTCTGGGCAGATCTAGCTCTGTTCTGCAGGGCACGGACCTGAAAGGCAGCTGTCCTAGTGTCCCAGGTGCCAATTCGATGTCCAATTCAACATGAATTTCTCAAGTCTGCAGCTCGCTCGTCTCGCCTGCTCTAAACCCCAGGGGGGGGGTGCTTTGCGGACTTTTGCATAGGGATGCGCCACGGCAATTTTGAAAACCAGAACCATTTTAATCCGGAGGCTGCGCCAAGACCACAAACCATTTTAATCCTTCACTAAAATTTTTTGACAACCAATTTAATCTCTATGGTTTTTAAACCATTTTAATCCTCTTTTGAAGCCGATTCTAATGGTACCAAACATGTTGGGGTTGCGAAAACCAGAACCAAATTAATCAGAATTGACAAAAAACCAAAACCATTTTAATCAAAGAAGGCCAAAAAACCTAAACCATCCAGCGGCGCCTCTATATTATACAAATACGGCATGATATGAGTGCAATATGAAAATTTATTTGCACGAGGAAATTCATATTGAACGAGGGCGCAGCCCGAGTTCAATATGAATTTACGAGTGCAAATAAATTTTCATATTGCACGATAATAAGTGCCGTATTTGTTTTATTACATGACCACTATGCTTCCAATATAATGTTCCATTCCAAAAAAAAAAAAATTTCGGAATTTTTTTTTTTTTCAGTCAAAAAACAAAAATGAAAAAAAAAAAAAATTTTTTGGAATTTTTTTTATTTTATAAAAACTCATATTGCACTCTAACCATGCAATATGAAAAAATCTGAAAAAAAAAAAAAATTGTAAAAAATTTTTTTTTTGGAAAAATCTCATATCGCACTCGAACCATGCAATATGAGTTTTTATGATGTCGTCATGTGACTGATTTTGGCTAATCAGCATCACTCTAGCATAGTGGTCATGTAATAAACACCCCCCCCCCCCGGGCTCTAAACAGCCGCGTAGCTTGTCTGTCAGTGTTTTTATGCTGATAAATCATTACTATTGTATCTGGTTGCCATGGTAACAATCATGTGATCATGAAATATACAAGATTTTAAAGTAAGTAACCTGATAATATTCTGCAATCACAATTCATCTAAATTACACCAATTTACTATATCGACCGCTCGGCGCAAAAAGGGACTTAGTGCCACTAAGTCCCTTTTTGAATTATTGCATTTTTTGAAAGTTCAACACCTTAAGATTAATATCTGTGAATATTAGAACAAAGTGGGTTAAACTAGAGGAGATATTAAAGGTCCAAGTTCAGGATGACACTATTCTGGGGAATAATGTGATATTTTCAAGTTTTTGTTGTACTTTTTTGTCTCAATGCAAAAAGGGACTTAGTTCGGCTAAGCACCAATGCAAAAAGGAGCATAGTGCACTATGCTCCTTTTGGCACTGAAATTTACTAACAATGATAGTGAAAATACTAGCACTAAGCTCCTTTTTGCTCCGAATTACTATAGAAACCAGTCGGCGCAAAAAGGAGCTTAGTGCATCTATGCTCCTTTTTGCGTAACTGAGAATGCTTGTTTTGATGCAAGAAGGAATATTGGTCTTATTTCAAGGAAAATAATCATAATAGTTTCATTATCTATACATATATTTGCAGAAAATATCAATATAGATATGCGTACCAAAAATCATTTAAATCGGACCAGTATTGATCGAGCCAGAACTGAAAACAAGTGTTCAAAAGAAAAAGGCCTTTTTCTCAAAATCACATTTTTTCACTAAGCTCCTTTTTGCGCCGAGCGGTCGATATATCACACCGCCATATAACTACCAGTTTTACTGCTGGTAGGAAATCGTCTGAAAACGGGGCTTGAATAGTTGCCATAGCTACAAATTTATGTTTTTTTTTCCTTCAGAAAATGAAAGAACTAAACAATCTCAGTCTGTTTACCAAATTTCAGAACTGTACTGTCATTATTCGTGGAGAAATAGCTAAAAACTGATGTCAATCAGATCACTCACAAAGAATAGCTGCCATTTCGAATCCAAGATGGCCGACTTTAAAGGGGGGTGAAAACAGGTAAATCCACATTTATTTCTGGTTATTAGGATCTACCATTCTTGATAGCTACGATCTGTACTTCTATCCATAAATTCACATCCATAATGATAATATTTATGCCTTGAAGCCCCATTTTCAAGAGAACAATTTGAAGGTTTTAAGCCGTTTAACTGTGCTTATTTATTCAAAAACCTTACATATATTCTGTTATCCTCAGTAATTTATGAACAAGGTTATGCATTTTATCCAATACAATAGTTTCACATACAGTAGATAAAGGTAACTGTTGATAGGAATGGATTCACTAAGACAAATCTCAATCATTTTGCCTACCAGTTTGAGGAAGATCAATTTAGGCTAACAAGATCATTGTTATTGTATTTGGTTGTCATGGTAATGGTCATGTGACCTTTAAAATGGAAGATATTTTAAGAAAACAAACCGGTGATGTTCTACCATCACATATGATCAAATTTACATCAATTTACTGTATTACACAGCCGTATCTAGCCAAGCATAATCGCTGATGCGTAATTGTTTGAAAAAAGGGGTGCAAATGGTTGCCATAGCAACAGACATCTCAACAAATTATAGAAAAATGAAGAAGATCAAAATTCCAGTTGATTACCAAATTTCACGATTCTACAGTAATTAGAAGTGGAGAAAACGACAAATATGCGAATTGGTTTGTTTACAAGAAATGTGCATCATCAATTAAAATCTGTTGCCGGGGCAAAATTTATCAACACAGCTGGACTGTGATAATTTTTTCTTAATTTTAGGGACTTGCACTTTCAAATACCAGAAAAAGCATGCTGGTAACTGAAATATTTTTCCTGTCATCAATGTTGTTTTTGTAGTAAGTAGGCAAAATAGGACTTTTTATCATTCAAACCGTTGCTATGGTAACATAACAATAACAAAAAGTTGCAAATCCAACTGAAATATCATGAAACATACAAGGGAAGATTTTTAGGTCAAATGCCACCGATTGCAGCAAACATACCTTATTTTACAGAACAAAATCCATTATTTATACATATTTCTAAAAACAGAAAAGGGTTGCCTTGACAACCATTTTTCATGGAGATAGCCTCGGACTGGAGCAAAACGGATGTCATTTCTGAAAAATTCAGAAAATTTGGTACAAGGTGGACCAAATTCCAGCCGGTTAACTTGCGGGTCCATTTTTTTACCTCATACACCGGACTATAGCCATGTTGCTTTCTGTTTGCTGTTTGTTGTTTTCTGTTTGTACCTATATCATCTGATTATTCATTATGGCTTGAATTATATCTAGAGTGATCAGTGACTGATATTTGCTCTACGTAGCCTGCAGCAACGTGGAGACTGTGAGCTTTGTCTACCCCTGTTCCAATGCCACTCCAATGAAAGAAATTTTTTAATTGTTTACCCCTATGAGAAATGCAAAAGTCCAACCATATCTAGGTCACCTTCACTGCAGTTTACATTATTGTCTAACATGTGAGGTTATCTTTTTTACCCACGGGAATGTATATTGCCAAAGGTATTGTAGTTACTTTTGTGTAGGCCTATTGGCGTCTGCCGCACAGGCATCCGCCTATGTGTATTGGGTATTATGCAAAAACTAAGACCTTACAACTTAGTTTTGCCTTTTGGTGGTTAAATTCACACACTACTGATACTTTTTTTAAAAGGAGAGAAAATTTGAAAAAATTTAATTTTTTCATTTCCTGACCAGAAAAAAAGTGTGGCTGTACATATGGTCACGAAATTTGGTTATAGAACGTGTAAAATACCCAAGACGTGCCTTTTGGGGTCTTAATGCTCTAAGCAAAATAGAAAGTTGCACATTTGGAAAAATAAGAAAAAATATTGTTTTTTCAATAATGAATAATTCTGTCAATTTTTGAGACCCATGAAAATTTGTATGAAAATGGCTGAATATTAAATATTAAATATTTCCACCTCAAAAAGATGCACATTGATATGATTTTTTGTACAAAAATAAAAAAATTTGAAAATTTTGATTAAAAAAATTTTTTTTGTCCATGGCGTTATCATGTTAGTGGCTTAAGAGGTACATTTATAATGGAATTACAGGTCAGGACATGGTAAAGGAACTTTAAGAACTATTTTGCTGCTTATAGCAGATTTTCATAGCAATATATTGGATTAAAAATTCAAGAAATTGTCAAAAATTCACGTTTTTGCCTCGTAGGTCATAAAAGTTCCATATTTATTTTGTCCAAATCTTAAACTACAGTATGCCTATTTGTATGCCAGATCGTCAGACCACATATTCTGTCATCAAAATGCAAATATAAGCCTTCCAGAAGGGTTTAAACATGTGAAGTTCAGAACAATCCAGGCTTTTTTTCTTTCTGAGTTCTTCAATGATGATCAGTTTCAGATTTAGCTATTCAGTTATTATCATATATTATCCAAATTACTAATTTTAGTGTTCTTGGTCTAATTTAAGGGTAAAAAAGTGAAATTGCAGAAAAAAAAAATTATATAGATCAGGGGCCACTAGGAACAAGGGTGTACCACCTCGCTTCCAGATCACTGGGACAGCAAAGTATGGCACATATAATCCATCTGATCAAAAGTGAATTATGTAGGTGTGTATCATGTGATAGTGATGATTTTTGGGTAATTGTTGAAAAAAAAAACTACCCCCCCCCCCCGGAGAACAAAAAGAAAAGACTTCATAACATTATATACCTATCTCCACATAATTCACATAATTTGGTTGTACTTGCATGCGTAAAATATATCTTTTTTCTTGGTTTGAATGCCCTGACAAGAGTAAAATACCATAAATTTGAAAATAACTTTTTTTTTCAAATACGACATGATTCAGTACCCTTGCAACTCCAAGCATAAAACACATGGACATTTTGGGCAGAGCAGATGCGTAAAATCGTTTTGTTTTCTGTCTTATTTAAAGTTGATGGCAAAGCTTTTGCATTCTACAGTCTGAATAGCTGATTTTGTTTTCAATTTTTCAAAAGACGCTGTTGTTAACTTTTAAGAATTAACTCCAATATTTTATAATTTGTCTTGAATCTAAAAATGTGTGTTGCTTTTTTAATTTGTCACTATAACAATATCTACAGGTTTGAAGGCTAAACAGGGAATTAGAAATGGTTGTTACAAATACTGCAGATGCTATTTTGTCATAAATTCGCGTTTGGTCGATTGTCTGATGCCGAGGGTTTGCTGCCACGCAGCCTATGTTTTTTTTCATAATTTTATACATGCTGATGTCACCAAACTCATTTTTGCAAGACTTGTCAAATATTAATAAAAACTTTATAACAAGCCATTTTATTACTATTTTTCAGAGTGCATATTGGAGTGACAATTCGACTATATACTTCCATAGATTCCATGAACACAGTAAACTTAAGGAATTAAGTTTCAACATGTCACATCGTTATTTTAATATGTCTAAAGAAAGGCAGGCTGAATATTCCTACATGCTTAATCACCTGAGAGCAGCAGGGGTGCATAGGAAAAGTAAGGAATGTTTGTTTTTGGTGCCTTCTACAGAAACTTGGATTTTCATGGACTGTTATAAGGTGTTTGACAATGTCACATTTGTTTGTGAGTATCCCGAAGAGATAGATAGATATTGTAAGTGCAGCCCTCTAAGCCCAGTTTACAAGGAATACTGCAATGATGGTTGGTTTCTTGGGGATGAAATATGTCTTAAGCTGCAGACTGTTAAAGCCAGCAAACACATAACAGCAGGAAAGTTGATTCAACTGTGTGAAAACATTGAAGGACACATTTTTACTGCAGGTAATGGCAGCATTGGCTTGATGACTTCCTTAAATTATATAAGGAGGAGGGGAAATTCCCAAGGATTCATTATTTTCAAAAGTGAGAGCAACTTCATAGGAGTTGATATGCTGCAATTTCATCGACTAGTACAGGGAACTCAAATGCAAGGAGAAAACTTAAAGAAAAACTTCAAGATAGAATTTCCATTCCAACGGCCTGATGAAAGAGGAGTGCATGTTGTTTGTAGTCAAGAGCCGAGCCTCTTATCAGAAGACTGCATGAAGGGATTTCGTGCTTGTCAAAATGGAGAGTGCATTCCAGAGACCTATTTTTGTGATCAAAACCCACAGTGCCTTGACCACAGTGACGAACAAAACTGCACTGATTCATGCTCCGATGACACATTGGCACATTTATATTTCCGTTGTGGTGACAGAACATGTATTCCCCTATCAAGGGTTTGTGATCTTTTACGGGATTGTGAAGAAGGTGAGGAAGAGGAAGAATGTCCCGATTATCATATTGGAAGGGCACGTACATATGCTCCAGCCTGGAGCCCACTACAAGTAAAACAGCCAATTGCTGAGTGCACTGAAACAACATCTACTGCACTACACTTGGCAAAAAGCAGTAAATTATCATCCAAGTATGATAGCAATGGACTTGTTTGCCCAATGGGTTCTCCAACATGTTTTCCAAAAAAATATTCATGTACAAGAGACAAAGATTATTATGGTAACAATCTTCCTTGTAACAACAGCTGGCAATTTGATGATGACTGCAAAAATTTTAGGGCACCTGAAAAGTTCAGTTGTATGAATGATGGTGTGAAGCTGCCATTTCGATCAGTTTGCAACGGGATCCCTGAATGTCCATTTGGAGATGATGAACTTAATTGCACAACTTGGACATGTCCCAAAATGTTGCGTTGCACAAAAGAGAATATGTGTGTTCATCCCTACGAAGTGTGCGATGGCATTCTGCACTGTCCCATCTCAGGAGATGATGAGTACTTCTGCAATAACACCGGATGTCCCACTGGATGCACATGTCTTGGAAGAATGATTTATTGTGCAAATTCGTCAACAATCAAAGACAGTCACTTCGCTATAGTGTCATTTCAAACAAATTTCCGGTCACTAGAAACAACAATGAATTTTCCCAATGCCTGGTTTGTCAACTTGTCTCGGTGCAACATAAATAATATTTTGTTATTAAAAAGATTTACCATTCCAAATGTTGTGAAGTTAGACATCAGTCACAATAGTTTGGTAGATTTCAGCTCAAAAAAAGTTGACATGAAAAAACTTAAATTCCTTGACTTTCGCAGTTCAGACCTGGATGCAATCAGAAGGGACACATTCCAAACAATGAATCATTTGGTGAGACTGAATTTGGCTAATTCAAAAATATACTGGATAGAAGAATGCTCTTTTTGCAATCTAAAAAAACTCGAGATTCTTGACATCTCAAATACAGAAATTGGTCAGTTAACAAAAGAAATCGTGGTTGGCTTAAATTCCATTCAAATCATTAGATTAATTGGTTCTCCAGTGATGACTGTGCATAAAGGAATACTTCTTTCACGAACACTCGAAGAAGTATTTGTTGATGACATTAACTACTGCTGTCTCAAAGGAAGTGACGTGATTCCTAAGTGTAAGAATATCAAAACGACAACTTTGTGGTCAGTCTGTTCTGATATGTATCCCAAACATTCATGGATCATCGCCCTCCACATCTTTACAATTTGTGTGCTAAACAGCATCACACTTTTAAACGTGCTGTGGCGTTCAGAGAAACATAAAACATCTTTCTCTGTAACAATAATCATAGGCTTTGGAATATCTGTCTTATTGATTGCATTTCATTTCCTTAATCAAACGACTAGTCTATCCTCATTGGTAAAATTTGACAGATCTGAGGAACTCTTGTGCAAAGCTATTGCCTATGGACAATTTGGATCTAGTTATTTCTTTCTCTGCTGCAATGTCTTATTTTTCTCAAAGATCTTAGTGAAGCTTGCACATATCAAGTCAAATGGAAGTGAGCATAAGTGTTTCGTCCTTTTATTGATGATAATGACAGGACTTTTTTGTCTGCTTGTCTTTTCTTTCAGTGGACACCAATCACTCAGTGCTCTGTGCATTCTCCAATTTGGAGAAATCAAACAACCAATAGTCAATTTTACATTTGGACTGTTATCAATTGTAGTCATAGCAACCATCTATGCTATCAACAGACAAATAGAAAAGGTACGAAAAGCCTCACAAAGAAAAGAAAACAAGTCAGAGAAATTGTTAAAAGTGAGAATGTACATATATGCATCAATTGTTGCTGTATCATTCATAATTGGCTTACTGCGCCAGTACTGTGACTTTGCTTCTGCTTATTCTCTTCACCTATTTACCTTGTATGCTGAGTTTTCATTGCTACCTTTGTGCTACCCAGTTCTCTTTGGCTGGTGTACCAGACAGTTTAGGGAAAATGCTTTGCACATGGTGGCGTATATTCTGCCAAAAGCTGGCAAAGAAACACTCAGAAACAGGGGTCACTTTGCAGACAGATGAAGCAAAAAATGCTTCTGCCCGAAGGTGAAATTCCTCATCATTGAAGAAAAAAGAGAAATTTTTTAATAAATTCAAAATGTGATATGGTAAGATTCCTTGAGTCAGACAGCTGGATTTTTACTTTAATAAAAGTTTCAGATTTCTTCTATTTGGAAATCGGACACTTGAGCAGCTTGTGTAGCCCTACCATTATACCTCAGTTATTTCATTGTTAAACAGAGATGAGGTCAGGTAAATGGGGTATCAGACAAGCAATCAACCAAAGCTTCAAGTGCAACAGGAGCTGATCTAATCACAATGTCATCTTGTTGAACGTGCACCATGAGAGTACATCTGACATGCTGACATTTTGCCTCGTATACAGCGCAGCTCCTGTTGCACTTGAAGCTTTGGTTGCTTGTCTGATAGCCCTATTACCTGGCCTCATCCCTGTTTAATTAAAGGAAATAGCTGAGGTTTAATAGTAGGGCTACACAGTACACAAGCTGCTAAAGTGTCAAATCTGTAAATCAGACTTTACGGAATTGCCCTGACATTTTAAATCTTATTCTTAAATGTACTTTATTTTGTGTTGTTTGTCAATTTAAATATTATTCTTACCATTTATATTATACGTAATTTTGCCATTTTATTGTGCTCTTAATTGATCTGTGATTCAGCAAGTCATATTCCATGTATATTAATTCAGTTAAATAAACAAAGTGCTTACTCACGTACTTACTTACCGCCTTAGATTTTGAGCATGTGATATCATGTTCAGCAGTAGAATTGAATTAGTTGTGTTAGTTTGGTAGCCCAACAAGCCGAGGAATGTATTTTAATAATTCAAGTTTTTGAAGCATAACACAGCTAATAAACGTTTCATGAATCATAGGCTAAACACATTACATTAACAAATGAATTTTCTGAAGTAACAAGTGCAAAATAAGGTTTTTATAGAGTAAAGTTGAACAACTTGCCCAATCCTGTGCCACTTGACCAACCTTTTTTTTTCAAATGCCTACCATGAATCCATGATCTTCCAATGGTCCTGTTGCCCTGAAACTTCCAAGGTCATATATTTTGATATGTCTGTAAAAAAAAAAAAGGCACAATTTACAGGTATCCTGGTCTGGTTTGAAGGCCCACTACATTTTGTCATTGCAAAATAAGCAGTCTGATGCGTCTGAAATGTGACCTTAAATTTTTTTATTTTTATGATTTATGCCTGGTTCTCACGACGGCGATTTGAGAGCGACGCATCAAGAGAAGTCATTTCTTGGAAAGTTGTGGCGTAGAACGTTGGTTGAGGCACGTTACGTAATCAATTAGTGTCATGTGCGGCGCTTAAAGTTAGTAGCCGCGGTGAGTCTTGAGGTGTCCGCGGCGCTGCTTAAGCTTTCTTCGCCGCGTTCCGCCTCTCTTGCCTCAGCGCAGTTCCAAACAGACTCGTCGCACTTTGTTTTGGAATTCGGCGAGGCTGCTTTTACTTCGCCCAATGTTGTTTCCTCTTACGCCGCTGATGGTTGTGAGGCAGCTACGTCTGAAATTGGCGACCTGCGACGCATCAGGAAACCTTCGGCGTACACCCGAGGTAAGATGCGCCGCTGAAAATGACAGCCTCGCCGACGACTGTAACGATGCAACGCCGCATTTAGGTACTTGTTACTGCGTACCTTGATGGTTCATCGTCGCACATGCATTCATACAGCGCCGAGGACATTACAGGCGCGTCGATGCTGACCTTCTTCGTCGTCCTTGCCTTAAGCAGCGACGAAGGTCTCTTAAGCATCGACGAACGTCTCTTGTTGCAGCGCTGCGGCAAAGTGTGTTTCGCTGCTGCAGGAGTCACTTTTGGTCATTATAAAAAGGGACACAGAGGACCTCCTTGCTTCATTTGCTGATTGCCCTTCAATGAGAACACAACGACTGCCTACTGAACATATGCATGATGAATGAAGAAGAAATTATTGTTGTGGCTGGTGCTGCTGCTGCTGCTATCGGAGCTGTCTATTTGAGACACAGGAGGAGGAGGGCCAGGAGACAGAAAAGGTGGTGGATTCGCAACTGGTTGCTGCAGAGGGAACAACAT
This sequence comes from Platynereis dumerilii, assembly GCA_026936325.1. NCBI lineage: Eukaryota > Metazoa > Annelida > Polychaeta > Phyllodocida > Nereididae > Platynereis > Platynereis dumerilii. Next base: position 10,506,406 of record JAPTHN010000016.1, on the reverse strand, counting down.
GGTCACTTCCATCAACTGCTGCCTGAACTGCAAGTCAATGACGTGTCCGGCTACTACAACTACACTAGAATGCCCCCTGCCATCTTTGCTGAAATCCTGGAAGCTGTTGGACCACTCATCGCTAAGCAAGACACCAACATGAGGAGGGCTTTGGAACCTGGTCTGAAGTTGGCTATCACCCTGCGGTACATGGCAACAGGAAACAGCTACAAGTCCCTAGCTTATGCTTTCCGTGTGGCACCCAACACCATCTGCAACTTCATCCCTGAGGTCTGCCTTGCCATCGTTCATGCCTTCGATAGACAGCTGGCACTACCCACACAGCCTGAAAGATGGAAGGAGATAGCCAAGGCTTTTGAGACGAAATGGAACTTGCCCAACTGCATTGGAGCTCTGGATGGCAAGCACGTCGCAATCCGATGTCCCAAGGCTGCAGGCTCCTTGTTCTACAACTACAAGGGATTTCATTCCATTGTCCTGATGGCCCTCGTTGATGCCGACTACAAGTTCATCTATGTGCAGGCTGGCTGTCAAGGAAGTGCATCTGATGGCGGCGTCTTCAGGGACACAGTACTTCGACAACTCCTGGACGAGGAAGATCTCGGCCTACCACCTCCAGAACCTCTACCTGGCACAGAAGACAATCCTTTCCCTTATTACATCGTGGGTGACGAGGCATTTCCCCTGAAGACATGGCTGCTCAAACCAGTGCCAAGAAAGAACCTTGACATTGCTTCCAGAGTCTACAATTACAGGATTTCAAGAGCCAGGAGAGTGGTGGAGAATGACTTCGGTCTGCTGTCACACAGGTTCAGATGCTTCCTGACCACCATGCCCCAACGACCTACAAGAGTGACATACATCACAATGGCTGCTTGTGTTCTACACAACATTCTGCGAGACAGAGTAGGCGTCCACCATGTCCGTGACAATGAAGTTATGGACAGAGAAGATCCACAGACACATGACGTCACTGAAGGAGTTCGGAGGGGAGACCGTCAATTGCATGACCTAGGAGAACCACTTCGACACGGAAATGCCTCCAGAGATGCCAAGGCTGCTCGAGACTACCTACGTGACTGGGTCAACAGTCCGGCAGGAAGTGTCCCTTGGCAGTTGGAGAAAATCTGAAGAAGATGCAGACTATCTATTCAAAACAACAAACCCCAGGCCCTGTTAAGGGCCACCAAATCCTCCCAATTGAGCTGGCCATGTACACATCCTATGTTGACAAAACAAGCCCAAAATAAATCAATCAATCAATCCCTCCATCCATCCATCTATCTATCTATCTATCTATCTATCTATCTATCTATCTATCCAAGTCCAATCCCTGCAAAGTGACGACAACTGCTTTTCTTTTGCTGCAGTGTATATATGTAACGAGCATTGTGTTCCATCTATCAAGCTATCTATCTATCTATCTATCTAGCTATCTACCTGCCACTTGCCCTAGACAAGTGAAATTACAAAGTGATGCACTTGTACTAGTGCAACCAACACAAGTTTTAAAACCAAAGCACTTGTACTAGTGCATTACATTTTAATTAAGAAATTCATGCACTTGTACTAGTGCAATAAAAATATGTTTATACCAAAGAATGCAGCACTTGTACTAGTGCTGCACTTGGTATGTTTTTGGGCAAAGAAAGGGGGAACTAGCACCTTGCTTTTATGAAGGTGATTACTTTTAATGAAGGCCAGGACCGGACTTTTTTTTTGGGGGACTTTTCTTTTGGGGGATTGTCAACGTTTTTTTTGCTCTTTTTTGGCTCTTTTCGGTCAACACAAGCTCTTTTTTTTTGTCAACATAGGAAGTGTACGTGGCCTGCCCTTTTGGGAGGATTTGGTGGCCCTTAAAAGGGCCAAGGTTTTTTGGTTGTCTTTGCTGCACATCTGGTCTTCTACTTGCGTGGAGAAAGGAGACTGTCAGTCCAACTGGGCGAAGGGGAAGGCTGGTGCGGCTGATGGGCGGCCGGTTGACCAAAGCTGGGTCCAGGGTAGCCGTACTTCTCGGGGCTCTCCTGAGCATCCATCATCAGTGTCATGGAGGATGGGCTGGGCTGCATCACGGTGTAGCTGGGAGTCTGCCTGGATCCTCCTTCCCTGGGCTGGTGGTGGTGGAAGTGATGGCTGCTGGAAGCGTGGTGGTGCTGCTGGTGGTGGGATGGCACATACGTCGAAGAAGGAGGAGGAGGAGGAGGAGGTGGCATCTGCAGGCGCTGAGGAGGATGAGGAGGCTGGAAGGTCTGCTCCTGAGGTCTTGACTGGCGGCTGGCCTCATCCATCTCACTCTCCTTGTCCCAGTAGAAGGCGGCCTCTGCAATGGCCCTCACCATTCGCTTTCTGATTTCAGGGCTGGCGTGAAATCCGACGTGGTAGAGGTCGTGACACTTCATCCTCCAGTACTCCTGATCGGGTTGCAACTCCTCGTGGTCGGGGCACATCTTGCAGCCAGAGCCTTTCAGGATCTTCTTGGCGGAGGACATGGCGTGCATGCTGCCTGCGATGACATTCATGGCGGAGTGCATGGATTCATCTGTTGGGGCCTTCCTCTTGGTTCCCTTGGCAACGGCTCCAGGCTTTGGCGCTCCAGGGAAGACTTGGGACTGCTGGCTGTCAGGTCTGTCCTGTGATGGCTGTTCAGGTGGCAGGTCCTGCATGTCATAGGAAGCTGGCAGGGAATCCTCAGGGTTGTAGCTGTCCCCGGAGTCTGAGGCTGGTCGGTTGCCAGACAGTTGAGAGATGGCGGACAGCTCCTTCCCTGGCTTGTGCACGATGGAGTCCTTCAGGAACAGACAGTTGGCTAGGATGTACTGGTCCCTGTCTGTCAGAGTCTCCTTCCTGGCGGCTCCTGAAGCTTCAGGCCTGACGAGTCTGGAGTAGTGGGTGCGGACTGTCTTCCTCCAGTTGAAGATGTCCTGGGAGGTGTACTTGGGTCCCAGCTCCTTGGCTTTCTCTGTGTCCAGCAGCAGCTTCTAGTTGCCCTTGTATCCTCTGGAGCCCTTCATGTACAGCACAGGATGCTCTTTGTACCAGTTGATGAGGTCGTCTTCTTGCTCCGGTGTGATGCCCATGTTGTGTGAGATGTTTTTCTTGGGGGCCTTCCCTTTGCCCTTCTTGCCCTTGGACTTGGCTTCAGCAGCTGCAGGGGCCTCATCAGCAGAGGAATGGTGGTCTTCCTCCTCGAAGGTGTCGTCATGCATGACATCTTCAAGAGCAACAACAGGCTGGCTCTGTTGTGTCTTCTTCGGAGTCTTCTTCGGAGTCTGATGAGTCTTCTTTGGAGTCTTCTTTGGAGTAGACTTGGCAGTAGGCTCTGGAAGACCCTTGGAAGACTTGGCAGCAGGCTTGGCAGCAGGCTTGGCAGCAGGCTTGTCAGCAGGCTTGTCAGCAGGCTTGTCAGCAGGCTTGTCAGCAGGCTTGTCAGCAGACTTGGGAGGCTTGTCAGCAGGCTTGTCAGCAGACTTGGCAGCAGGCTTGTCAGCAGACTTGGAAGGCTTGTCAGCAGGCTTGTCTCCTTCATCAGCTTCAAACAATTCAACTGATGAATCTTCGTCTGTGCTGTCTTCTGGCCGGCCCTCGAAGATGGTCTCGCTGACGACAGTGGCTTTGCTGGTTGAAGTGGTGGTCTTCGTCTGGCTGCCAGCTGTAGTGGAGGTGTAGAGCCCAGGTAGAGAGATGTTTGCCATGGCTGTTGTAAAGAAGGCAGTCACTGCAGCATCTGAAGGGTCATGGAGAGGAGTTCCAGCTGGAGTTGTCACTGGAGTTGCAGCAGGAGTGCTTCCAGGAGTGTGAAGTGTTGACCTGGTGCTGAGCTTGGTTGGTGCCCTGGTGACGACGGTGCCCTTTTTCCTCTTTGGTCCCATGTTGTAGCAGCAAAAGTACAATTGTAGCAACAAAAGTAGCAGCAAATGTAGCAGTTGATAGTGTCGTGGATTCTAGGTGTGTTCTGGTCGAAGGTCTGAGTGGGTATGGTGCTCTAAACTGGCCCCCTCTATATATATGCAGGGTGCGGACCGCCTCTTTTCCCCTCCTTCGCCCCCCCCTTCTTCGCTGCTGCTGCCCCAGCCGCTGCGCAAAAAGAGGGTGACACGCAGACAAAGGGTTGATGCTAAATATAGAACAACGCATGCACTCAGGCGCCACTCTGTCTGCTGCATTGGGGGTCCATAAGACGCAGCGCGCACCCTCTCACGTGCGTCGCACATGTGACTTTCCGCGACGCGTGTCTGAAACATGTGACATGAAGCAAGAGCTTTCTGCTACACTGCTGTTTCTGCGTCGAAGCTCTTCTTTGTGCGTCGCAACTTTAAAAATCTGCGGCGCGCACTGATTTCTTTTTACGCTTCTTCTTGCTTCACCACTTCTTTCCTCGCAAAGAATCTTTTTTTCCTGCATCGTCAAATTTCTAGGAATTGCGTAGAAAGACCTCTTAAAACGGCGCATGCTGTTCCTGTCGCGCCGTAAAGCCAAAATTGACGGCGAACATGCTCAAATCTTTGCCCTTTCCTGGAAATATAAGAAACGCCGTCGCTTAAACCCTCTGTTACGTCTCCGTGAGAACTAGCCATTACTTTTTAAAAGTTTAAAAGATCATATATGTATTCCAAAATTGTACTCTAGCTATTTAAACTTTTGCGGCAAATTATATAAACCATTTCACGAAGGTGTTTTCATTAAGACATCTGTGAAGAGCTTCCTGTCCAGATGAATCCCTCTCTGTGGTGATGAATGAAGAGATGCCGCAGAGTAATCTACTACTAGGCCATGCAGGTTTGTCCGTGTTCTGTTCTGCAAGATGTCTGGCTTCGCAAAATCACACAGGAAATCTTGTACAGTGCTGCCACGTTATTGCACCATGACATAAGACCTGAATCAAGGAATGTCGCTGTAATTGTAATCTTTGGATATTGTCTTTATTCATTAGTAATCCCCGTATATATATGTCTGGAAGTTAGTCTGTATTTCCATTAACTGTCAAAACATTTATTTAAAGTAATACGATGATGGATGTATCACCGGAAAAGCTTATTTTAATCCAAGAGGATCAAGATTAGATCGAATTCAATTTCAACACTCCTCGAAAATTAATTGTATTTATATAGGCTTATATGGTAAGGTAGCTGAAGTTTATAACCAACTTCCTACATTCTCATTACGTGGTATATCAGTCATTGCAGGGCAGTGTTCCGTACGCATATCTGGTCGGTAACTGCTTGGTGAAACATATTGGAATCATGGCTGGTCAAAAGTGGATCTGCATACTGATGCTCCTGGAACACCTGCTACTTTGTGTTGTCGTTCAAGCATCAGAAACTGAAGTGCCCAAATCAGAAGTTGTGGCACCAGAATCAGAAGTTGTGGCACCAGATTCAGAAGTTGTGGTCCCAGAATCAGAAGCTGAAGAACCAGAATCAGAAGTTATGATGCTCGATTGGGAAGAAGACCCAGGAGATAGAAGGTATAGTTAAAAAAAAACCAGCTGGGTATAGTAACGTATTGTATATATATATTGAAAGCATAATTATTTGAAATTTAAGACCAGTGACACTCAACTTCCAAAAGTGCCCACTGCCCACTGCCCAGCTGAGTGGGGCTGTCATTTGGTATTCAAGATCTGCAAAGTGTGTCGTCCTACATTGCCCGGTCCCCAGAGGTCCGTTAGTCATAATTAGCCTATGCACTGCGCATGAAATTCCCATAAATACAGGATGTAAAGCCCCTTTTCATACATGAATTAGCAATGATTTAGCATTGCTTGTGATTGCAGGGAGACAAAAAAGGAAGGTAAATTCAAGGAGTTTGACCAGAACTGGGATGGATTTGTCAAATACAAAGAGGCCAGAAAGAAACTGGAGCAACAACCTTTCTCTTTTCACGTCGAAAGGATATTTTCGCTCCACAGGTATTTTGACTACGATCGCAACAAGAAACTTGACATCGATGAATTCAAGGAGTTCTATGCTGAGGCAGCATCATTGTAAGTAACACCTTCACGTCCTTCAGCCATTTGCAAAAATATGTTTGGTGTAAAGACAACAAAGGTGCCGAATAACAAGACTATTGATCTCTCTCCATCCGCCCTCTATCCACACTCTAAAAAATGTCGGGACAAAATTGGTTTTTTAGATTCAAAATGGTTTTTTGAAAAACCAAATTTCAATGCAAAACCAACATGGAAAAAATGATTTAAAAAATGATTTTTAAAAAAATCCATGTTGGTTTTTTGCATTGAAATTTGGTTTTTCAAAAAACCATTTTGAATCTAAAAATCAATTTTGTCCCGACATTTTTTAGAGTGCAGGGACAGAGGCTGCCTTTTGGGCAAAATAAGTCAAAGGGTAACAACGTTCAACTGACAGTGACATTCCATTTATGAAATTGCCTAAGATATAAACTGAGCTTTTACTTAATAAGGGAATATCACAAATTACAGACAAAATCTTCTTCTTTGTGGCTTCTTACTGTATATATAAAGAAATATCCGATAAATAACTACAAAATTGATTGTACAATATCAAATTGCTATGTTTGTGGACGAGTGTAAGGAAAAAGAAAACTTTTTTTTTCTTTATACATTTCAGGGTAGTACATGTTATATAAACTCCATGGACTTTTAGAAATTAATCATATGCCTGTTAGTCATTCTCTCATCATATCATCTCATTTTTCATAGCCTGATCTCCTCTGAACTATTTCCTATACTTTACAAAACCACAACTTTATTTTTATTTCATGCATGTTTACTTACCAAGTAATATTTGCATTGTAATTCTGACAAGGCGGCACCCACGATAGATTCAGCTAACTGAATGCCTCCTTGGCCACTAGATAATCTATTTGATGTATACACTTACGATGTAGTATGGACGAATGGCCAAATAAAAATTTTTTGTCTGTCTGTCTGTCTTACCAGAGCATCTAATTTATGATCTAAACCCATGGATCAGTCATTGTATTGAGAGTGGGGCATCAAGTTTACAAGTTTATTATTATCGTTTTCATAGCTATGTGTTTTTTGAAAACTTCGTTTTGCAGTTAAACCGTGACATCATCGGGTATCTGTCAATATGATTGGTCTAATCTTCAATCTGTGACATATCAGTTCAGACTTTGACATCACAGTTAATGACAAAGGAATTTAAAACTGTCAGGCAATGTTACCACTTGTGTACAACCGCAACAAACAATGCATGTATAAGCTGAGTGTTGCACCTCATTGTTTTCCAAACAAAATGTGTTGCTGTTTTTCACAAACACCAGTCATCACAATTTCAAACAACTTTTTTTGTCAGTAATCGCAACTCTCCTTTGAGGCTAAGTAGTCTGTTTGGTTCAGTTACAGTGCACAGTGAAACACATCATCCATGTGTCACTGCACTTTGCCAGTTTCCTGAAATCTGTGCTTGTAATAAACAAAATTATTCAAATAAATCTCTGACATCACAGTTTTGGAATGAAGCAAATTGCAAACTTGAAAATCATGTAGCTATGAAAACGATAATAAGCAATAGCATTTCAGTATACACTGTTATTTTCAGCTATGCTGTAACATGAAATATAAATGATAACAAAAATAAAGAACATGAGAAATGATAAAATGCAAGAGTCCATAAAATCGAGTTTAGATAAAAAAACAGTCTTAGGAAATTTAAAATCGATTTTGAAGGTTAAAAAAGTCCTTGTAATTTAAAATCGAGATAACAAAAATTAAAATTTGTCTGTCCGTAAAATAATATATTTGGAGACTTTCTTCCTGAAAGTTTCAATGTTTCTGGCTTCCCGGATTTCTGTCGGAAGGCCATTCCATAACCTGGCACCGGACACTGTTAATGAGTTTCTGTGGCCATATGTAATGAATAGGTTTTTAGATGTCGAGGCCTGAGTTTGATGGTCATGAATTTCACTTGCATAAGTGAAATTTTCCCTGAGATAGGGAGGGGCGATGCCGTTGATAATTCGCCACATTAGGATAAGCTTATTGTACTCCAGCCGCTGCTTGACGCTCATCCATTTTATGCTATTAAGCATATCTTCGATGTGCGCCCTAGGACCTTGCCGTAAAATGATCCTGAGAGCTCTGTTCTGGAGTCTTTGTAGCCGAACTAATCCCTGTTTTGAAGCACAATCCCACACAGTGGAACAATAATCCAGATTCGGAAGTATCAGAGAGTTATAAAGCATCTTGCGTGTCTGTATAGGAAGACAAGTTGAACTTCTTTTTAATAAGCCAATTGACTTATTTAACTTCTTGACTAAATTATTAATATATTCATCAAAGTTGAAACGACTATCAATGTCAATACCCAAGTATTTTAAGCTAACAGTTTGAGTAACTTCCTCATTGTTCAGTTTAATATCTAAATCCGTGGATTGGAGGTGTCGAACTTTTTAGTAATTGCAAATGAGCAGCGTGTTAGTTTTACCAACATGCATGCTAAGTTTGTTCGCACATAACCAGGAGTAAACATTCGTAATATCCTCATTTATTGCGTCGGTCACTGGTTGTTTATCTCGGCTGCTGTAATAGAATGCCGTATCATCAGCGTACATATTCACTGAACAGTGTTTAAAGCATCCTGGCAAATCATTTATATAAATCATGAACAGGAGTGGCCCCAGGGTTGAGCCCTGGGGCACTCCTGTTCTAATATATCCTGGGTCAGACTTTGCACTGTTAATATCGGAAATTTGTGTACGGTCACTCAGGTAGTGCTTAAACCATTTAAGAGACATCTGTCTGACTCCATAATGATCCAGTTTTTTGATCAATGTACCATGGTGCACCGTGTCAAAAGCCTTTCTGATATCGATGGCAACTAATCCAGTGATCTTGCTTTTGTTTAAGGCTTCCAGAATGTTCTCAAAAAGGCAATGGAGACTTGTTTGCGTGGAAAACTTCTTCCGGAAACCAGATTGCGCCATACACAATAACTTTTTATCATCCAAATACTTGTAGAGTTGTTGGTGGACTATCTTTTCAATAATTTTGGAAATTATCGGCAGAACCGAAATGGGGCGGTAATTTCCTGTGTCAACTTTAGGCCCCTTTTTGTGGACTGCAGTGATTTTAGCACATTTCCACTCATCGGGAAATTGTCCAGTTTGTAACGAGTAATTGAATAGCCACGTTAGACTAGGTGCAATGCTATTTGCAGATAGTTTTAAGAGTTTGGCCTGATAATTATCAAGCCCTGTGGCTTTGTTTGTGGGCAGTTTTGAGTTAAGCTTAACTGTCTCTTCAGGAGTCACTTTAGTAAATGTGAAATTTGAACTTAATCTAGGTATAAAGGATTCCAGATGTTGCAGTGCCGTAAGGCAGGAACGTGGGATTAAGTTGGCAAGTTTTTCCCCTATGTTAATAAAGAAGGAATTAAATGAATTTGCTATTTCAGCTCTGGATGTGATCGTTTTGCCATTTATGTCCAGTGCTTGTATTCCTTGGGATTTGCACTTGGATAATAATGTTCTTAATGCTCTCCAGGTGGCACGAGAGTCACTTTTCCCTTCTTTAATGGCTGCTGCAATAAACTCAGCCTTTGATTTTCTTCATGAAGCTGTCACTTGGTTTTTACACTTTTTCCATTTCGACCAGTCGTTTGGATTGTTCGTGAGAATTGCGCGGTTGTGAAGTTGATCGCGAAGGATCTTTAGAGTCTCTATCTCTTCAGAGAACCACGGACAGGTCCTCTTTCTTGTTTTGTATTTCTTCATGGGGCACAGCCAGGGTTGCAAAAAAATCCGATTTAAATCAAAAAAATCAAAAAATCGGATTTATTTGATTTAAATCGGATTTTTTTTATTTAAATCAGATTTAAATCAACCTGTCGTATTTTTTCAAATATAACTTTTTTCAAGGAACTTGATGTCATAGTAAATTATAAACTGTCCTTAATTAGGTCTTCTGTAATGGGAAAATTTATTTCACTGCCCAAAAGTCATGTAATCAAGTTGAAATTCGAAGTTGTAGATCGCTCATATTTTTTACTTTTTTCAGCTGCAACAAATGCCCTCAGAATATGAATTTTACGTCAATTTAAGTGTGGAATTATGTCAACGTTTTAGAGCTACTATTGCTAGGAATGACCAATGACATAGGAAAAGTTTTACTTGGCTTCCAAAAGAGATTTAACAGGGTTTGATCCTATTCGAAGTCACAATTTTTCATAGAAAATCACACTTTGGAGCAAAGGAATGATTGAAATTACTGACGATGACCACAGAATCAGTATTTTATAATTATCGTTGTTTGTGATTATTGCTTTATTGATTAGTGAGTGCTACTTTTGGCATGAGATTAGAGATTTGGTGCATGACAGAGGAGATACATTGAATTGCATCGTAAACTGGATTAAAGTAAGCCAAAAACCACCCTGGCATCTGAATCATAGCTGTGATTCGTCTTCAATTGAAGTGTGAAGGTATCAACTGATCCATTATAGCATTTATACACAAACTATTTGCAGTTTTCTAACACATAGTGATTTTCAATAAAAATCATTGATTAAAATCAAGTGATTTAAATCAAATGATTTAAATCATGCAACCCTGGGCACAGCTCATCAACAACCAAGTTAAACAAAATTTTACAAGCGTGCCAGCAGTCATTTATGTCATTAAAAATTTCAATGACATGCCAAGGTAATTTATCAAGTCTTTCTATGAGGGCACTTTTGTCGAGGCGTTTTAAATTTCTGCCTGCAGTAAACTTTGACACAACAGCTTTCTTCTTTCTTGGAATAACAGCGAAGTTCATAAGATGGTCTGCAACTGAAACTGATGCGACCCCTGTTGTGAGATTCCGTGTTGGAAGGTTTGTAAAGCACAAGTCAATAATGGTATTGCTGTTTTCAGTGATTCTAGTGTATGTAGTCACGCACTGAGTAAAGTTATAATCACTTGCCAGTTGGTCAATTTTTTTTGGCATGAGTACCATTAGCATCCTTCCCTCTCTGGAGCCCAGGGAAAATGACTACCATTAGGCCTACTACTGCTGATTTGTGAATGAGAAGGTGTGACAGGTTTAGTATTGACGTCTGACAAAAGTATGTGTAAAAAATAGGGATATGAAGTATGTCACTGTCAGGAAGGTTGTGAAAAAGAGAGATAGACCCGTGAAATAACATCCTGATTAATGCGGAATTAAAGGAACGTATTGAGCGCAACGAAATGGCGCAAACCTTCTTTTATATAGTAGGATATGCAATTTGACGCTCTAAGAAAACCAAAGTTTTGCATGCAATGCTGGACTACCTGATGCTACTTTCTATTTTTGCAGGCAGGACCAAATAGCAAAGAAGTTCAAAAAGTTGGATACCGATAACAACAGCATGCTGAAAATGGCGGAAATGCATGGTTTGGGCCTCAGGTTCCAAGTTACCAAGTCGTTACTTCGTATGTTTGACCAGGACAACAACCGCTCATTGGATACATCAGAATTCAGTAAGATGTGGACAAAGAACTTCTTCTAGACTGATATTCTCCCCTTGGGATACTGACTACAGGAACTAGAATTGTAAAAATCAATAAATTCACGACATGAAAAAAGCATAATTATAACTTGTTGATTGTTGAAACAAAGAGCAGGCCAGGAGATGGCCTTGATTGAATGGAAATGGTTTATTATAATTTGCCACAAAATTTGAAATAGCCAGAGTAGAATTTGAGAATGCATATATATATATAATCTTTCAAACTTTAAAAAGTAAATCATAAAAATAAAAAATAATTTAAGGTCGCATTTCAGACACATCAGACTGCTTGTTTGGCAATGACAAAATGTAGTGGACTTTTAAGATAGAACAGGAGAAGCCCCCCCCCCCCCAAAATGTCTGAAGCCCCCCTTAGCCCCCCAACTTTTGACCAAAAAAAAAAAGTTCCCATCCACATAGAAAAATGTCTCAATATATCATACTAGAGGGCCCCACGAAAAAATTTGCATGTTTAGAGGTTGGAATCAAGTGAAATATTACCAGAGCATGAGTGAGTGAGTGAGTGAGTTGTTTTTTTACGTCTCATCAGCACCTAAGTGGGCTATTTAGAGACATACTTGGTTTGTGTCAAGGTTCTTGATATGCTAAGTCTGTGAGATATGACAGGTGCTTTGTTGTTGTTTGTCATTTTTCTCTTGTCTATGCAAGGAAATTGTTGGTCTGTTGAGCTGGCGTGATTTGTTGTTTTGGATGGTTTCCTTGTACTTAGCAGCTGTCTCTTTCTTCTTCGGTTGTTGTAGTGAAATTTTTTTCCGTGGAGCTGTCTCTTTCTTCTTCGGTTGTTGTAGTGAAATTTTTTTCCGTGGAGCTGTTTCTTTCTTCTTCGGTTGTTGTAGTGAAATTTTTTTCCGTGGAGCTGTCTCTTTCTTCTTCGGTTGTTGTAGTGAAATTTTTTTCCGTGGAGCTGTTTCTTTCTTCTTCGGTTGTTGTGGTGACATTCTTGTTCGTGGAGATAAAGGAAAGGATGGTTGACTTTGTAGAATCTTTTTACTGGGTGGTGTGGATAGGCCAGATTCAGGATATTTCACAGTTTCTCCCGTCTTTGGTCGGTCTGGTGAAGGCGTTGTCTGAAAGAGATCCATGAAAAGGTCCCTCTCAAGTTGAATCCATTTCCGTGGTGACGAATGTAAAACTGGGCTTGGGTAATCTGCGTCTTGGTCGATTTTTTCCATGTCCTGTTCAACTATGTGCTTGCTTCAGGAAACGAACATCCTGTGTCAATCTGAAATTGTAAAATTTCTTTTTCTCTCTTGAAGACTTCACAGTTGTGGCTAAACGCAGGGTGGTCCCCTCTGCAATTGACACAATGCGAGGGCCCGAAGCATGGTTTGTCTCTCGTGTGAGTGTGATCTCGATCACCACAATTGGCACAAATTGAGAACCGTCTACATGTTGTGCTGATATGGCCATACAATTGGCAATTGAAACAGCGTTTTGGTCGAGGAAAGAGTGGGCAAACTCTGCACTTTTCAAAAGCTACAGGTACTTTCTTGGGTACATTGTTGTTTTTGAATGTCAGTTTTATGGATTCATAACCATTCCGTTGGGACAAACGTTTGAATTGGGTAATACCATGTTCTCGGAACCACTTTGTGAGTTGTGAGTCCGAGCATGTCTTGCTCTCTTTCGAGAAGATAATGCCTTTGCCTGGTTTTTGGAAAGGTTCAATGGAGACTTGTGTATTCGCAATTTCTTTGACTAATGTCAATTTCTCTTTTTGTGTGTCATCCTGTGGTTGAATGAGAAACGTTCCATTGACTTGACGCTTTATTGTATCTGCTGCTGTGTTGTCACAAATGTCTGCAACAATTTCGTATACAGCGATAGCTGATAGGTCCTCTAGTGATTTTTCAATACCAGTTATCACGAGGCAATTTTCATCTTTTGCCATGAGTGAGGGGCGGTCAGGGTCAATCAAGTCATCCGAGGATGATCTTGTCCGTGGAAATCTTGGTAGTCCAGTCGCAAATTTTTCTATCTCAGCCTGGTTTCCCGCTGAGGGACGCGCACCTTGGTAACCCGGTTGACGTACGATCTGGTTTGGAATCATGGTAAATGACATATTCATTGATATTCCCCTGTAAGGTAGGGGACACACCGTGCATGTGCACTGTCTCATGTTGGCCACTAAGGATAGAGGTCTTCACCTTAGTGTTACCACCCACCACCACGAGGAGGCCCGAGACCTGCGGGGGCTTACCAGAGCATGAAGAACCATGGGCCAGTCATTGAGTGTGGGCCATGCCTCTGTGACTGGAGTCCAGGGAAAATAAGAATACTACCACTTAGGGATTCAGGAAGTATCAGAGGAACAGGAACTGTAATATTGCTGTGTGGCAGTAGTAGGCATAAAAAAAAAGGATTTATATGAGTACATCACTGTCAAGAATGTTGCGAAAGAGACAGATTGGTGTAATTACACTGTGATTAATGCAGAATTGAAGAAATGTATAGAGGACAACAATTGGTGCAGACCTTCTTTTATAATATAGGATATATATCATATCATGAAAAAAGCCGTGATGATATTTGGATATTCGTTCGGTACAAACAAAATTTTCCCGCCAATGGTCAAGAATCAAGCGACTACTTCCAAGTTAGAAATTGGAATCTTTTTTCCAAAAAATGCAGAGTATGAGAATGGAAAGAAATCTGTCTTTCCATTGGTGTAAGTGAGTAAGGTAAAAAAAAAACAGCATGTTTCCTAAATTTTATCCATGGATGGTTTATTTAAATCATTATCAATTTAAACATAGTTACAACAATTAATTCCATGAACTTTGTCTTTGCATTTTGCCATCGTCTGTGATCCGCAGATTCCGTTCAACACTTGGTTGCCACTGCATTCGAGAACTTGGCCTTGGTTTCCAGCTGTAGATAAAGATTAGGACAAAAATGAGTTTTGATAATTTTGACGTACTGTTCACTTCAATGTTACCAGCTGTAACTAAGGATGAAAATAAACACAACTTAATATATTACTAACAACAAAATAATTTGTAGCCCAAAATTAATATAATGACCCATTATGATCCGTGACATTTCCAGTTAATAATGTAATAACATAATCCTGGAATCGAAATGCAGGGCATTGTAAGCGTATGTCTACTTTCTTAATATCCAACCTACTTCTGACATGCAGATCTCTATGCTAGCTATCGCTATCAAGATAGGTTTTGTTCTTGATCATATAAAAAAAAAACGATTACCATACTGCCATTCACAAGTGGTTGTCACCAGGAGCCCAGAGTCTGTAAAATATTTGAGAAAAAAGATAAATAAACAATAAAAGGCAACAATGACCCCACTAGTATGTTTTACTGCCAAAAGTAATGAGATACTGTGGAGTAAAAACAAAATGTGTTCACAGTTCAATCAATAATTATCAATCCTGCAAGTGGCCAATATAATATGCAATTACTTCATCAAAACTTAGCATAAATGACCATTTTAAATGTAAATTGTGAGTTTATGTCATATTTTTCTACTGAATCGAAAGTGGTTGACAGACTTACCACAGCACTGAGCAGCGGTTGTTTGACGAGACCCGGACTGGCTGCACCTGCCCATGTCAAGAGATCCACACATTCCGAAAACTTGGGTCCTGAATGGACAGGTGATGTGGCCGCCATTGCCTCCGCCATAAGTTTCACACAAGCCCTTTCCGCCTGCAAATAAGAGTTAAGAATGTTACATATATAGTAAGAGTTACAATATATGATATCCCTTTCCCAACGACGCAATAGATCAATATATACAGGAGTGAAATTGAGTAATTTGCTCAAGAATTCCATTAAATGGAATAGCAGCTACCACTACTTAAAACAAAATCTAATAATCCAACTGACAACCTTAAAAGCTAAAAAAAAGAAAGAATGGAAAAATTAAAACTCTTCTGGTTACAATTCTGAAATGTTTCTTGCTTCTGTTCCTAATATTGTGTTTTTTTTTCTGTTTTTTCTTCTTCCTGTGGAAGATCCAGTCTCTTCATAAAGTTTTGGTTTAAGAGACCTTTAGTTTGGTTTTAGTAGTAGGGAGTCGGGAGTCGCTTTTTAGAAAGCCAAAGGAGTCGGGAGTCGGAGTCGGTTCAATTATCACCCCACTCCAAAGCCCTGGAAATAATAAAGACTGTTTCATTCTCAAAACAAAAAGAATAAGTAATCAGCACTTACTTCCTCCGGTGATTCTGCAGCACTTGATTCCGAAAGCCTGTCCGTTGCATCTGCTCTGGCCCTTGTTTCCACATGCACCCACTCCGACGAAATTGTCAGGACAATATTTCATCTGGGTGGCTCCTCCGTAGATCCATTGGCAGTCCCCGTAGTTAATGGAGGCCCCAATAGCGGCACCAATGAGGCAGACAAACACGATCAGAGTCTTCATGTTTTAGTCGTTGTACTTGCTGGTCACACCAAGAAACGATGGATGCTGACTGATCCGCTGCATCATTTATATACTCGCTGCTCCATGGGTTTCGAGCAGCTGTACTCTATGATAATGCTTTAAAGACTTCAAGTTAAATTTTTTATCAAGAGTTACAAGAAAAAAGGGAAATGGCTCTATTTGGTAATTCGCAACTTATTGCAAAAGTATATGAGGAATCCCTTTTCCATATTTTAAGGCACATTTTGATAGTAATTTTGAAAAAAGGTAAGTTTGTTAACTTTTTCTTGCAAAATGAAACCTTTGGACAACTAGGCATAATCCTGTGCTATCTGAGATTTTTTTTAAGGGTTTTTTAAAACCTAATTTTTTATCAAGTATGCCCTTAATTTACTGGTCGCATTCTGGCAAGCGGTCCTTAACAACTTTTTGGGTGAGATGTTCCTCTATACCTTAAGTGGTCCTGAGTCCACTGCACCCACTCATGTTAATGTACCATGAACCTCACAAGTTTCATACAGATAGAAGGCTCCGGAATCCAGATCTCTTCAAACACATTCTGATGCAACAAATATAACTGAACAACTGACTAAGCAAATAGAGACAGTGAGCTAGAGTGTGTCTCAATTCATAAAAGGGACAAAATTTGCTAAGTCTGAAATTCTTGTCTCCAGTGTTTAACAATAATTCATGATGGCAGGAAGGCACATGCAGGGCCTCTTGTTGTCATTTGTCACAGGCAAGGATATTAGCAAAACTTAAAATATGTGGCAGAATATTTTTATCCTATTCAAAAATAGCATTGAAGTGGCCAACCCCCCTGTAAATGGCCTGTCTCAACCAACATTTTCTTTGAAAGATCGCATCACAAAAACTAGTACAGGATCCTGATTCAATTAAACTCTTCCATACATGGAGACTTGACTGTCAGTTTTCTAAAATCTAGTTACCAATAGCTGAGATAATGTTCTGTATAAGAGCAGGAGGTTGTTTTGTCAATGTCTCCAATATTGTGTCATTAGCATCACACCGCATTTGTTTCTTAATAAAAATTAAAGGGACAAACATCTGTGAGTGAGAAAACCTTGAGTCTGACGTTGTCTGAGAACCCAAGAAAATAACTGAACTATCTGTAGCTCTGTATCATTTATGTAAAGCAAAATATTAGAGTATTTCTGTTGGCATGTCTGTTGTCCTATTTCAATTTGTCATTAGCCAACGCCTTGCTATTCTCTTTTGACTGCGTATTTCTCGACCAAAATCACTGTGAACATGTGTCTAGTGTTCATAAGGTCATTGCATGCACATATTGCTAGGCTGCCAGTTTTGCACTTGTGCCAAAAAAGATTTTTACCTTAATTATCACTAGCATCACGATGTCATTAGCATCATGTCAAAAATGGCTCATTGCCTTTACCTCACTAAAATTGGGTTGCAGGTGACTAGCTGGACTTGAAATCAGTTGAATATATATTATCAATAAGTGTTTCAACAGAATATTACATAACATTTTTGCATTTCGCTTGCATCTGATATACCTAGAATGAAGTTTGATGATTCCCTGAAACAACTAATTAAATATGGGATGCCAGTAACATTTTACCATTGTCTATCATCTGAAATATGGTTTAGCAAAACATTGGGCGCTGGAGGGAGTGGTGGAGATCATTTTTTTTATTCAAAATCCAAACTATTGATGAAAAGAGAATTTTTGTTTGTATTTGTAAATTTCTGGTTCAAGGATATGTTCTATCTCAATAACAATTGGTCATAGAGACCTGAAATATAGCTTAATATGTTTAGAATAGCCACTTTCCCGTGTTAGTAATACATTCTTCAGCTCTAAGTGGTACGGATTCCAAGTTATAGACATGATGCTAATGACTACCATATTTGGCATTTTAATTGATCAAAATGCAGTTTCCCAAAAATAATTGGCACTAGAGACCTGGAACTTGGCCGAAAATGTGCAAGCAACTTGCCCAATCATTGGCAATAAATTGTATAGCCCTAAGATCAAAACTTGGTCCTATCTTATTCAGAGGTGGCCACACCTCTGTTTGTTTCTGTACGAATTGTCAAAATGCAGGTTTTGGAGGATCAAACTTTTGCTTTGTTTTTGGGTTTTCTGGGGTCAATTTAACCATTGAAAAGTGTCGGCATTGGCCTTTTATCTTATTCAGCATTCCATGTGGGTACTCACGATTTTGTCCTTGCTGCCTAAACTTGATTATTCTTGCTTGCAAATTCACTCGTTTTCCGAGATTAGGACTCTGCAGATCGACTAAATTACTTCAATTTCCCACTTGGAAGGGTCAGAGTAAAATGCGGACTGACAATTGGACTGACAATCATCTCGGGACACCTTCTGTTAAGTTAAAATGAGAATAGAAGGACAGCTATTTGGTGTACAGAAATGGCAGACCTCTTTTTCGAAAGCTGAGACGATTATCTGTTGATTTGGGCTATTTAAAAAACCATCACAGTCTTTCTCCCGTTTAAATATAACAACTTTTCATAAAATTACATTAAAAAAAAAAAAAATTTCCAAAACTGAAAAACTACACAACATTTTCAACATTAAATTTGACTCATGTCCCATACTTTGCCTTGAAGGAACTTGGCTTATTATGTTATATAAATGTTACAATTTCCAAAGGTATAAGTTTATTTCACAAGTGTTCCAAACACTAACTAGAATCCATGGACTCAATGACATAGCTCAGCATATTTTTTTTTAATTTATCAGGTGTAATTTCTTTTCAAAAAGAAACAGGATTTATCAATTTTCTTCAGAGTGACATTCCAATAAATATGAAAACCAAAACTAGACAAGAAATGGTGCCGTTACCAATGGCCAAATATCACACACAGGTTTCATAGATGAAGACAATAAGTGCCATCCAAGTTGAAGGGCCACCTCCTTTCATTCCGCTTCGCGATATGAAATCTAGTTTAATTCATATATTGCTCCGATAAGTCAGGTGGCTGAAGAAAATGAGGTTGATGATCAAAAATATGCCGATGATGAACAACTCATCCTTTCCTTCAAGCCAACTTTTCTTGAAGAGGAAAATGCAAGGAAAAAAATGGAAAAATGCATCACAGAAATACGCAATTTTCTTCACAAAAAGAAACTCTGTAACAATGGTGACAAGACATAGTTACTACTCATTGGCTCGCCATTTCAACTGAAGAAACTTCACATGTCATCAATCAGTGTGGACAATGTTGACATCATCATGCCAGAAATTTAGGTGTATTCTTTGATAAACACATGTCAATGCATAAGCAAGTGAACAAAATGTGTCAAAATGCTTATTTTAACCTTGGAAACATCTCAAAACTGCGTAAGTCACTGAACAAAGAGTCAATCAAAACAGCTGTCAATGCATTAGCCAAGCCTCATTTAGACTATGGCAATGGATTGCTCTATGGTTTGTCAAAACAAGTGATAAATAAACTCCAGGTGGCGCAAAGCTGTACGACTGATTGAAGGTCTGCAAAACAAGATAAAGTCAGTCATTACAGGAAAGAGTTACATTGGCTTCCAATCCCTGCAAGGATCCAATTCAAACTTATGACAACTACGTGGAAAGCTGTGAATAATGAAGCACCTCAGTACCTCAAAAATCTCATTCAACGTAAACCTGAAAATGACCTGAGCCTCCGTAGCAATGGAAAAATGCCAGACTCCATGAGTCCCTCTAGTATCTTTTTCCGATGACACGCAGTGTCAGAGGGACTCCAGATATTGGATTGTCCAAAAATGTTTACTGTTTGGTTACATAACATTTAATTGTTACTGGTTATTTTCCAAATATCTTAACTGACTGGTTACATAACTTTTCATAAACAGTAGTTATTGTTTTGGGTTTTATGTCCTAAAACACCTTGTGTAATTAATTATAAAAACTTGTTATATCACTGTTTGGTTTCTCCTATTGTCACATAACAACTTGCAGTTGGGACTGATAACTTAAAATTATAAACTATTACATTGTTATCCAATAAATCAAAAATTCCCACACTTTAAAGCAAACAATTTTGTTTGAAGTTCATTCTGCCATATAATACTCATTTGCATGCTGCTTGTGCTCATTTGCATGGCCTATTCCCGGAGACTGCAGTGCAATGCTTGCATTGCCTTACACATAAAGCAGTCTCATGGAGACTGGAAAAATGCTATTATGGGTACCTGTCGCACAAAATCAAAACAAGTTTGAGGATAGAGCCTTTTCCTATTCTTCACCGATGCTGTGGAATGGCTTACCTGAAAATGTACGAAAATCAAAGATGTGTGTGTTTAATGCCTCTGCAGCACCTAAGTGGGCTGTATCGAGGCAGGCCAGGATAATTTTTATTTTTATGTTTACAAAAATAATTTATTATGGTTTCATTTATTTATTATCATGGCTTGAATAGTGTTAATTAATTAATGAGAGTGGATGCCGGTTCACCTGTAGTCGCTGGCCCATGGCTAAGATTTCAAATCCAACTGCCCATTTGCAGCCAAAACCATTACACAGCTACTATACTAAACATGGCAGCACTGTGCAGTTTGCATGTATTTGTCTGCTAGTGTGAAAGTTCCATAAAATTAACTACATTTTTACAAAGTTTAATCCACTTCTTGCGTGACAAATAAATGTAATTAGACCAACTTAACTTATCTAACACAGTTTAGAGTTTAAAATGTCATTAATAAGAGAGGTATAAGTACAAATACATTGATATTGTTACTGACGAGATACGATGAGGTTCTTTTTCTTTTTAATAAAGTGACTGCCAAATTGTACGCTCGATTGTGTAAAGCCGTATGAGATATTCAGTATTTCTGAGTGCAGATACGGATTCATAGGGAAAATTTACACAAGACACATTGCAGGCTACAAATAAAACCGAAATTTGATTACTGAATTTTTGACCAAAAGAGAAATCCACTTTATCTGACTCAAATCTTGAACCATATCATATATATCTTTCAAAATACTTGGGTCTGCAAAATTCCCAAGGGGGGGCGGGAGGGTTTCGATATCTGGCGCATGGACAATGTTGGAAATGTTGATAATAACTTTATTTTTGGCAAGAAAAAAATGTTGACTTTTCCTGATATCTCTTCTGACAAACAATATTCACTTCTGATTCACTGAATTAAACAGCCCTGGGTATTGATATAATTCTGAGCCAATGGAAATATACAAATACATCAAAATGAACACATTGCAATGTTCCCAACACCCAGACGGTTATACAATTGGCTATTGTAAAATGTCATATATATTTCAGTAAAATCTCAGGTCACATGACCACTCTCTTTGCCAGCTAAAAACCTCTTCCACTCACCCATGCAAACTATCCACCTGTCCTTTCTTTTTTGTGTCCCCTAATTCAGATGGGACCCCACACGGATCTAACTCTTCTCTACTTTCAGTTTTCCCACTCCACCTGACCACCCTCACCAGGGGTGCATGAACCTCAAAGAGAGCCACCTCCTAATATTCCATTTCTCCCCAGCTTGCAGCAACTGTCAGGGACGGACGCAGGGGGGGGGATGGGCCCCCACCAGACCAAAATTTATATATTTTTACATGTCAATTTTATCAGCGCGCAGTCACGTAATGTTGCGAATTATGCGTTTCAGGACGCGACAGCCCGATAGACCCCCCCACCGGAATTTTCTGGATCCCCCCCCTGGCACCTGTATTCTGTGTATTCCTGTTTCATCTACAGGATATTTCTATGGATCATCTAACAACAAAAAAACATCAATGCTGTAGTAAGCGAAACCATTCAGTTCATTCAGTGCCACAATCACCTGTAAATAGTGTAGCATTTGTGTTTGTCAATACACTCTTTTGTCAACATCACTTCAGAAATGCATTGAACATAATACAGTAATTACAAGCCATCTTGCATGTTCAATGCAGTTCACTCTTTTCCAGAACAAAAAGGAGCACATTCGAAGCGCTCCAATTATTTAAATTTCTCAAATGTGCTCCGATTGTACTGCAAAATTGCATATATATATGCTCCCAGCAAGGGAGCGAAATGGATTTGCATATAGGGAGTATAAATGAAGCATAACTTAAAAAATTCCAGCGCTTCAAATGCGCTCCTTTTTGCTCTGGGTTTTAAAAACACACATGTCTAATTTCGATTGCTGAATCTCCTTTTGTGCCCTCAGTGGGCTTTACTAGTCATTATATATCATGGGAAATAGAAATACAGTTGCTCTTGAAAGAACATTGATACCTGTGTTATAAGACCTATTGTAAAGCTGCCTTATGTAACCGCCTTCCTCCCACTACTAAACAGTATTTTTAGTGCATTTTGCACCCCAATAAGAGGGACTGCCTAATGATCGAAGAAGGGGTTGTCTTAAAGCCCCATTCACGAAGACAAGACTTTGGCAAGAGTATGTTGGCAAGAGCAAACTATCAGAAATCGTGAACTCACTCAAAGAGTAGAGTTTTTCATTCTCAAGAGTATTATATTATAATATTTTTTTTCTCAATATTACAAAAAGTTTAGAATATGTATCAGTCAGACCACGAAAAGGCACAGCTACACCACATAAGTCAGCACGATTATACGCACCTGGGTGTCTGCGCTCACAAGGAAGAAGAAGAAGAAGTCAAATGTGTAGCAAACTTTATCCATGTACATGCAATAGTGACGGAGTCATGAGCCAGAAAAAAAAAAAATTCTGTTTTTTTTTTCAATATTTCAAAAAGCATTTAATATTTTCTATCAGACCTTTCCAATGGCACAACTTGACCATATGGGCCATATGTGTACCAAACTTTATTCATTTACATTTAGCCCGAAAACCAAAAAATACATATTTTTCTAGTTTTCCGCATTTTTACAAAAAGTATAGAATATCTATCAATGAGACAATCAAAAGGCACAACTAGACCATATAGGCCGCATCTGTACCAAATTTGATCCTTGCACATGCAATAGTGGCCCAGAAACGATCAACAATAAATTTTATATTTCTTAAATTATTTCAAAAAGTATAGAATATCTATCAATTTTACCATCAAAAGGCACAACTAGACCATACAGGCTGTATGTGCACCAAAATTTCATCCATGTACACTCAATAGTGGCCGAGTGCTGGCCCGAAAACGATCTATCCGCCCGCCACCCCAACACCCGCCCGCCCGGCGGACAACATTTTTACTTCGTTCGGTGAAAGTAAAAAACCTCTGACTCAGACCAGCACCACCGCTCTTTTCAGCTGATACTGGCCTTTTTGCCACACTGTCAATCAAGAATATTTGCTATCAATGCAGTCAGCTGACACTTTCACAGTCTAATTTGGCCCTGATTTGCCTTATATGTCCAATAAACCAAAAAAAGGCATAGGAGGCAGGGAGGCTCGGAAAAATTTATGATAAACATTTTTTTAAAGAATTTTCTTCTTTTTGGAGCTATTTAAATTGTATGTACTCCTCCTGTCCAAATTAACCTGCCGGCTACAAAAATACGGGACTTAAAGCCCCAATCATTATCCAATGAGAGTATTTGAATTTAAGGCTAAAACTCTTCGCACATGCTCTCTTGTTAACTAGGATCTGACAAAACTAAGGAAAATCAGGCAAACATGACGTTTAGACCGAGGTCACAGTCTTCACGTTGCATTGTCAGGGTGGGTCTTCCTATCTACATGACGTTATTAGCAAATTTTCAGAATGAACATTCAGAACAGTAAAGGTTAAAACAAAGCATCACAGACCATCCAAATTGGTATTCAAAATGAGGCTCTAATTAAGACCAGTCCAACCATTCTATATGTATAGTTGTACAACCTGATTTGCCTGAATATCACAGAGCGAAAGTAGAGAAAAACGCTTGAAACATAAAAACTTCAAAGGCCGTGGGCCATCTCTAAACTTTAACAGATTTGCATGAAAATGTGCGTACATCATTTTTTCCATAATAGGCATGATTTGAAAAGGTGGCCCAAAAATAATTTAACTTGCCTTCCTCATATTCAATCAACCTTGGCCAAACTGTATTGGTTTTTAAATACACTGTTTAGCTGCAAATACCCTTGTCACCTTATGCAGTTACCTTCGTCTTTGTATTATTGGAAAAGCAGTCACCTTCATCTTCTTTTAAACAATTTTGACAAATTAGACGAGGGTAACTCTGTTACCCGCATCCTTTTTTGCCGCAGTGTCTTTACTCAACTTGAATAATACAGTCTGTCGGAGTCAAGCTTCTGATGGAGTAATATTTGTGGAAAGCCAACAATGCATCATGTAAAAGAACAGTGTGATAGCTCATTCACTGGGTCTTTGTCCTTAAAAGATTCAGTGTAGTTTGATCATCATATTTGTTTTTGCCATAGTAATGGCTTTCTGTTGGATTTTGTTTTACCAAATATTTTGCAAAGCAAATATTGTGCACTTTTACACAACAATAATGGTGAGATCATCACAATGAAAATCTGAACAATCAAAGGAATTTCTGGTGCCACTCTGACACCACATTGAGCAACATGGCTGTGGTTCAGGACACACCTTCAATTTCACATGTTGAGAATTTATTCAAACCTCCACATTTGGATAAAATTGTTTTCTTGATGCGTCTTGCTGGGCTGGCACACACCTCACATCCACTGCGAAGTTTCAAGGAGATTACATTGCTGCTTTACAACGTAGTTACTATTTGCATTAGATCACTTTATTCTGTTGCGACTATTTTAATAGCGGTGCAGTTTTGGAATGGCGATTCTTGGCCCATTTCAGAAATTTTGAAAATTATGACTGTTTTTATACATAATGGACTCCAAATCTCTGTGATGATGTATGTCCTCTTTTTATCGAGAAAATCACTTTTGGCAGCTTTGCCAAAACCAAAATATTGGCTTTCATTATCTTGTGAAAATGAGAAACAAACATCTACTGCAAACTGCATAATTTCTCTTATTTGGACATCAGGGATGTTTTTAATCATGGTACCAATGAGTATTTATCTTATTAGCATGAATGGAGGGTCAAACGTGTGTGAGACACTATATTCAAATGCAACCAACATTTCAAGTGCTGCCATATACGCATGTTATGTAGCTTATATTACAAACATACTGGCTCTTCCCAGCTCGCTTGGACTCTATCTTGTCCCATTGTATGTTATTCTGTGGATTAATTATAGTCAGAAACTTTTTGAAGGAGTTAATAAAGCTCTTAATAAAATGGCAACTCCACTTGATGTAGAGACAATCAAAAAGTGTAAAGGCCAATACAATATGATTTGTGATTTAGTGGAAGAAATTAATGACAAGTATGGAATATTCACCGCAAATTATCTCTTTTACGCATCCTTCCTTCTGTTTCTTTATGGATACACTCTTGTGACAACAGGAATATCCCGACAGAACGTCAGCTTTGATCTCATAACATTGTTCTTGCTAATCGTTGAGTCCATAATCCTGTTTGGTTACTCCTTTTCTTTTGAGAATGTGGTAGGTATTCAAAAAGCAAAAAATAAGTACAATCACTTTCTGCTAACTTGCATTTCAGGAGGTTTAAAAATCATTTTGCTGCCCGCATTAGAATTTTTGGTGGAAAACGGGAATAGGGTTAGACTATAGGCCAAGAACCATTTCAGTTACATAGATTAAAAGTATTACAAGGTTTTGAGCGTGATTTTAAATGGTATTTATATGATATTAAACTAGACTCAGTCACTCATTCAGAGTTTTTGTGATATTTCACTAGACCGAGGTCACAGTCTTCACGTTGCTGTAGGCAACGTAGACTGAGGACATTCCCATGGTTGAGAACAATACACTTGCGACACAGGATCGTGTCGCGGCTGTTTTGGGCCTATTCTGATCAAAATTAAAGATATGGGTGGATAGGAAATGATTTAAAATGTATTGTGTGCGATTTTCAGAACTTTCCTGCACTTTAAAGTGTCAAAATCGGCCGATTTTCAACAATTTACCACCAAAAAATGAAAGGAGTTTCAGGCTGAACAGGGGGAGGTTTTGCAAAACTGATAGCTGTTAATCATTTTGTTGTTCATAATTTGCTTTTTCAGTTTGTATGTCTATTGTTCCCCAATCAATAGCATTGGACTATTGCACTTACCAGTCAATCATACTCAATTAAGCATGTCATACATGATCGGATTGGTTGGCTTCCTACACACTCAGTTGGACAGTGACTAATTTGGACCACATTTGACAAATTCAGATCGCATTTATAGTGAATGGAATGTACATGCCTTTATTTAGGGTGTTATTGTGTTAATAGCACAATGACACCATGTCTTTGGGTGCTTTCTTATAACTTATATTTTAGACAGTTTTATAAACACTTTGACAGATTTACAGATAGATTGACAGGAAGATTGACAGGAAGATTGTCAGAAAGATTGACAGCTCGACAGCTAGACAGCTAGACAGCTAGACAGACAGATAGACAGATAGATAGATAGATAGTTTTTAATTTTAAAGTGACACCCAGAAATGAATGTTCCCCTCCCACTTTTCATTATCAGAATCTTGACTGCTCTTTGTGTAAAAACACCTCCTGGAGAGTAAACCAGGTGTTTCTTTCTGTTTGCAGTTTGTTGTTTTCTGTTTATGTTCTTGCTTGACTGTTTGTTATTATCACCTATTGCTTGCAATGATTTCAAGAGATCTCAACCAATGTTTTGTCTCCCATCCTTCTCAGCTACACTGAGAAGGTGGGTCTTCCTATCTAATATTTCACAACAATGATATTTGACTGGTCATTCCAAATATTTATGGTCAAACAACCAATTTACGTTATGTTCATTTTGGGAATGCTTGCTTCTTATTCGAACACTCTTAATTTTACAGAAAAAAGAACCAATGAGAATATTACGTAGACTTGAAGCAAAGTTGTGCACTTCATCAGATTCTACCAGTTCGCAAGATGAATCACAACTGTCCAACCTCATCTACGCATTCATGACGGATGTAAACAATGCTCCTGGCATTTCTGTTCTGGGCTTCATGGAGCTAAATAAGGATTCAGCAACAATGGTGAGTACAGGTCGCATAAAATGTTGCAGTAGACGAGTGACAAGTGCTAATAAGCAAAAAAACCTGACATGCTCCTTGTGAGTTCACATCCCTATCCCTGCCATTTTATTCTATATGACTCATAAGCAGTTTGTGAGGTCATAGCCTAAACGTTCAATTGCTATCAGGAAAAGTCATTTAACGTGTCACACTCATCAATGAGGTCACAAGCTCCTTCATGACAAAGTGAGAGTTTATTTCCATTGTGTTTGAGAGAGCCAGTTGTGAGGTCATTGATGTCCACCAATAGCTTTTAAAATGTGAGAACATTGTACTTGTCATTCGTCGACAGTAATACAAATGTCGAATTCATTATCAGCCCCTTCAAATAATCCTTTCAACACCAGGGGCATAGTTGGTGCCAAAAGAAATAACAAATACTCAGGGCCCCAAGCAGCTATTTAGGAAGATATTTTACCATACCAAATAACATATTATGTAGAAAGTAAAGAACTTTGTGCACATAACAGAAGAACTTTGTGCACATGACAGAAGAACTTTGTGCACATGACAGAAGAACTTTGTGCACATAACAGAAGAACTTTGTGAACATAACAGAAGAACTTTGTGCACATAACAGAAGAACTTTGTGCACATAACAGAAGAACTTTGTGCACATAACAGAAGAACTTTGTGCACATGACAGAAGAACTTTGTGCACATGACAGAAGAACTTTGTGCACATAACAGATGCTACCAGTTCACCAGACAAATCACAACTGTCCAACCTCATCTATCCATGAACTAAATTCTGCAAGCAAAATTGGGTCTGGAACCAAGCTCATTGGTTGTGAGTTGACACCCAGGTTCAATTCTCTACCAATTTCATCCTCACCTCATTACTATCATCCATGCCTGGCTTAAGTTGGTGCATAATACAGGATATAAAACACCACCAAGGAGAGAAAATTTCTCTGCTTTGAAATGACATCTTTGCTACATTATGACTTATCGTCTAAAGTTTTAATCAACTAATCTCCAGTTTCTTTTTCTTTTCTTTTTCAGATTTTGGGAGTAATTGTTTCGTACTTTTTTGTTCTGTCTCAATTCAAGTAAACACAGTGTAACAAGCAGCAATGCTTTAGTCTCTGAATAGCCTGAACTTTATTTTGTGAAGATTACCACTCCATCTGATATTCATGCATTTGTCATACCTGGACCCATGTTATTATATGTTTTTGCATATATATTGTTGAGTGGATTATTGTAATGTATGTGTGTGTTCGATATTTACGTCTCGTCAGTACCTGGGTGGGATATTTAGAGACATACTTGAATTATTGTAATGTTCATAAAATAATATTTACATTCTACATTCCTGAAATAAATTTTTTCCCAACATTTGTTGTTTTTGTACTAATTTTTTATGATGAAAATTAATATTTCTGAATCTGGTTTGGCAGACAAAGCCTGTTCGATCCAAGTAATTAATATATTTTGATTGATCAACATATTGTGTGTGGTTCCCTCAAACTATTACCTGCAAATGGTAAATGACTTGTGAGCAATTATTCTGTTAAATTGTGACAAGAAACATGGCCTTTTCACATCCATGGCCAGTTACATAATATATCTATGAAATAATTCCATTAAATTCAATTTCAATTCAATTTATAGACCATTTTGCCACTGTACATGAACATAAACATGGATATCTAGAAGAATAATTAATCGTCAAATGGTAGGCTGACGCCAGTACTGATAATAATTCAAAAGGTTGCTTATTGTTTACTGAGAGAGGTTGAGCAGCACAGCTGTCTACAAGTGGACTGCTCTTGCATTGCCACTTCTTTTTCCAGCCTTGGCAGATCAGAACATATGCTGTTTTGTGTTGCCACCTAGTGATTAGTGTGCTATTCTGCGAGCTCCTGCGGACGTCCGCATCATTTCAATCAGAGGAACACACACAATTTTGTCTGGAAGAAACCGGGGGTGTTTCCGAGTGTGCTGATGGCCTCGTCTACTTCCTTAGAGAATGTGATTGCAGAGTCTGACTCTGGTATATATCAATGTTAAACAGAAATTATGTGAATGTGCAATGAAATTGGAACTATTTCGTGGGACAGCAATGCTGTAGCATACAAAAGCAACTTTTGTGCCAGGCGGCAGCAGCATGCAGTTCTCATTTTCACCAGACTGGCAGCACAGCATAATACCGGTTGAGTGCTCTAGTTTATTCTTTGCATCCATCACACAACGGGATCTTTGCCCACAGTGTTTATCACAGGTTCTAATCCCTAATACAGAAACATGTGTCCTGCATGTCTAAACGATGCGCAGTGATGTTAAACTGAAGTGCAGTGCGCCTTATCATCAGGATGAGAATATAGCTGCTATCGAAATTTCTATGCACCAATTTCTTTCCGCAGTAGAAGATCTGTTGGTTCAGTCGATCATAGAAGCAAAAAATTAAATTTATTTGGCCTAACGTATCACAGAAAAGAACAGTGGGACAGCATATTCACGGGGTCTTTGTCCTTAAAAGATTCAGTGCAGTTTGATCATCATATTTGTTTTTGCCATAGTAATGGCTTTCTGTTGGTTTTTGTATTACCAAATATTTTGCAAAGTAAATATTGTATATCCTTACACAACAAGAATAGTGAGATCATCACAACGAAAATCTGCACAATCAAAGGAACTTCTGGTGCCACTCTGACACCACATTGAGCAACATGGCTGTGGTTCAGGACATACCTTCCATTTCACACATTGAGAATTCATTCAAACCTCCACATTTGGATAAAATTGTTTTCTTGATGCGTCTTACTGGGCTGGCACACACATCACACCCACTGCGGAATTTAAAGCAGATTTCATTACTGCTTTACAATATCGTTACTATTTGCGTTAGATTACTTTTTTCTATTGCGACTGGTTTAATGACGGTGCAGCTTTGGAATGGTGAAGCGCAGCCCATTTTAGAATTTTTGAAAATTATGACTGGTTTTATACATAATGGTCTCCAAATATTGGCAATGACATATGTCCTACTTTTGTCTAGAAAATCACTTTTGGCAGCTTTGCCAAAGCCAACGCATTGGCTTTTGTTGCCTTGTGAAAATGATAAACAAACATCTACTGCAAATGGTATAATTTCTCTTATTTGGACAACACTGATTTTTTCACTGATTGTACCTTCGACAATTTATGTTTTTAGCACTGATGGATGGTTAAACATATGTGAGAAACTGTATCCAAATTCAACCAACACTTCAAGTACTGCCATTTACACATGTTATATTGCTAATGTTACATATATACTGGCCCTTCCCAGCACGTTTGGGCTCTATCTTGTCCCATTGTATGTCATTCTGTGGATTAACTATTGCAAGAAACTTTTTGAAGGAGTTAATAAAGCCCTTGATAAAATGGCATCTCCACTTGATATGAAGACAATCAAAAAGTGTAAAGGCCAATACAATATTGTATGTGATTTAGTGGAAGAAATTAATGACAAGTACGGAATATTCATTGCGAATTACCTGTTTTACGTATCATTCCTTCTGCTTTTTTATGGATATTCTATCCTGGAATCAGTTTTGTCCAGACAAAACATTGACTCAGATCTCATAACATTACTGTTTCTAATCGTTGGATCAATAATCCTTTTTGGTTATTCCTTTTCTTTTGAGAATGCGGTAAGTACTTAATTAAAAAAAAAAGCTCAATCATTTGCATAAATATGAGAAGGACTGTAATATGAACTTTTTAAAATATGCAACAAGCTCCTGTTTGGATTTTTTTTAAATCAGAAATGAATAAACTCATTCTGGGGTGTCTCGTTCTGTCTAAATATTTCTGCTGGCGGTATTTCTTGACAGGGTGTTGTTTGGTTTCCAAAGGAAAATTTTGTGATTTGGGCCACTTGAAATAAATAGTTACGGTCACCGTCACCACAAAATAAAAATATTTTCCCGTCAAGGAAAACTCCAAGCCCCTCCTCCTATAAATCTGATGGTCATCCCATTTTAAGTAATCTGTTGTTTGTCATTTTTCTATGACTGAAACAAAACTGAGCCAGAAGTGGTCAAATTCACACACACGCATTAAAGCTATGAAGTGAACTGGCTGTTGATAGCACCTAAAGTTGTTAATCTGTGCTTTGACCATGTGGTCTATCGTAAATAAGCCTCCGTGATGACCTTCAGATTCAGATTTATTGACGGAAAGGATTAGTATCATACCCTTAATTCATGGAAGCTTTACGCTTCTCCTCCCAAACTACTCAATGCACACTCCTAAAAAATTGCAACCAACATTATTTCACGTCTTACAACAACTGTAAGTGGGTGTGGCTTCTCAAACTGCTCATGGGTAATTTTGTGTCAATTCAAAAAATGGCTCCCACTCGACCGATTCAGAATGCCTTGAAAATTTGCCAGAATGAAGGTTTCTCACCTGAAAGCACAAATCCTAAGTAATATCACAGAGGAATACAGAGGAGCAACACCCATTGGACGTAATGTCACTAGCAGTTGCGCCGGCGCCCTCTGGTGGTCAGATGTGTATGTGACACAACCAGGATCTGAATTCCTGGACAAAAACGGACCTACAGCCTATAATATCCGTCCGATTTTCAAAATGTAAAAAGCATCATGGAGGAAATAGTATTTCTCAGAACTTATGATAGTCAAAATTGTTGCTTCAGCAACAGCTTTGGTTCATATACCAGGTGAACTTTAATTTTGAGTTATTCATCTTCGTAAAGAATTGCGTTGCTCTGGATGAATACAAGTTGGAAAGATGGTTGTTATGTCAAAAGATATCTATATTAAAGATCAACTTTGGGTAAACATTTCATGGTCCTAACTGAATTAGTTTTTTCAATATCAAGCATTTATTCACCAAAAAATGGCAAATTTCGAGATTTTTTACGCTAGCCTTGGTTTCAGAAGTTAAAAGTCTGCTATAAAGTTTCAGGAAAAAAAATTAAGCCATATCCATCATCAAGGACACTACTTGCTGATTCTAATGTTGTAAAAGTTATTTTTGAGAGTCCAATAGTTGCTGAGTTATGATGAGATACGTATCAAATGCACAAAGAGAGTTATGACGTCAGAATGCCAAATTTCAACATTTCTCCAAATTTTTGTGTTCAGCGCTTTAAAGTCTGCAAAGTTTGAGAAAAAAATCAAAACCAAATCCATCAACAAGGACAATTCCTTCAGATTCTAAAAATATATAATTATTTTTGTTAATCCTATAGTGGCTGATATAAGGAGACTCATCACAACATGCGCAAACTTATTTTTGAAGCCATAATGCCAATTTGGTGACATATTTTGGGGACATCCTTGAGCTTTATGAGCTTTATGGTCTGCTCTACACACTCCGTCATCAAGTGATGATACTGAGTTTATTACTGACAGATTCTAAAACGGCAGACTGACCCCTATCACTTTTGCCGAACAGCGCCTTATTCACAGCGATGCATGAGTAAATTTAGTTCTTTCTTTTCACGATTATCCAATCATAGAATTCTTTGACTCAATAAAATTTAATTTTGATTGAACACTGAATTGAGGCATAAGCAGATCAATGCTCAGTCACACCAGAGTGAGGCTGAAGTTAATTATCAGAATCAGAATGAGGCTGAAGGCTTTACATTTGTCTTGTTGGTTTAGAGACTTTACTATTTATTCAGTATTACATAAGTATGCGGGAAAATTATAGAATCATTAAAATAACTGAATATGCAACATGGAAATACAATGAATTGATCATTGATCATTAATACATTTGGCTTAGCGCTGACGTTGTGATTATTCTAAGAGTGGAGTTCAAAATGTGGTAGAAAATTACAAATAAAGTTACAAATATCAGTGTTAAACTGTTCAATATTCTAGGCTGTTGAATTTTTGAAAAATGTACACTATGATCTGTGATTGAATGAGATCGGCCTTATGTTGGGATAATATGCATGGCATTGATAAACTTCACAGGTATATAATAGTGTGAAATACAATAGGTCTGCACAAATGAGAAAAATAGGTATATTTTTAGCCAATCTGTGGGTTAACCATTTTTTCCGATGACGCTGTCATGTTTGGAGGCATAAAGTCTGCTGCAAACTTTGAGTAAAAAATATTTAAAATAGCATATCATCAAGGATATCACTTCTACATTCCAGAACAGTTAACATAATTTGGTAGAGTAAGATATAAGGATGGGCACCTTTCCTTAAAATTTGGTACGGTCCAATAACGATACTTTTGAAAATGGTACCGGTCCGGTTTCGATACCAAAATCGATACTGAACACAGCTCTCATGTGAAAAAATTAAAATTTGTTTGTTATAGAAGAATCAATGGGGTAGAAAATGGCTATAACAGAACATCCCAGACACTTGCCTAATCGTGCTACACAATATCTATCATTTTCAGAAGTTATTTATCATTGATGACATGTGCTGCTTGTCATCAGACCTACTTGGAGGATTAATCTGTCATATATTAGTCATTCACAACGTATGAAAAGTCACAAAAGTATCGTTTTGTGTACTTTTTAATTAAAAAATCTATACTTCGCTCCGGTACACCATGTTGCAAATCGATACCTCCGGTTTGGTCCAGTTCGGTACCCATCCCTAGTTAGATAGTTATTGATTGATAACAGGAAATATTAAAACCGAACGAGACCAAAAAGACACATTTTACGCCATATTTTCCATTGATAACGTCATGTTTGGAGGCATAAAGTCTGCTACAAACTTTGAGTGAAAAATATTTTAGACAGTACATCATCAAGGATATTGCTTCTACATTCCAGAACAGTTAGCATAATTTGGCAGAGTTTGATGGTTATTGATTTATAACAGGATACATTAAAACCAAACGAGACCAAAAAGTCACGTTTTTAGCCATTTTTTCCGGTGATAACATCATGTTTGGAGGTAAACAGTCTGTTACAAACTTTCAGTAAAAAATACTTAAAAAATCACATCATCAAGGATATCACTTATACATTCCAGAACAGTTAACATAATTTGGTAGAGTTTGATAGTTATTGATTTATAACAGGATACATTAAAACCAAACGAGACCAAAAAGTCACGTTTTTAGCCATTTTTTCTGGTGATAACATCATGTTTGGAGGTAAAAAGTCTGTTACAAACTTTCAGTAAAAAATATTTAAAAAATCACATCATCAAGGATATCACTTATACATTCCAGAACAGTTAAAATAATTTGGTAGAGTTTGATAGTTATTGATTTATAACAGGATACATTAAAACCAAACGAGACCAAAAAGTCACGTTTTTAGCCATTTTGTCCGGTAAAAACATCATGTTTGGAGGCAAAAAGTCTGCTACAAACTTTCAGTAAAAAATATTTACAAAATCACATCATCAAGGATATCACTTATACATTCCAGAACAGTTAACATAATTTGGTAGAGTTTGATAGTTATTGATTTGTAACAGGATACATTAAAACCAAACGAGACCAAAAAGTTGCGTTTTTAGCCATTTTGTCCGGTGATAACATCATGTTTGGAGGCAAAAAGTCTGCTACAAACTTTCAGTAAAAAATATTTAAAAAATCACATCATCAAGGATATCACTTATACATTCCAGAACAGTTAACATAATTTGGTAGAGTTTGATAGTTATTGATTTATAACAGGATACATTAAAACCGAATGAGACTCAAAGTCACATTTTTAGCGAGTTTTTTCTTTGGCAACTTCATGTTTGGAGGCAAAAAGTCTGCTACAAACTTTGAATAAAAAATATTTAACAAAAACCATCATAAAAGATATCACTTCTACAGTCTAGGACTCTAAACATTATTTGGGAGAATTTGATAGTTATTGATTTATGACAAAATACATTAAGATTGAATGAGAACAAAAATTCACATTTTCTTGTGACATTGTTCTGTTTAGGGGTCTAAATTCTGCTATAAATTTGAAAAAAGAAATATAAGATAGCCAATCATCAAGGACATGAAATACAGATTCCAAAACTGTAAACATTATTTGTGAGAGTCCAATAGTTACTGATTTATGACGAGAAACATTTAAGATTATTGTTCTTTTGCTGGTTCTGTCTTTGCTGCAGTCAGCTCTGCTACACATCTGACCACACGAGGTCGCCACAGTTGCGGCTGTGACGAGATTTAGGCTGAGTTGCTCCTCTGTATTCCTCTGTGGTAATATTGTAATACCTTGAATACTTTTCGGAAAAAAATTCATGAAAAATTCTAGATTTTTCCTGAAATTTTCTAAATCCAGAAATTTGAAGGCATGTAACTCAATCTGTGAGAAGCCTCAAGACTTGCAATTAGGCAACATGTTTTTGATGTAGCCAAGGTGTAATAACACATTTTTTCAGCCACCTCTACGCATTTGCCCCCATTCCATAGGTTATTGAAAAAATCAGAAAATTGCAGTTTATTCACATTTTTGTCCCCCGAATTTCTCAGTCAATATAACAAGCAACCTAGTCCAACCTCATCAATTCATGAACTAAATTCTGCCGGCAAAATTGGCCCTGGGACCAAGCTCATTGGTTGTGCGCCTGGCATCCAGGTTTGATCACATCTCATCCTGTACAAGAATAGCTTCTACCTGTTTGACGTGATAGTTAGCCATCAGAAAAGCAGCCATGATGCTGGGGCTAGTAGACCGACTAGATGTGCACCTCACTTAATTACTGCATTCCCTACCTGGCCTTAAGTTAGTTCACAACACAGAACATAAAATACGCCGCCAAGCAGAGAAAAACACTCTTGCATTATGTTATGACATTTTGCTGCAATTTCGCCTCCAGTTATTGTAAAATAATCTCCTGTTTTTTTTTCTACTATTTCAGATTTTGGGAGTAATTGTTTCATACTTCTTTGTTCTGTCTCAGTTCAAGTAGATACAGAGTGTTACAAGCAGCAACATTTCACATAATCTCTTAATCGACTGAAATTTATTTTGTGAAGATCACCACTCCACCAGATACTTGTCACGCCTGCACCCTTGTAATTTATGGTTCTTCATGTCAGTTATAAATAACCAATTATTGCCTCCATACCACTGATACTACAGAGTGGATTATTGTACATGAAATCATATTTACTTTTTACATTTCCAAAATAAAATATTTTTTCCCATATTGGTTGTTTTTTATCATGTGTTATGATGTAATTTTGACAAGAGGCAATATTTCTGGACTTAATTTGATTGGATAAAGCTTGCTCGATCCAAGTAATTAACATTTTTTAATTGATCCGTATATTGTGTGTGATTCCCCCAGACTATTACTTACAAATGGTAAATGATTTGGGAGAAATTATTCCGTTAAATTGTGGCAAGAAACATGGCCTCTTTCCACATCCCTGGCCAGAGACATAATATGATATCCATGAAATAATTTAAAATGGTTACAGTAGGTCTTCATCTTTGAGCGTTTAACTTCTAAGTACATAATGTAGTAGTTTGATCACAGCATTTGCCATGATAATGCTTTTCTAATAGTCTTTCTTTTAGCAGAGTAAAACGGCCTATTGCGCACTTACAAGCAACCAAATAGTGTTATCTTCACCAATATAATACCACCAAGATCACACAAGAACACCTGCTGTGTGCGAGTAAACTGTTCTGATATCGACATTGAGCAACAATGCTGCAACATGGTTATGGTTCAGGATATATCTTCAGTTCCAAATACTGAGTCTTTGTTTAAACCTCCTCAAATGGATAAAATTGTTTTCTTGATGCACATTACAGGACTGGCACACACACTTTGTCCAATACGGCGTTTATAGCAGATTGCACTACTGCTTTACAATGTGGTTGTCATTTTCCTGAGATCACATGAGCTGTGTTATGGAAAAGAATCATTGATATTCAATTAATAGTTTTTCTCGGAACACAAATGTGTTGTATTGTTCTGAAGTGGCCAAAGTAACCCCATTTTACGGTAACTCCACACTGAACCAACAGAATTGGACAAAACTTATAAATACGGTATTGGCTCCACCAAACATACATAATCTTGTGTCAAGGATGTCAAAATCACTATTATTTGTTTTTGCGATATCACAAAAACTTATGTACATAATAATTTGGAACTCACTGTATTATGGCCCATACAGATTTTGTTGCAAGTCGTATCTCTGTTTGATCAATGGAGTGGATGACAAAGCCCATTGAAAATTTATCTTGCATGGTGAATGGTTAGGAACATTCTCACGTGGTCATCGGATCACTTCGAGCTGGCCAGCTCGCACTAGAGGCTTTGACAATGTGAAAATGGGTTAGGAATGGCTTTCTTGCAAGAATTAACTATTCAAAACAGCTATAAGCCTTATTATATGGTTCAATGGCCAGCAAATGCAGAATAAAACTTCATGATTTTCAGTGGGCCTGTAATGTCATTAGCATTGATTACTTTATCCG
This sequence comes from Platynereis dumerilii, assembly GCA_026936325.1. NCBI lineage: Eukaryota > Metazoa > Annelida > Polychaeta > Phyllodocida > Nereididae > Platynereis > Platynereis dumerilii. The sequence goes on along the minus strand of JAPTHN010000016.1, from coordinate 10,469,059 downwards.
ATATATCTGTTGCTCACCTTGCAAAATTTCTATTTGTGAAAGGCCTACATCTCTTTATTTGAACAGATCAATACAGACTGTCAGTGTCAGGACTTAAAATGTAATGGCTTGTTATTTGTGAAAATTTGTATAATGCGTTATGTAAAAGGCAATATTATCTGACAGTAGGTCTTTATCTTTGAATGTTTCACTTCTAAATATATGTAATAGTTTGATCACTGCATTTGCCATGATATAAATGCTTTCCTATTAGTCTTCATTTTAGCAAAGTAAATATTGTGCACGTAAATGCAACGAAATAGTATTGTTGCCAACAATAAAACTCACAATTACAAGAACACCACTGTATCAAGAGCACCATTGTGATATCTACATCGAGCAACATGGCTGTGGTTCAGGACATACCTTCAGTTTCAAATACTGAGTCTTTGTTTAAACCTCCTCAAATGGATAAAATTGTTTTCTTGATGCGCCTTACTGGACTGGCACACACATCATGTCCTCTGCGGAGTTTAAAGCAGATCGCACTACTGCTTTACAGTTTGGTTGCTGTTGGCCTGAGATCACTTCATTCTGTTGTGACCTGTTTCATGATGATGCAGCTGTTTGATGATTCTCAGCCTGTGCTAACGTTTTTCAAAATTATGACCGTTTTTCTAAATAACGGTCTCCAAATATTTGTAATGATATACGTCCTCTTCTTATCGAGAAAATCACTTTTGGCAGCTTTGCCAAAGCCAACGTATTGGCTGACGTTGCCTTGTGAAAATGATAAACAAACATTTACTGCAAATGGTATAATTTCTCTTATTTGGACATCACTGATATTTTTAATGCTTGTACCCACGGCAATTTATACTTTTAGCATAAATGGAGGACTTAACATGTGTGAGACGCTATATGCAAATAACACTTCAAGCACTGTAATTCACTTGTGCTACGTGTCTGTCATTATATACAATATGGCCCTTCCCAGCTTGTTTGGTCTCTATCTCATCCCATTGTATGTTATACTGTGGATTAATTACTGTAAGAGACTTTTTGAAGGAGTTAATAAAGCTCTTGATGAGATGGCAACTCCATTTGATGTCAAGGCAATCAAAAAGTGCAAAGCTCAATACAATATGATATGTGATTTAGTGGAAGAAATTAATGATAAGTACGGCATATTCACTGCAAATTACCTGTTTTATGCATCATTTCTTACGCTTTTTTATGGATATTCTATCCTGACATCAGTCTTGTCCAGACAAAATATTGACACAGATCTCATGACATTGCTACTGCTAATAACTGGATCAACTGTCTTGTTTGGTTACTCATTTTCTTTTGAGAATGTGGTAAGTATTTAATTAGTAAAAAATAATAAGCTTAATCACTTGCTGCTAACTAGCATTTGAGGAGGCATAAATTTGTTTTTAAATTCTTGCAACCCATTAATGTCAGACCCAGTATCATTAGATTTGTCGGTCAGAAAAAGGGGAGATTATTGGACTACTGGTCAATTTGTAATTTAAGTAAAGTTAATTTTAGGATTGCTGGCACCTTATTCTGACCTGTCTTAATTTTTCAGAAAAAAGAACCAATGAGAATATTACGTAGACTTGAAGTTAAGTTATGCACTTTATCAGATTCTGCCAATTCACAAGAAGAATCACAACTGTCCAACCTCATCTGTGCTTTCATGGCAGATGTAGATAAAGCTCCTGGCATTTCTGTTCTGGGTTTCATGGAACTAAATAAGGATTCAGCAACAACTGTGAGTATATTTTCACTGTAAAATTTGAAATTCTGAGTTAGCTCAAATGATTGAGTGAGATGGTTGCACAATTTGTTTGAGCCATGATAGCTTGTTGTTTTGAGTTGTGATCATCCTCCCATGGCAACATGCACTGCAAAATTACGGAGTCTTATGAATATGCTAATCCTTTTACAGCTTTTTACTGGTGTTTAAATTATGTTATTTAAGTAAATGTTAGTGATTTTATACAATGAAAATACTTTAGACAACAAACTCAACAACAGTGAAACATTCCAACATTCATTCAGTTGCTTTTAATGATCTCAAACTGTTAAATATGTTTTTCACGCCGGCGGCTACTTATAGTACACGGCCTTATGTCATTTAGCGGTATTTTTTGAAAAGCCTAACAATCTTGTACTTTTTGGAAACCTGAGGAGTTGTAGTAACATTTTTTGCTGGATGCCAATTTTTCCCATGGCAACCAAAACAGGAATTTGTTACCATAGCAACCAAGGTCAGTTTTTCAAAAAATTTAAGAATTTTTATATTTTATTAAAACCATGGCCCAGAACCAGAATCTAAGTATCAGGATTAATAAATGCACAAAATCGGATTTTTTTGGTCAAGTGACCTTTGACTTCCAGGGTCGTTGTCATGGTAACAAATGCGACCAAAGGTCAAAATTCAAGGTTTTTTAATCTCAGCTGAACTTTACGGACCTCGCATTGCCCAAGTTACCATCAATTTCAACAATCATTGGAGTCATTAGTGGAACCAGTATGTGTACTGTTAATATACATATATGCACATTACATTGGTGGCCATGGAAACCAGGTTAGAAGCAAAACTTCAAAGTCATGTCATCTCAGTAACGTCTAAATTGACTAATTGGGCAACTTTGATATCACCAATGTACTATTTTATCACACCTGGGGTTGAGATATTTTTTAAGTTTTGCATTTATTTATGTTTCAAAAATATTTTTTTGGCCTAAAGTTGGAATTGTCTCCTCCTGCTTCTTGTCTGTGGTTTCCATGGCAACCGTTTTTATATGTTGTGTTATTTTGGTAAAAATCTCCAAATTTCACCTAACATGTGTATAAGAAACTGTCTGTTTTGTATGAAAAAATATTCTAGGATAAAAAGGGGTATATGTGATCACATGACCTCATCAATTAGAGATCCAGGTGATCTTGAAAGTGAGGCTCAAAGGTAAGAAATGTGTTATTACATTGATGTCAAAGTAAAGACATGACAAGTTATTGTCAGTAGGTCACCATCATTAGTTTGGTTGCAATGGCTGTTAATTTTATTTTCTAGATATATCAGCTTCCAGAATTTCTGATTTTCAAAAAAATATTGGTTGCCTTGGTAACCAAACTGAATGCACTTGAGACAAATACAAGCCAGGATTTATTTTGCATAAACTAAAATTTACAAACATCAGACTGGCAGATTCTAATCAGTTTCATCGACAATTTGTGTATAAATATCTTTCAATAGATGTAAAATTCATTGGTAGCCAAGGTAACCAGGTTATAGCCAGAACAACCAGGTATCGTTTGATTGACAAATGTGACATATAGGGTTGCCTAAGATAAGATAATTCTCAATCTTTTCTGTCACTTATTTATGATATTCAGTTCTATCTTTCTTTTTTTAAATGTTGAGATTCTTCCTGTTCCTCACCATGGTAACCATGACATTGCATGACAACAGTTTAGAAGAGTCTCATATTTTAGATAAAAATAAACAAATCTCAAAGTTTTACCAAAAAAGAAGCTGACAAGGGCCTGTACTTTAAATTAAAGAATTCATTGTCCAAGGAAAATTATCCATGCCATGTTATCCTGTTGCCATGAATGTTACTTTATAAATCAGAGATAATGTTCAGTTTAAAAATGAGACTCATAGTCACTGATATACAAAAGAAAATATTAAGACAATGATGCTAATGAAGAAAAAAGGGCAGGTGATGATTGTCACATTCGAAGAATTTTGAGTACATTACTTATATTCAGCTGTTTGTGGCCATCAATGACCTCACAACAGGCCCTATTCATTGCATTGAAATGAGATGTCAATTTGTCATTGAGTAACTTGTGATTCAGTAGATTGCTTGTTCTGATAGCATTGAGAGTATAGGATATAAACTGAGCCTCATGTACTGCATGTGAGTCACAGAGAATAGCATTACATTGATAGGGATATTACCTGAAGAGGGTCATCTGTTCTAGAATATTTGAGAAGAATGAGACTGTTCTTCTTACTTTTATTGTATATATAATTATATATCATCAGTGTTGTATTTCTTATTCACAACAATGTACCGGGTAATTGGTTGCCAATGCCATGGTATGCATTTGAGAGGCTCAATTGGTCTATTAAAATATGGATTAATTGACTGATCTGGCACATTTTTAATACAACTTACAAAAATCAGTTCAAATTAAACAAGTTTTTTTTTTGGCTAAAATTCGTTTTCAGGAAAATTAAAAATATAAAACAATTTCTGTAACTGGTGAATATGTGTAATTTCTTGGTGAAGTTGAGCACTTGGGAAACCTGAAAATCTGGTTAATGGTAATTTTGAGTTTGCTGATTTAAAAAATTGGGGATGCCATTTTGTCACTGTTCCAACTTTTTAAGGACTCCAAATTTGTCGAATTAAGACACTCTGAATGCAAAGTCAATGAAGAAATTTGATGTCAAAACTAAATCTAACAATCTTCAATTAGCTCCAAAAATCATAATCACAGCTGCTATAGTGCTCAAGTAGCATACACAAGACTCATAATATCCAATAATGCCTGTTACTAGCTGAAAGTTTCAGTGAACAGTGGCTTTATTTATTGTGACCGGAAATATGTCAATATTTTCGAGGGAAAGTGTCTCCTTCATAACATTAATGTATGCATTGTATAGTCCTATCATGAATATTTTTCTATTCCTTTTGTAACAACAGTAAAGTACAAATAGCATTGTCGATGAGGTAAGTTCACATTAAGCATGCATAATAGTAATGTATTGAATTGACAGGTATGTCTTGACCGTTTCTTTATCAATTAGTTGTAAAAATGCTCTGTTCTTTACCCTACTTTCCTTACTGCCCTTTGATCTTTCTTTGGTTTGGTATTCAGGAGTTCATTCATCATTTTGAGGTACTGATGTGCTAGACCATTCACAGCTTTCCAAATAGCAGTCATGAGTTTGAATTGGGATACTTCTTTCCTTTGTCCACAAATTTGACCTCTTTTTTAGTCCTTCAGTCAGTCGAACAGCTGAGTTTAGGGAAGCCTGCTGGTCTAAGTTTTGGGTAACTTTGAGTTTGTCTGTCAATAGACTGAAAGAACCCTTGGTAAGACAGTCCATTGCTGTCAGGCCAAACCATAACTTGTATGTTTCATTTTGAGTCAGATTACATTGCTGAAGTAAAGGTGAGGGGCGATTCTCACATTGAACGCTGTTTTGATTGACTTCTTGATCAGTAACTTCCAACTAGTGATCTTGATTAAATGCTATGTTGTCTTGATGATAACAGACTTGCTTAATCCTAAAGAAACAGTTGGAAATTGATGAAAATTAGGAGTACAATACTTATCTTTTCAAAACAGATATAATTATACACTTTTGGTTGATGACCCTCCTTTTTATTACAGCAGTCGGACAACACGATCTACATGTCAGATTTGACCTTCTCTGCCTTGATACCATGATAATGTATGGTAAATGTAAAAAAGATTTTTTTTGAAGAATGAAACGAGAACATTTCTTTAACCCAACCGATCAGCCTCCCAAATGTTAGGTGTGGAAACAAGGCTCATGAAACACTTTTCTTTTTTACTGTTTAAGGCAGCAAACTTCAGCATTGGGCTTTATGAGCCGCATTCTAAAAGAACTAATTTTATACCAAGACTTAGGCTACATCATATTGGAAAAATTCGATTGGTAAATTTCAATGAAAAAGAACCATGCCCACTGTTAGTGGGAAGAAGGCTACACTGTGCTGCACACATAGCTGTTTCTCAAGAAAGTAGGATGGATACTGGGCAGTGCCCTACTATTTTACACACATTTGTGACATCCATAGAATGGTTGAAGTCACCTCATGGTAATTTCGGAAAACAATTGTCTCAGTAAGAAAGGAAATAATTTATTTCACTGTTCAGCTTAAAAAAGATGTTTGACCCTAAAAACACAGAAATAGTGGCAGAATATTTCACTAGGGCAGAATAATGATTCTTGGCCTTTTATTTCCTCTTATTTGTCTCTCATATATGCATTCAGTCTGGTTACCATTGCAACAAATATTTCAATAATTAAATAATATGGAAACTGATATATCTACAAAATAGAATTAACAGCCATTGCTACCAAAATAATGATGGTGACCTACGGGCAAAAACTTGTTATTTTATTACTTCGCCGCCAATGTAACAATGCATTTCTTATCTTTGAACCTCACTTTCAAAATGACCTTGATCTCTAACTGTTGTGGTCATATGATCACATATACCCCTTTTTATCCAAGGATATTTTTTCATATGAAAAAGACAATTTCTTATATATATTTGAGGTGAAATTTGGAGATTTTTACCAAAATAACACAACATATAAAAACGGTTGCCATGGCAACCACAGACAAGAAGCAGGATGTGACAATTCCAACTTTAGGCCAAAAAAATATTTTTGAAACATAAATAAATGCAAAACTTTAAAAATATCTCACCCTAGGTTTGATAAAATAGTACATTGGTGATATCAAAGTTGCCCAATTAGTCAATTTAGACGTTACTGAGCAGACATGACTTTGAAGTTTTGCTTCTTACCTGGTTTCCATGGCCACCAATGTAATGTGCATGTGTATATAAAAACAGTACACATACTGGTTCCGCTAATGACTCCAATGATTGTTAAATTTGATGATAACCTGGGCAATGCCAGGTCCGTAAAAATTCAGCTTAGATTAAAAAACCTTTAATTTTGACATTTGCTCACATTTGTTACCATGACAACGACCCTTGACCTCAGAGGTCACCTGACCATAAAAAGTCCCTTTCAAGGAAGTATTAACCCTGATATTCTGATATTGGCCATTGACAATAATTATCTTGAAATATGAAGATTTGTCAATTTTTTTTAAAAATTGACCTTGGTTGCTATGGCAACAGATTTCACCTTTGGCAACCATGGAAAAAATTGGCATCCACCAAAAAAAGGTAGCACAACACCCAAGGATTCCGAAAAGTATAGCATTGTTGTACATTTCAAAAAATACCACTACCCCCTTTTTTGTACCATAAGGCCGTGTACTATTAATCTTTTAATGATTTCTTCACTGAAACACAGCCCATGTTGTCAGGGTAGGCTTACCAAGGCAGACTCCATGAGTCCCTATGTAAGCCGATGACAGAGGGACTCCTTGAATTGGATTGTTTGGATTTAAAAGTAACTTTTCATAAGCATTAATTTGTTAATATCTTTTGTGACTAATTATCAATACCAGTTATGTCACTTTATCTGTTCCTCCCATTGTTACTGAATAACTTGCAGAAGCGCTAATAACTTAAAAGAATAAACATTCATGTTGTTATCCAATGTTATTGTTATTAATCCAAGATTCCCACAGTATGAAAGAAAACAATTGTGTTCTGCCACATCAGGCTCATTTGCATACTGCTTGGGGCTGTTTACTTGGCCAGTTCCAGTAGACTGTTACCAAGGCTGCACTGAGAGGTGAGGATGGTTATGATAATCTTTATGCTGTTATAAGTTATAACTTACAAACAACAAGCTATCTTGGCTCAAAGGAATTGTGCAACCATCTCACTCAATCAATTAAGCTAACTCAAAATTCTAATTTTACAGTGTTCCTCAGTGATATAATAGCGTTATTGTGCTCACCTTTTTGATACTATGTTACTTACTTATAAGCTTTCAATAACCTTTGTAATTCTTTTTTTATCTTTTAACCATTTTACCTCTCATTTCACTCATCTGTAAATTTTTCATCCTCTCTGTAATGTTATTGTTGTTGAAAAGCACAATGTGCATTCATTTTTTAAATTTTTTTACTGATTCAAAGTAAATATTTACTTATAAGCTTTTGATAAACTTGCGTAATCATGGTCACAGTCGAATGGGCATTCAGTCTCTGTTGCATCATTGGCCCATATCCTGCTAAGCACTGCTCAGCTGGTGTCTCCCACCCTCACCTCTGAGTGTGGACTGCGTGAGTTAGACCGAGGTCACAGTCTTCACGTTGCTGTAGGCAACGTAGACTGAGGACATTACCTTTGCTGAGCACTCTTGAAAATCATTGCAAGCAATAAGTGATAATAACAAACAATCAAACAAGAATACAAACACAAAACTGTAATCTGCAAAGTTGTATACAGAAAGCAACATAAGCAGTCATCTGGTTTTGTCGCCAGTCCTGAGGTGTTTTAAACACAAAGAGCAGTCAAGATTTCGAAAAGTGGGCGGGAACATGTATTTCTGCGATCTGAACTTGTCAAATGTGGTCTAAGTCAATCACTGTTCAGGAAAGTGTATTTGAAGCAACCAATCACACAAATCAGAGTCAGACAAATGCTTGACTGAGTTTGATTGACTGCTAAAAGTATCAGTCCAAAGCTGTTCATTTCAAAACATAAAACACAAACAGAAAAAGTGAATCATGAACAACATACTGATTAACAGTTATGTTTGTATAACATTTTAATTAACAGTTATCTGTTTGTACAAAGCCTCCCTCCATTCAGCATAAAACTTCTGTCATTTTTAGTGGTAATTTTGTTGAAAATCGGCCAATTCTGACACTTTAAAGTACAGGAAAATTCTGAAAATGGCACACAATACATTTTAAACCATTTCCTATCAGCCCATTCCTTTATTTTTGATGGGAATAGGCCCTAAACTGCCGCGACACGATCCTTGTCGCGGGTGTATAGTTCTCAACCAGTGATTTGTCTCCCATCCTTCTCAGCTAACACTGAGAAGGTGGGTCTTCCTATCTAGCGTGAGTTAACCCTGACAACATGGGTTGTGTTTCAGTGAAATAGTCATTACTGCAATTTCAAGAAGTATGAGTTTCTGCTAAAGGATAGTGAAACGTAGCTGGTTGAGGGACTGAATTACGTAGCTTGAACCTAATTTGAATAGAATAAAAACGTTTTTGAAAGCCAGGGATTGCCAGTGTTTCCTGCTAAATCTGATTTACTCTCGAGCTCAGCCGCTCACTGAAGCAGAACACTACGTTTTTCCTTGTTATCTATGTAAAACTTAAAAGGATTTGGAGGACGTTTGATTTGCTAATAGACCAATCAGGCAAGCTGAACAAGCTACGCAGACAATGAGAAAACTAATCAAAGAAACTCATACTGAGTGAATCTGCAGTAACAGATTAACAAGTCTCCGGCGTGAAAAACATAATTCACAGTTTGGCATTGTAAAAAGCAACTGAAGGAATGTTTTAATGATGTCACTGTTGTCTTGTTTTTTGTGTTAAGTATTTTCTTTGAAGAAAACCACTAAAATTATTTTAATCACATATTTTAAACGCCGGAAAAAAACCAGTAAAAAGATTAGCATATTCATAAAACTCCGTCATTTTATAGTGCTTGTTGGCAGGGTTGGTTTAAACGAACCCTGCAGTGGGAGGATGGTGTCTCCAGTCATCTTTATGATTGTAATCTTGTAGAGAAAATTAATTTACCCTTGCCTTGAAATGACACCTGTGATACATAATGACTTTTCGCCGCCAGCTTTAATTATTGGTTACAAAAAATCTTTTTTGTTCTCTTTTCCAGATTTTGGGAATAATTGTTTCATACTTCTTTGTACTATCTCAATTCAAGTGAATACAAGCAGTAAGGTCTGATATATTTCCTGAATCGTCTGAACTTTACTTCGTGAGATCACCACCCCATTTGATACTGTATCGCTTGCACCCTTGCATTTATGGTTCTTTATATCAATTATATATTCAATCGGCGCATAGAAGTAGAGTGGATTATTGTAACATAAAATAATATTAACTTTTTACTTCTTGAAAATAAAATATTTTTTCTCACGTTATTGTTTTGTTCTCGTTTGTATATTTTGATTGATCAACACATTGTTTTTGGTTCATTCAAACTATTACCTTCAAATGATAATTTGTGAGGTGAATTATTCGAGGAATATATTATTTCCTAGTGTCGTAGTGGAGAAAGGCACCAGCCTCAGCACTGGTGAAAATCAGCACCAGCGCTTGTTTTGGAGCTGACACCAAGAATCGGCTTAAAGTAACTGTCACATGACAAATTGTCGTATCACATAGATCTTATTTTGTAACATCTAAACTGTTCACACTTAAAAACGCACACCTATTAAAAGAGGCAGAACTTGTAAACTACTCAAGATAATTCTTCTAAGCATGCTCATTAACTGCTCAGCTAGAGATATGGAAAGTTCGAAGAAAATCCATTGGTTTTCCAAGGAGCCAGTCAAAATTTTGTGTGGTTGTTTCAAATTTGGGATTTGCAAAGTTGAGGCTGTAATGCTGAGAATACCCACCACAGAGCAGTTTACTGGAAGAGGCGCTATATAAACTGCTATTATTATTATTATTATTATATTATCCACATGTTAATGATTTCAAATTGTCAACAAAGAAGTCCAACAAGAGGCACTGCAAAACATTGTCACATTGGGGGTAATTATCCAAGCTTATGACAAAATTTTTGAGGATGATGTGACCAACAAAATGTGAAAAACACCAATTTGGGCTAAAAATCAGCCCAACACCAACAGAATGCGGTGAAAATGCTTGAAGGGGTGAAGGGAACCATTTTCATTATCTGTGAACTCGAAAAATTGGACTCCGAGTGACTTAATGCAAAAATGTTTTCAGCCTCAATTTGCATTGGTTGTGAATTGGGTTTTTGAAGCAGTCTCACAAAATGTGGCTTGATGCAGCCAATTAACAATTTTTTCAGTGAGACTTTCCAGATTCCAGGCCGGGATATTCAGCCACATCAGTGCAAAATTTGTTATACCTGAATGAGGAATTAGTTTTTCAGCAGTGTTAACAGGTATGCAATTTTAATATTTCTTATTGGTTTATTTACTCAGTATAATGCTTTAATAAACGAATGCTAAAATGATTTTGATATACATTTATTTATTTGTACAGTACATACATAATGATGAGGAAAGTGGATGGGATCATATGGTGCTGCAAAAAATAAACTTGAGACCACCATGCACGTGAAAAAATATATTTATTGATAAAGATTTTCACATTGCACATCCAAGACTTCATTAGTTTCATCACAACATATACTGATTGTCTTTTCCTGAAGCAATGTTTGGCCAGATCTGGTTTCTACTGTGGGACCTTCGCTGTCTGGCTGTGGATTGGGCAACTTATTCCCAAAAATCTATTCACTCATTTCTTCTCCCCATCTAACTCCAAGAAACTAGTCAGTTTCAGTTACTTCTGGTTCAATATGAAAAAGTCGACACAAAATGCCAATATTGGCACTAGTCTTCATCATTGCTGACCTTTAAAAATAAAAATATGTTGCAACAAAAGCAATTGAGCGTTGTGATTTTAAAATTGCAATGAACTAGCCAATATATTGAGAGAGATGTATGCACCTTTACCCTGTGCCGTTGAAAGAATTTTGTCACTCATCATGATTGGCTTCACTTAAACTATTATTTTAACACAGCATCACGTTTTCTGAAATTTTTAACAATTTTGGAAATTTCTTAAAGTGGCAAATTCATTTTTGCTCGAAAAACATGGCATTGTTTACAAAAGTTTGAAGAAAATGATGCAAAAGGCCATAAAATTGACTTCAGTTGGCGCCACTTAAATTGCAAAAAAATTAGGGTTTTGAAAAGTCAGGTCAGAGTTTGTCACACACAATGCCATTCCAATGCAAATATGCAACTATGGAAAGAAGTCGTTCAACGGCATATTCGAAAACTGTGGAATTGAAAAGGTTTAGGGTTCATCAGAAAGACCCTACCCTACCAGTATAACAGCTGCAGAGGTAAAAATCAGTATTTTCTGTGCCATCCTTGTGCTGTTATCACAACCACATATCCACCCCATAGGAAAAGCACGAGGAAGTCACACATGGGACTGCTGTTTGTCCAAGCTTGCTATAAAGGTAGTGCTAGGTCCTTTTAATAAACGCTAAGCCTTTTCACTCTGTTGCGTTAGTACTGGCCGTTCGAGGACCTTTTTCCATAGTTGCATGGTTTCACTGGAATATCATTGTGTGTGACAAACTCTGAAGTGACTTCACAAAAAAACGAAATTTTAACAAGTTTCGTGGCACCAACTGAAATAAATTGGGTGGCCTTTTGCATCATTTTCTTCAAGCTTTCCCATGAAATCATTAGTATTGCTCTACGGGGTTCCTGGCACCCCAGTCAATTGGTCATACCCCAATGTGACAAACTAGGCCACAGATGTGCCAACAAAGGAAAGAATCGAGTGATTTTATGGAACTGAGTCTTTTGACACCTGATTATACATATGCACAAACCCAATAGCCATCTGAATCATATACAGAAAAATGAAGCCCTGGCAATAGTTTTGCATTTTTTATTTGGTTCAGTTTATGTGCTGTACTAAGAGTAACACACTTGGTAGGCTAACTTGGAAAGAGAGAAAACAGTCATAAGCGCAGGATGACTGAAACTGCCATCCGACTTAAATCCAAATGACCAGGCCAGATTCAAACCAGGGACAAAGCGATAGGCAGCTCAGCATGCGATAATGGAGGACAAAATAGGCTTTGACGATTGGAAGCAAATCTTAAAACTAACCCGGTCCATGATCCTGACGATTGAGTACCCCTGCAGATTTTACATCACACTAGGCAGCCAGGCAAATTTTTACATCTCATCAGCACCTAATTGGGCCATTTATTCTATAATGGCTAGTTCAAGGTTGTAGAGAGGATCATGCACAATCAACTTCATACTTTCCTTACCCAGACTAAAATTTATTATAAAAGCCAGTATGGTTTTAGAACTCAGCACTCTACTGAATTAGCTACTTTGGAACTTATTGACAGAATTACAAATCAAATGGATTCAAATAAAATACCTATAAATATATATTTAGACCTTTCTAAGGCGTTTGATACTCTTAATCATGACATTCTATTACATAAATTACAATATTATGGAATTCGAGATACTTCTTTAAAACTCTTTAAAAGTTACCTCAGTAATAGAAGTCAGTTAGTCATTATAAATGACACTCAATCAGAGCTTCTAACTATAACTACTGGTGTGCCACAAGGCTCTATCCTTGGCCCTTTATTATTTTTACTCTACATTAATGACATCCAGTATGCAAGTGATTTATTTTACCCGATAATATATGCAGATGATACGACTCTCTCTGCAACCTTGAACACATTCGGTGCATGTGAAAACAGAGAGGTACGTCTCAACAATGAACTTGATAAAATTAGCACTTGGTTGAAACTGAATAAACTCTCGCTCAATGTTGGTAAAACTAAAGCCATGCTCTTTCACACTCCTCAGAAAAGAGTTATCAAACCTAATATACATATTGAAAATTCTGTCATTGAATATGTTGATCACTTTAATTTCTTAGGTTTTATAATTGACCAACACCTAAATTGGAAACCGCATACTCACTACATAACTCAAAAATTAACTAGAACTAATGCAATAATTAACAAGCTAAAATACCACCTACCTAAGACTGTGCTATTAACAATATACAACTCGCTTTTTCTACCTTACTTAAATTATGGAGTGCTGCTGTGGGGCGCAAGCTCTGGGGGACTATTCAAAATCCAAAAGAAAGCTGTAAGACTTATTACCATGTCAAAGTTCAATGCGCATACTGAACCCATATTTAAACATTTAAATCTACTGAAACTGCAAGACATATGTGTGCTGCATGAGTTAAAATTTTGTTACAAGCTTGAAAATAATTTGCTGCCTGCATACTTCTTAGACGGGCTATTTAGAAAGAATCATGAACAACATCAATATGAAACAAGACAAAATAATAATTTGCAATACCCAGTTATCAAGCATTTCTTTGTCAAAAAGTCACTTAGGTATCGAATCCCACATACCTTTAATAATTCTCCAAGTATAATTATAAGTAAAATCTACACTCATAGTTACAGTTCCTTTTGTAAATATGTTAAAAATTATCACATAAGCTTGTACATTCTGTTATGTGACAGAGTTGATTGTTACGTTTGCAGAGGCTAATAGCCTCCTGGTCTCATCTATACACACAGTCTTCCCGCAGTTATAATTTATATTTTTTATTATTCTATATTTTACTGAAGCCAATACCGTAATGTGTGATAAGTAAGCTCTGTGCACCTTCATCTCATCATCTCACTGCATCTCCTCATTCATTCCTTGGTGGCCCCTTGCAAGCGTCAGTTTCATTGACTTTGGGGGTCTCCTTCATAATTACATTCATCACTAACATCATCACTCCATTTATTGTATGTATGAATGTAAAAATGTAACAAATAATTATGAAAATAAATAATGTCTGTCTGTCTGTCTGTCATACTGGGACAAATAAACTATACATTTTAGCAGCTGCCCCAAGAACAGTTGAAAATCTACCCAACTGCTGAAGATTTCTTTTAAAAAAACTCCTCTTGAAAAGTCCCTCATCAAAACTATTTTCATGCAAATCTGATTACAAGATGAGCAATATTTGTCTTGGAATAATGTCACATGCCTCAGTGCATCCTTGCCCTTAATTTGAAAGAACAAGAAACATTTTGGAGAATGCGCCTTGTAAAGGGTCTAGCATCAAGATATAATGCCCTATCCACACATTATCCAGGCAAGTGGTGACCCAAGAGCTCTTCATACAGCTGATTACACACTGAGCTATGCCTCTATGGATGACACAGTGGACTTCATTGCTAGTTAGACGCTCCTTCTATTTACATGTCAAAGGTGGATCTCAAAGATGCATACAAAACAATTTTCATAGCGCGAGGATTGGCACCTTATGAGTTTCACATGGCAGGATGCCAACATTAGGTGTCAGCATTACTTCTCTAAGATGCTAAATTTCAGTTTGCAATCTGCATCATATTTATTTGATTCTATAGCTTCACCTTTAGCTCGAATTATGCATCATAGAGGAGGAGTATATGAGACGACTTTCTTATTTTAGCTACAGCTGAGGAAGATTGTGCTCACAATTTAGCACTCATGCTCGAGACAGCAACCAAGGCTGGTTTTCAGATCAAAGATTCTAAAGTAACAGCTCCTTCTGAGATCACAGAATTTTTGGGCATTGTAATTGATACTAGAAGGGGGAAAACTTCGGATTGAAGTTCGGAACCATAACTAAGCGTAGACTGTTAAGTATACTAGGGACATGCTCGTTCGCAGCACGAGTGATTAGAAGTGGCCGTCCCGTTTTGGCTCGCTTATTTTCAGCTGCAAATTCAGTGGGTCCATAGCACTTTAAAATTCGTTTGTTACACGAGGCCCACACAGACCTTATATGGTCGGTCAAATGACATTGTATTGAATTTCATGATGGTGTCTGCCTAAAGACCCGACTGGCCAGTGAATGTCTAACATATTCGGACCAATGCCTCATCAACAGGGTTTGGAGCGTTCCATGGTTACGATTGGTTCTCAATATCTTACAAGGCTTGAAGGGTCCTCGGGAGTGGATGTTAAATCATTCCATAAACTGGCGTGAGATGCACGCGGACCTCCCAGGCAAGTAAAGCCAAATACCTGACTTATTGTCACTTCTCAATTTTAATCATCAAAATTTGAAGCTGACCTCAGCCATTTCAATACATTATTTCGCATGTCTTCACTCTTCAGAGATATGCTTAGACCTGTCAACAAGATGGGCCCCCTGTATATCCTCCAGTCACTTCCCTTCACAACGGATGATGACGTACTGGGCCAGCCCTCCCCCTGTGGCTATGGAGGACAAAATAGGCTTTGACGATGGAAAGCAAAACTTACTCGGTCTATACTCCTGACAAGAGACTCCGCAGTCTTTACCCTGCACTCAGGAAACCGACATTGCAAAAGGACAAAATTTCTTGTCACTGGAGTGACTTAGGTGTTTTAGATCTCCTCAGCACCTGATTGGGCCAATTAGAGACTTTGTTCTGTAATTGGGATGAATAAACTATTGGCAATACCGAAAACAACTGAAAATCAGCTAAACTGCTGAAAATTTCTTTTTAAAACACTCCTCTTCAAAAATCCCTTATCAAAACAATTTTCATGCAACTCTGATAACAAGATGAGCAATTTTTGTCTTGAAATAATGTCACATGCCTCAATGCATCCTTACCTTTAATGTGAAAGAACAAAAAAAAATTTTGGAGAATGCGCCTTTGCAAAGGGCCTTGTATCAAGATACAATCCACTATCAAGGCAAGTAGTGACCCAGGAGCTCTTCATATGACTAAATGCACAAACAGAACCAGACCACAATGCCAGATCTAGAAACAATTACCAGTGTGTCAATGTGGTGGCTGTTACTCCCGCTGGACGTCATCTAGGGTACTCTCGCGATTCAGCGAGATCCGGCGAGGTTCGGCAGACGATACATTACAACTGAAGCGATAGGAAGCACTTCCGCTAACCTTGGTATCATCTCACACTCATTCATTTCATCACTACATACAATGTATCCTGTTGGCCTTTCCCTGAAGCAATATTTAATCAGATCTGGTTTTAATTATGAGACCTTTGGCTTGGCGATGGATTGGGCAAGTCATTCCAAAGATCTATCCATCAACCTCTTCACGGAGACTATCTGCCTGACTAAATTCTCAGGGATTGTTGAAGTAGATTGTTGAATTACTGTACTATACTGATTGAGTAGTGTTTCTGATCACAGGACAGAGAAATATTTCTGCATTCTCATTATTACTGTTTGTTATTTTTGGTTGTAAACAGTCACTCTGATCTTTGGCTCATCCCTCATTTGTAACAGTTTGGCTGCACAGCATTAAATATCAAACACTGCAAACTGCATTCAGTCTTTGGGAATTTCTTGAATGTGCATGTTGTGAAGTGAGACCTAAATTTTGATATGCCTCGTTTCTACCAGCCAAGGCAAGAGGCAGAAAATATGGTAATAAGGAAGACAGGCTACAGGCGGCCGTTGCAGAAATACGAAAAGGAATGTCGCAAAGGCTGATTGGGGTTTCCCTACTGATACATTCGACATAAAACAGCTAGTGAAGTCCTATTTGAACAAACTTGGAAGAAATGGGACTGGGAATGACTGGATCTACAGCTTTATGAAACAAAAATATTACACCATGCAAAGCGAGCTTCATATACAATGAAAACTTATTTTGACAATCTCCGTGAAAACCGGCAAATATTATAAATTATGACGAAATCAATCTGAGTGATGATCCTGGAGGAAAAAAAGTGTGTGTTTTGTCGTGGTAAAAAATATCCAGAGCGTAACATACATCACAGTAAGAGCGCCACAAGTATCATGTTTGCAGGAACAGGCTCCGGCAAGCTGCTGCCCTTATATATATGGTAGTTATACCATGGGCATATGTGGTATACGGAGATATATACAGCCGAGGTGGTAAATATAACCCGAGGGCGTAGCCCGAGGGTTATATTTACCACCGAGGCTGTATATATCCCGTATACCACAAACATGCCTTTGGTATAACTGATTTATACCATTATTCGCTGTTTCAGAGGATTATTTTGTTATCATGTGTTTGGAGATAAAGACCGATTTACTAAAAATGTTTTATTTTATTACCAGAGATACCAAAATGGTCATAAAATTTTTCTTTATTTGACAAAATTAACAACTTATTTTTTAAATCAATATTCCAGTGTCAATAGCTTTAATTATGTTCAAGCTACAAAAGCTCTGGTAAACTCCAGAGTGAGGCTCAATGGCATCTGTCATGACGTCATGATTCAAATGCTGGCTTCTGATTGGCTGATTCAGTGTTTGTGCATTGTGACATCACCACTTGTCATGTGACCACTAAATATACGTGATATACGGCGATATATATCATGGTAAATATTGAAGGATTTATCAGCGAGTATGGTATAAATATATTTATACCATACTCGCTGATAAATCCTTCAATATTTACCATGACATATATCGCCATATATCACGTATATTTAGTGGTCACGTGACAAGTGGTGATGTCACAATGCACAAACACTGAATCAACCAATCAGACGCCAGCATTTGAATCATGACGTCATGACAGATGCCATTGAGCCTCACTCTGGAGTTTACGAGAGCTTTTGTAGCTTGAACATAATTTAAGTTATTGACACTGGACTATTGATTTAAAAAATAAGTTGTTAATTTTGTTAAATAAAGAAAAATTTTATGACCATTTTGGTATCTCTGGTAATAAAATAAACACATTTTTAGTAAATCGGTCTTTATCTCCAAACACATGATAACAAAATAATCCTCTGAAACAGCGAATAATGGTATAAATCAGTTATACCAAAGGCATATTTGTGGTATACGGGATATATACAGCCTCGGTGGTAAATATAACCCTCGGGCTACGCCCTCGGGTTATATTTACCACCTCGGCTGTATATATCTCCGTATACCACATATGCCCATGGTATAACTACTATATATATATGTCGTCTACCAAGCAGAGCATCTCTGGGATACTTTGACTTGATGAGGTCCGCAGGGTACAAGGACGGATGGATGATTGGGGCTTTACGTCCTATATTTATGCACTTGGTAGGCTAATTAGGACAGGAGAAAGACACGGCAATGAGAAGGATGATTGAAATAGCCGTCCAACATAAGCCCAGGTCACCCGGCAAGAGCTGGATTCGAACCCTGGTCCCAGCGATTGGCAGGCCAGCATGCTACCGCTAAACCAACCCTCCCCCCAAAGGGTACTATTAGTTATTTGTTGTTTGCTTGGCGGATACAGGATTTACCTTCCCGAAGATAGCTGTATCTGGGTGAAGCGAAGCTGTGCCCGGATACAGTTATTTGAGGGAAGGTAAATCATGTATCTGCCAAAAGCAAACAACAAATTACGAATTTATCCGATCACATGGTATTATAATAAAACCCCTATAACAATGTAGTTCGAAGGTATGAACATCATGAGTGTCAGGTATGACGTGCGTCAATTCAGAAGCAGACCTGACATAAAATTTAATGAGGCTCATAGCTGCAAACTGCACTGTTATAGGCTTTTATTTATATCCAAAAATTATTTTATCAGCGGTCTTTACTCTTAACTAAAATTTAGTCTGATAACTTCAAATTCCTTAAGTTAGGAGCAGCAGTTTGTTGTGATGTCACCAGCAGCCCATTGTGACGTTATGACATAACAATCACTCCCCATTGTTTGCATAACAACGTCATGATAATTTATGAGTGATTGTGACGTCATCACCGCAGGATACAGAAAATATCTGTACAGGCCAAGCAGCCTGACAGATACAGGATATATACCCACAGTTCTCAGCCAATCAGATACAAGCATTGGCCTTGGTGGTCGGATAAAAAGGTATAACCGTAGCAAGTCCGGTTGGTTTGATGCTGTCACATTTGCAGACTAGTTTACGAGTATAGCTTTGCCTTATCTCCGAAGAAACTGTGGCCCAAAAGTGATTATTGGTGACAATTTGAGTTCTCATTTTAATGATGAGGTCATTGACCTATGCACCAAAAACCAAATCAAGTTTGTCTGTCTGCCACCCCGAATGCACCTCGCATTTGTCAGCCTTTAGATGTTGCATCTTTTCGACCGTTGAAACACCCATGGCGAAAGGTTTTGACCAGTTGGAAGTTTGGCGCTGGGGGAGGTGTCTGAAAGACAAATTTCCCACAGCTACTCCATCGGTTGATGAAAAACATGATCAACACACCTGAAGAGCAGAAGTGCGGTATTAGAAAAGCTGGCATAGTTCCTTTCAATCCAAGAGAAGTCTTGGATCGTCTGCCATCAAATGCCAGCTCAGTAGAAATCCAGACCTTGGTGTCAACTACATGTACTGTTGTAGAACATCTGGCAAAACTATGCTATGCTGATGAACCAAAAACTGAAAGAAGAAGACTAATGTGGCACCAGGAAAGTGTGTGGTGGATGGAAATGAGACAGAGAACAATTCTCCGACTCCTGGAACTTCTGGTGAATAGACTCATAAACATATTGTTCATAATTTGGTTGCATTGTTGTCAATGAATTATCCCTGGCATAAAAGTATAAATTAACATTTTTGAAACAAATCTCCAATTGTAAAGTCCCATGACCTTAGATGTGGTACTGCAAGAAACATACGACCAAAGTTACCCCAACTCTGGGGTTACTTTGGCCACCACTCTTTTTTTAATATAATATAATATAATCCAGACCAACATCCAGAGACACATTTTTCAACTTGAGAAAGTTACCTCAACATACTAGTTGTGTGAGAACCATAATATGTCCAATTTCATGGATAGGTTCTCTGCAGCGACAAAAAATGTCATGCCAACCGGTCAAAGTCTTACAGTTATTGAAATGAATGGAGCTACCATGGGACAAACTTCTGAACTCAACATTCAAGAGAACTTCCATAGACCAACAGACTGGAGGGGGGAAAGGTTCTGGCTGCTCAGATTATAATATCAAAGAATGGATATAATTATTTGTATCACATGCAGAGTACAAACAATTTTTCATTTCATACTTTAATCCACATGCTTTTTTGGTAAAACATTTTCACTGGAAGTAGTGCTGTGGGAAAGATTGTTCACCCGAAACCTGATCTTAAATAACACTCGATTGCACTGGGTAAGTAATAACGGAATGCAATGTTTTCCATCCGAACGACACACCTTGACACTGGAGATAATAGGTTTTGAGATGTACCCAACAAGCACTTAATCTGGTCAAAGGACGAAAGCACCACCAGCAATATGAAACTAATGTTTGGCAAAAGATTGTTCTTGATGGTGGAAGTGTGCTGAATGAAAAAATTCATTAAAAAAGAATGAGATTCATATACCGAAGAAATTTTATGTCGATCTTGATTATATCCGGTAAACAATAATGGGATTGAGGGACATCCCAACTGGAACCAAAATAAGGACAAACCCCAATGGGCCAACACACCAAATCATGTGAAATTCACATGCTTTCGTATCAAAACATTTTCCTTAACGGTGGTGATGCACTGGATGAAAGGTTCCTCACATGGAAACTCTGATCTTACATGAAATTCACATGCTACTTGAAACAGGGTCCCTACCGGACAGGGAAAACGGGGAAAAACGGCGAAAAAAAATTCCCTGAAGGGAAAAATCAGAGAATTTGAAAATTCAGGGAAAACACAGGGAATTTGGTTTTACATGCGTTAATGTGTGATAAAAGCCCTCTATTTTAGCAAAAATGCGTAAAAGTCGTAGTTTTTGGTTGCCGATTAGAGATGCTATTGCCGCAAAACGCAACACTAAGCCCAAATTGGCCCAAATAAGGTCATGGAAAACATCCGGTGAAAAGTCAGGGAAAATACAGGGAATTTGCTCACCAGATTTCAGTGGGTTCCCTGTTGAAATTACATTCCCTGCTGTATTGGGTACAAAATCATGGGATTTAAAGTTTTCCATCTGAACTGGAATACAAGAAAGATCAAATATGCACACGGGACTCGAGGTATTGGGTTTTAAGACTTCCGCAATAAACAGTAAATCTAGTTAATTGACAGACACACCACCACTCAAATGTATGGAAATGGAATTCACACGCTTTTGCAAGAAAACATTTTCCTTGATGACAGTGGTGCTGAATGAAAGATTTCTCCCTATGAAAACATTCTTAAAGGAGATTCACATAAAAGAATTTGGTGCCAATTTTGATTATATCAGGTAAAGAATAATCACTCAGGGAAATAGACTCAGGCCAGACTGTAAAGAATAACATATTTTCATAATCCATGGGAAAATTTGAAAACAAAACATTTTGATTGGATGGCCAGTAATCAGTCACTTTTGAGACATTCCCACGGGAGGAGTTATCTCTGAACAAAATAACCTATTTGCTTAAGGGAGACATTTGGGCAGTCAGTCGTCTCTCAAAGACCAGCCTCTTCTGATTTCTAATTACCATACTCACCAACTAACTTGCATCTGATTGGTCTAGGGCAGGGCCATTCTCAACAAATGCAATAAGGTCTTTTTTCATAAGGTGAGAATAATGGGATTGAGGAGCAACAACTCAAGTCTCAACTTGAATCCAACTCTCACGGCAGCTCCCGGAGAACTTTTTGAATCGGCGGCGAAGTATTTTCAGGAGAGACGGAAAAATATTTCCTCTTTTTACGTATCGCGCAGGGGCATTTTAGCTTCCCGCCGGACATCTTTTGGTTGCGCGCCGTCGAGAATCCTGCTTCTTACCGTCACTTCAAATCGCGACGGAGCAGAAAAAAAGTTTCAACCAGTACAAATTTTATTAAAATCGACGGGGGAGCAGACCAGATAAATTGTTCGACGCCGCGATCAGAAAAGTAAGACCGCGTCGAAGTTTTCGCGCCACTGAGGGGCAAAAAGTTTCCCGCCGATTAGGAAAACAAGCGGGATTCTCTGCGTGGCGCCAAAAAGGTCGACCCCGCGGTTCTTCTGCACTCCGCCGTCAAGGAAAATGCTCCGGGACGTGTGCAAAACCTTCGCGCCGTCGTCTGGACCCCCTCCTGGAGCAGACAGAGTGGCGCCAGAGGGGCTATTTTTAGCAAAATCCTTTGTCCGCGGGGTACTGAAAGCATCACGGCGTCAACCTTTTGTGCCACGGCGGGAAAGGGGGTCAGCCATGGAGACGCACTGGCGCGCGCCTCGCATATAAATAGAAGAGCAGCCACTAGAGCACCATAACCACTCTGAACTTCAAGACGAACGCATCTATACTCCATGACACTCTGCTTCACAGCCTACTGAATTGCTGCTTCATTGCTGAATCCCTGCTTCATTGCTGATTGATCCTGCTACATTGCTGATTCATCCTGCTTCATTTCTGATTGATCCTGCTTCAAGATGGGACCCAGAGGAAGAGGGAAGAAGACCTTGAGGGCACCAAGCAAGGGCATCATTCCAGCCACCACTCCACTGACCACTCCATCTTCAACTCCAGTTGGTTCACCAGCTCCTTTCATAGACTACACAGCTGTTACATTGTCTCCAAGCATGTTCAGCTTGCAAGACAGCATCGTGGCAGTGACCACTGCTACATCAACAGTGACCAGTGAGACCATCTTCGAGGGCGCCCCACCACCCAAAGTGCTGCAACTACCTGATGAGGAGGATGAAGATGATGATGAAGAAGCTGAAGATCAAGTCCTGGCCAAGC
Source organism: Platynereis dumerilii (assembly GCA_026936325.1). Classification (NCBI taxonomy): domain Eukaryota; kingdom Metazoa; phylum Annelida; class Polychaeta; order Phyllodocida; family Nereididae; genus Platynereis; species Platynereis dumerilii. Next base: position 10,445,932 of record JAPTHN010000016.1, on the reverse strand, counting down.
TTGCTGCTGCTGTCAAGTCTCCAACCAAGCGTGGCAGGCCTGCCACTGCTGCTGCAGCCAAGAAGAAGCGTCCCAAGTCTGCTGATGCTGATGTCAAGTCTCCAACCAAGCGTGGCAGGCCTGCTGATGCTGCTGATGCTGCTGCTTCTGTCAAGTCTCCCACCAAGCGCACCCAGTCGGCTGATGCTGCTTTGTTCAAGACTCCCACCAAGACTGCTCCAAGGGGAAGGCCTCGCACTCCTGGCAAGTCTCCTTCAGCCAAGCGTCACGCCACCTCCAAGTCTCCAGCCAAGTCTCCAGTCAAGCCTCCAGCCAAGTCTCCAGTCAAGCCTCCAGTCAAGCCTCCAGTCAAGCCTCCAGTCAAGCCTCCAGTCAAGCCTGTCACTCCAGCCCAGACCCGAGCCAAGACTGCAGTCCAGCCTCCACCTCCACCTCCAGATGATACTCCTGCTGATGATGAAGATGATGACTGTGTACCAGTTCTGACAGCTGCAATCATCCACCAGCAGACCCTGGACTCCGACTACGATGCCACCACAGAGGAAGATACTCCCAAGAAGAAGGGTGCCAAGTCCAAGGGCAGCAAGGGGAAGAACCAGCCAAAGGAAGATTCTGACAACACTGGATCTGAGGTTGAGCTGATCCAGGACGCCGATGGCCAGTTTGTCCACAAGGAGAAGAAGAAGGGCTACAGAAAGGCAAACTCCAGGGACCTACTGGGCATCACAGAAGAGCAGGAGGATGAGCTGATCGACTGGTACCAGGAAAACAAGCAGCTGTACTCCAAGGGCTCCACCACCTTCAAGAGTGGACAGAAGGACAGACTGGATGCAGAGAAAGCAGCAGAACTTACATTGCTAGTGGGGAAGGAAATCACAGCAGCTAAAGTCACCAAATGGAGGAGCAACATCAGGACTACCTTCTCAAAGTGCATCAGACCTCAAGCTTCTGGAGCTGGCAGAAAGAAGCTGTCCGACCGAGACAAGTACATCCTGGCGAAGTGTGAATTCTTGAGGCCCTCCATCATTCCGAAGGGTGCCGTGGAAATCTCCAGCTTCACTGGACCAGGAGGAAGTAACCGCCTGTCGTCCGATTCTGATGCCCCCATGGACTACAATCCTATGCCCGACCTTGATGACAGCCTCCCAGCCAGCCAGCAGCAGTCCTCCCAGGAGATGTCCCAGCAGTCCCTCCAGCCATCCCAGCAGCAGTCGCAGGTCTTCCCAGGACGAAAGCCATCCAAGAAGAGGAAGGACACAAACCAGGAGATGGCCTCTGCCCTGACTTCAATTGCTGGTCACTACACTTCCGACAGGCCCAGGAAACCAGCACCACCTCAGCCGGCAGGACCATTCTGTGACATGTGCCCACAAACTGCTCACAGGCTGGATCCAGAAGTACACCAGTTGCAGAACATGTGCAGGAGTATCTTCACATCTGGGAAGAACATGAACCGTGCCCTGAGACTTCGCCTCCTGCACTCCTTGAGCCAGACGGACCACTACTTTGTACAGGCGGCCGTCCAAGATAAAATCCTGATGATGCAGCAAGAGAATGTGGAGATGATCCTAGGGCAGCAGCAGCACCAATACATCCCTCCTCCTGGTCCAGCTCCATCCTTTGTCAACGAGGACTTGCAGCAGCCTCCAACAACTCAGCAGCAGCCCCAGCAGCCCCAGCAGCCCCAGCAGCCCCAGCAGCCTTCGACAAGTCTTCAGATGCAGTCCCAGCCTCCACGCCAGCAGTTGCAGTCCCAGCCAAGCAGCAGCAGCCAGTTCCAGTCCCTGCAGCCAATTCGAAGCCAGACTCCAGCCCTGCAGCAGTCATCTTTAAGCTTCAGCCAGCTGATGCTTGACAGCCCCCAGAAGCTTGGCTTCCCCGGACCCTCTTTTGGGCAGCAGCAGCAGCCACTACAGCAGCAGCCACTACAGCAGCAGCAGCAGCACCAGCCTCTACAGCAGCATCAGCCACAACAGCAGCAGCAGTCTCTACAGCAGCAGCAGCCACCACTACAGCAGCAGTCTCTACAGCAGCAGCAGCCACCACTACAGCAGCAGTCTCTACAGCAGCAGCAGCAGCAGTCTCTACAGCAGCAGCAGCAGTCTCTACAGCAGCAGCAGCAGCCGACAGTTGTCCACCAGCGGCAAACTCCATTGTCGTTCCAGTGGAGCCAAGTCAACCTGCCCTCTCCAAGGAAGTGATGCCTGTTCAAGTCGTCTGAAAAAAAAAAAAAAAACCCCTGGCCCTTTTAAGGGCCACCAAATCCTCCAAAAAGAGCTGGCCACGTACACATCTTATGTTGACTAAAAAAACTCTTGCGATGACAAACAAGAGCAAAAATGAAAAGAGCCCCAAAAAAAAAAGTTGACAAATTCCCCAAAAAAAAAAATCCGGTCCTGGCCCTTGTACATTTTAAACACCTTCATAAAAGCAAGGTGCTATTTCCCTTCTTTTTTTTTTGGCCCATTTTCACTTTCTGCTTAACCAGTACAGGTGGCATTTCTGCTTTCTTAATTAAAGTTTTTTCACCACTTTAATTAAGATAGATAGATAGATAGATAGATAGATAGATAGATAGATAGATAGATAGATAGATCGATAGATCGATAGATCGATAGATCGATAGATCGATAGATAGATCGATAGATCGATAGATCGATAGATCGATAGATCGATAGTTCGATAGATAGATAGATAGATAGATAGATAGATAGAAAGATAGATAGATAGATAGATAGATAGTCAGACAGATAGTCAGATAGATAGATAGATGGATAGATAGGCAGATAGATAGACAGATAGATAGGCAGATAGATAGGCAGATAGATAGCTATATAGAAGAAAATATTTGGACGTCGCATATACACTGCAGCAAAGAAAAACGAGTGATCGTCATTTTGCAGTGATGACACTTGGATAGATAGATAGATAGATAGACAGATAGATAGGCAGATAGATAGACAGATAGATAGGCAGATAGATAGACAGATAGAAGAAAATATTTGGACGTCGCATATACACTGCAGCAAAGAAAAACGAGTGATCGTCATTTTGCAGTGATGACACTTGGATAGATAGATAGATAGACAGATAGATAGGCAGATAGATAGGCAGATAGATAGACAGATAGGCAGATAGATAGACAGATAGATAGGCAGATAGAAGAAAATATTTGGACGTCGCATATACACTGCAGCAAAGAAAAACGAGTGATCGTCATTTTGCAGTGATGACACTTGGATAGATAGATAGATAGAAAGATAGATAGGCACATAGATAGATAGATAGATAGGCACATAGACAGACAGATAGACAGATAGACAGATAGACAGATAGACAGATAGATAGATAGATAGATAGATAGATGGAACACAATGCTCGTTACATATATACACTGCAGAAAACAAAAGCAGTTATCGTCACTTTGCAGGGATTGCACTTGGATAGATAGACAGATAGATAGATAGATAGGCAGATAGATAGACAGACAGGCAGATATATAGCTAGATAGATAGCCAGATATATAGCTAGATAGATAGGCAGATAGAGAGGAAGTGAAAGTGATTTAAATGGGTTGTACAGATAGATGCAAAGCTAAAAATTTGCTATTTTATGTATGTCACAAAATATGTAGTTGTTGCAGGGAGGGCTTCTTTTTGGGGGGGGGGGGGGGGGGGGTTTGTCAACATAAAGATGTGTACAAGGCCTGCTCTTTCTGGAGGAAGTGGTAAGCCCTTACAAGGGCTGGGTTAATTTGGGGTTTTTTAAGGGGGGCATTGAATTGCTGTTGCTGCTGCTGCTGCTGTTCTGCTTCATCTTCAAATTCTGTCCATCTGCCAGGGGACACTTCCTGCTGGGCTGTTCACGTAGTCTCGTAGGTAGTCTCGGTACTGTTTGGCTTGTCTTGTGGCATTTCCATATGCTGGAGCGAATCCAAGGTCATGCAAGGGGTCTCCTCTCCACAGTCCTTCAGTGACTTCATGGGTTGCAGGATCTTCTCTGTCCATTACGTCGTTGTCCATGGCTCGATGAATTCCTATTCTGTCTCGCAGAAGATTGTGTAGAGTGCAGGCTGCCAGAGTGATGGCTGCCACTCTGCCGGGTTTCTGGGGCATCGTAGTTAGGAAGCATCTGAACCTGTGGGACAGGATACCGAAGGCATTCTCCACCACTCTCCTGGCTCTTGAAATTCTGTAGTTGTAGACTCTGGAGGGGATGTCAAGGTTTCTTCTTGGAACAGGCTTCAGCAACCAGCTCTTCAGGGGGAAGGCCTCATCTCCAACGATGAAGTATGGAAAAGGATTCCCAACTGTGCCAGGTAGAGGTTCAGCAGGGGGTAGCCCAAGTCGTTCTTCATCCAGCAGGTCCCTCAGCCTTGTGTCCAGGAAGACTCCTCCATCCGATGAGCTTCCTTGGCATCCAGCCTGCACGTACAGGAACTTGTAGTCAGAATCCACCAAAGCCATAAGCACAATGGAATGGAAGCCCTTGTAGTTGAAGTAGATTGACCCAGCTTTCCGAGGACATCTGATGCCAATATGCTTCCCATCCAGTGCTCCGATGCAATGGGGCATGTTCCACCTCTTCTCGAAGCCCTTGGCAACTTCCTTCCAGGATGCTGGATCCATTGGCAGGGCCAGCAGATGTTCGTAAGCTCGCATGATGGCAATGCAGACACTGGGGATAAAATTGCAGATGGTGTTGGGAGCCACTCTGAAACCGTAGGCCAAGGACTTGTAGCTCTCTCCTGTCGCCATGTACCGTAGGGTGACTGCCAACTTCAATCCAGGTTCCAGAGCCCTCCTCATGTTGGTGTCTTGTTTTGTAATTGCAGGAGCCACAGCAGCCAGGATTTCAGCAAAAATGTCAGGAGGCATTCTGCAGAAGTTGTAGTAGCCAGAGACATCATTGTTGGCCAATTCAGGCAGCAGCTGGTAGAAATGGCCATGTTGTTCCCTCTGCAGCAGCCAATTCCGAATCCACCATCTCTTCATCTTCCTCCTCCTCCGTATTCTTCTTAGATAATAAGCACCAGCAACAGCAGCAACAACAGCAACGTCAAGGTCTTCCCCAGCATCTTCATCAGCCATCATGTCTGTCCAGCATCCAGGAGTGTCCCCTTCAAAGGTCAAGCAGCAAGTGAAGCAAGGCGGCCCTCTGCGGCCCTTTTTATTGGCTTTCGCAGCGCCCTCCTCCGCCGCGGTGCCCTTGACAACGGCGTCATGCTTTTCATTCCCGGCGATGTGCCCTCGGGCCTACAGACATCCCCGTGGAGAACAAAACCATTCCCGCAGTCGTAAAAGCAATCCCCGGCGTTGTGAAAATATAGTCCGAAATAGGTTCACTGAGGGGCAGTTATAGGTTCCCTGCGGAGTACTTTTTATATCACGGGGCGATATAAAAGTATCCCGCAGGAGGAGGAAATTTCTTTCCCCCCGGCGAACTTTTGATGACGGCGTACAACTTTTCTTCCCCGCAGGGAACAAAAAGAACCCCGCCGTGGCTTTCATTGCATGGTTATCGATTAGCCTTAATTGATTACATAATTGCCCTTCGCGCCGTCCTAACTGAAAATCTTGCAAGAATTCGTCTGGCTCTGCGCCGCCGTTGATAAAAAGCTTACCGTCATCTCCCGTGAGAATGGGGCATCATCCAGGGACTGGGAATATGGAGTTTTAAAAATTTGAAGACCCGTCCAACCAGCAGTAAAACTTGCAAATGGACAAATGCACCGCCACCTATCTATGAAATTCACATGCTTTTGCAATAAAACATTTTCCTTGAAGGAAGTGGTGCGCTTAATGAAAGATTTCTGCTCATAGAAACACCAATCTCAATAGGAGATTCTCACACACATGGAAGAAGATCAAGCCCACCACCACTCATACGAAATTCACATGCTTTTGTGGCAAAACATTTCCCTGGTGGTGATGCTATGAATTTTTTGGGAAGTCTTGAAATTAATGATTACTGTTAGGTTTTTCTTAACAAGGTGCAACTTGATTTAGAAATATACAATCTGGGGACTTCGCAAACTTGAAATGATTGCCACCGTTACCGTGAATTAAATTTGCCGCCGAGGAAAACCCCAAGCCCCCAATTATTAAATGGATGCCCCCTCACGGGATTCAGAGGCAAGTCTCCCATTTAAATGCAAATACAGTAAATAAGGACACCCCTTGTTTGCAGGTATATGGTTTTCGCTTTTACCACCCTCGTGTTAGTAAATCCAGTCAATGGACACATCACCACTCATGAAATTCACATTCATTGGTGGCAAAACATCCTTGATGGCAGTGATGCTCAGGATAAAAATGATAATCTTGATTATATCAGGAAACCGTCACTGGATTTAGAAGTCTTCATTGGAACAGGAATCCAACTTCCCAAAAATAACATGCCGCGGAACGGAATGTATAGTGCAAAAAAGACTATGACCAAATGCAGCACCAACCATATGAAATTCACATGCTTTTATGACAAAAATGTTTTGCTTCAATGATGGCAGGGTTTTCCTACATTAAGGATTTGAATTCGTTCTCAAGGATCTATGCATCTAAGATGCACATGCCACTAAGGGACCGTTCAGAATTTATGACTGGGGGGGGTGTGAGTTTTTGCCGAGGGGGTACTAACTTTTCACACGTGTTTCAAGGGGGGGGGTATTAATTTTTGACAACACTTCCAAGGGGGGGGTAAGACATTTTAACAAAGGAAAAATGTTTAAAAACCTGCATAAACTCATTTCATTTGGACTTTTTTATGCGCAAAAGTCTGCGAAATGACGCGAATCTGTACGCGTGGCCGTGTATAATTATATATATGTATTGCTTTGTAACGGGGGGGTACTAAAAATCCGCATGAAACTCAAGGGGGGGTATCAATTTTTGACGGGAAGTTCCAGCAAAACTCCCACCCCCCCCAGTCATAATTTCTGAACGGTCCCTAAACAAATGTCAATGTTAACCTTGATTACACTAGTGAAGAATCACTGGATTGAGGGCAGACTTCACTTAGAAAGTAAGCTAAAGCAAAAGCCCCAGAAGTGGACGTTTGGGGTTGTACTGGAGAAAAACCAAACATACAAGCAGTAAATAGAGCCAACGGCACACAAGACCACCGATCATATGAAATTCACATGCTTTTGTGGCAAAACATTTTCCCTGATGGTGGTAATGTGCTGGATGAAAGGCTTAATACGAAATGTATCTCAAAAGCCGATTCACATGCTAACAAAGAAAGTAAAAGGTCAATCTTGATTTTAACAATTATTGGAAAAAGAAATAGGTCTTGATCTTAACTGCTGCATGACCAAATAAAGGACACTGCAGAAATTAACGTAACAGGTTTTTTAGGTACCCCAACCGCAGGAAATGTAGTCAACAGACGAAAACCCACAGAAAAGGTTCAGGGCCCTCCGTTAAGACCAATACATCAGGAAACCTCACCATTTAGAAAACTGGAATTCATGAATATGCGACAGATCACATACTCTCACTGAAGTATTTTAATCAAATTAAAAAATGTCAAATGATCATCCGGACGAATCAATTCTGCAAGGGCCAGAATTTTCATGAAAATCACGTGCCCGTGTTAAGTTGGGAACATTTTATATCTGGAAGCAATCAAGTTTAACCTGAACTACTGTAACTGCAGTAATATCAACCAACTATTGGCCAAAAATTGTGTGTACTTCAGGGCATGCACCAACAGGAAGAATGACAGTCCTCAATGCAATTCTGTCGCATTTAACCTGAGAAAAAAGGTTTGCTTAACCTGAAACACACAGCATGAGAACATTTCCGATAATCGTTCAAAACAGCTGCATTCTCCTCTTCTATCCTTTTAAAATGATTGCCAAGTGCATGACGCTGTGAGATCTCGTCAATTCGAAGTACAGGACTAAGAGGGTTATTAGATTATCTGAAGGACTACCATGTACACGACAATGTAAAAATACATTCCAAACAACAGGGATGTCCTCTTCTTTTCTTTGTTCCATCTGCAACAAAGCCTTATTCTATTTTAAAAATAAATAATATTGAACAACAAGCATGCAAACGATAGCAGTGTCCTCTTCTTATCCGTGTTCCATCTGCAACAAAGCCTTATTCTATTCTTAAAAGAAAACCAAAGAACATTGAACAACAAGCATGCAAACAATAGCAGTGTCCTCTTCTTTTCCTTGCTCCATCTGCAACAAAGCCTTATTCTATTCTTAAAAGAAAACCAAAGAACATTGAACAATAAGCATGCAAACAATAGCAGTGTCCTCTTCTTTTCTGTGTTCCATCTGCAACAAAGCCACATTCTATTCTTAAAAGAAAACCAAAGAACATTGAACAACAAGCATGCAAACAATAATTGTGTCCTCTTCTTCTCTTTGCTCCATCTGCAACAAATCCTTATTCTATTCTTAAAATTACATTGAACAAACAAGCATGCAAACAATACCAGTGTCCTCTTCTTCTCTTTGCTCCATCTGCAACAAAGCTTTATTCTACTCTTAAAATAAAACCAAAGAACATTGAACAAACAAGCATGCAAACAATAGTAGTGTCCTCCTCTTCTCTTTGCTCCATTTGCAACAAAGCCTTATTCTATTCTTAAAAGAAAACCAAAGAACATTGAACAGCAAGCACGCAAACAATAGCAGTGTTCTCTTCTTTTCTATGCTCCATCTGCAACATAGCCTTATTATATTCTTAAAAGAAAACCAATGCAAACAGCAGCAGTGTCCTCTTCTTTTCTTTGCTCCATCTGAAACAAAGTAAAACCAAGTAACATTGTACAACAAGCATGCAAACAATAGCAGTGTCCTGTCCTTTTCTTTGTCCCATCTGCAACAAATCCATATTCTTCTTTTAAAAAGAAACCAAAGAACATCGAACAATAAGCAATGCAAACAACAGCAGTGTTCTTCTATGTTTATTCCATCTGCAACAAAATCTTGTTTAATTTTTAAAAAGAAACAAAAGAATTTTGAACTAACAACAAGCATGCAAACAGCAGCAGTGTCCTCTTCTTTTCTTTGCTCCATCTGCAACAAAGCCTTATTCTACTCTTAAAAGAAAATCAAAAAATATTGAACAACAAGCATGCAAACAATAGCAGTGTCCTCTTCTTCTCTTTGCTCCATCTGCAACAAAGCCTTATTCTATTCTTAAAAGAAAACCAAAGAACATTGAACAACAAGCATGCAAACAATAGCAGTGTCCTCTTCTTCTCCTTGCTCCATCTGCAACAAAGCCTTGTTCTACTAAAAGAAAATAAAAAAATATTGAACAACAAGCATGCAAACAATAGCAGTGTCCTCTTCTTCTCTTTGCTCCATCAGCAACAAAGCCTTATTCTACTCTTAAAAGAAAACCAAACAACATTGAACAACAAGCATGCAAACAATAGCAGTGTCCTCTTCCTCTCTTTGCTCCATCTGCAACAAAGCCTTATTCTACTCTTAAAAGAAAACCAAACAACATTGAACAACAAGCATGCAAACAATAGCAGTGTCCTCTTCTTCTCTTTGCTCCATCTGCAACAAAGCCTTATTCTACTCTTAAAAGAAAACCAAAAAATATTGAACAACAAGCATGCAAACAATAGCAGTGTCCTCTTCTTCTCTTTGCTCCATCTGCAACAAAGCCTTATTCTATTCTTAAAAGAAAACCAAAGAACATTGAACAATAAGCATGCAAACAATAGCAGTGTCCTCTTCTTGTCTTTGCTCCATCTGCAACAAAGCCTTATTCTACTCTTAAAAGAAAACCAAACAACATTGAACAACAAGCATGCAAACAATAGCAGTGTCCTCTTCTTCTCTTTGCTCCATCAGCAACAAAGCCTTATTCTACTCTTAAAAGAAAACCAAACAACATTGAACAACAAGCATGCAAACAATAGCAGTGTCCTCTTCTTCTCTTTGCTCCATCTGAAACAAAGCCTTATTCTATTCTTAAAAGAAAACAAAAGAACATTGAACAACAAGCATGCAAACAATAGCAGTGTCCTCTTCTTCTCTTTGCTCCATCTGCAACAAAGCCTTATTCTACTCTTAAAAGAAAATCAAAAAATATTGAACAACAAGCATGCAAACAATAGCAGTGTCCTCTTCTTCTCTTTGCTTCATCTGCAACAAAGCCTTATTCTATTCTTAAAAGAAAACCAAAGAACATTGAAAAAACAAGCATGCAAACAATAGCAGTGTCCTCTTCTTCTCTGTGCTCCATCTGCAACAAAGCCTTATTCTACTCTTAAAAGAAAATCAAAAAATATTGAACAACAAGCATGCAAACAATAGCAGTGTCCTCTTCTTCTCTTTGCTTCATCTGCAACAAAGCCTTATTCTATTCTTAAAAGAAAACCAAAGAACATTGAAAAAACAAGCATGCAAACAATAGCAGTGTCCTCTTCTTCTCTTTGCTCCATCTGCAACAAAGCCTTATTCTATTCTTAAAAGAAAACCAAAGAACATTGAACAACAAACATGCAAACAATAGCAGTGTCCTCTTCTTCTCTTTGCTCCATCTGCAACAAAGCCTTATTCTACTCTTAAAAGAAAATCAAAAAATATTGAACAACAAGCATGCAAACAATAGCAGTGTCCTCTTCTTCTCTTTGCTTCATCTGCAACAAAGCCTTATTCTATTCTTAAAAGAAAACCAAAGAACATTGAAAAAACAAGCATGCAAACAATAGCAGTGTCCTCTTCTTCTCTTTGCTCCATCTGCAACAAAGCCTTATTCTACTCTTAAAAGAAAATCAAAAAATATTGAACAACAAGCATGCAAACAATAGCAGTGTCCTCTTCTTCTCTTTGCTTCATCTGCAACAAAGCCTTATTCTATTCTTAAAAGAAAACCAAAGAACATTGAAAAAACAAGCATGCAAACAATAGCAGTGTCCTCTTCTTCTCTTTGCTCCATCTGCAACAAAGCCTTATTCTATTCTTAAAAGAAAACCAAAGAACATTGAACAAACAAGCATGCAAACAATAGCAGTGTCGTCCTCTTCTCTTTGCTCCATCTGCAACAAATCCTTATTCTATTCTTAAAATAACATTGAACAAACAAGCATGCAAACAATAGCAGTGTCCTCTTCTTCTCTTTGCTCCATCTGCAACAAAGCCTTATTCTATTCTTAAAAGAAAACCAAAGAACATTGAACAAACAAGCATGCAAACAATAGCAGTGTCGTCCTCTTCTCTTTGCTCCATCTGCAACAAATCCTTATTCTATTCTTAAAATAACATTGAACAAACAAGCATGCAAACAATAGCAGTGTCCTCTTCTTCTCTTTGCTCCATCTGCAACAAAGCCTTATTCTACTCTTAAAATAAAACCAAAGAACATTGAACAGCAAGCACGCAAACAATAGCAGTGTCCTCTTCTTTTCTATGCTCCATCTGCAACATAGCCTTATTATATTCTTAAAAGAAAACCAATGCAAACAGCAGCAGTGTCCGCGTCTTTTATTTGCTCCATCTGAAACAAAGTAAAACCAAGTAACATTGTACAACAAGCATGCAAACAATAGCAGTGTCCTGTCCTTTTCTTTGTCCAAACTGCAAAAAAACCATATTCTTCTTTTAAAAAGAAACCAAGGAACATCGAACAATAAGCATGCAAACAACAGCAGTGTCTTCTTCTATGTTTGTTCCATCTGCAACAAAATCTTGCTTAATTTTTAAAAAGAAACCAGAGAATTTTGAACTAACAACACGCATGCAAACAACAGCAGTGTCCTCTCCTTTTCTTTGTTCCATCTGCAACAAAGCCTTATTGTAATCTTAAAAGAAAACCAAAGAACATTGAACAAACAAGCATGCAAGCAATAGCAGTGTCCTCTTCTTCTCTTTGCTCCATCTGCAACAAAGCCTTATTCTATTCTTAAAAGAAAAATAAAAGAACATTAAGCAACAAGCATGCAAACAATAGCAGTGTCCTCTTCTTTTCTGTGTTCCATCTGCTACAAAGCCACATTCTATTCTTAAAAGAAAACCAAAGAACATTGAACAACAAGCATGCAAACAATAGCAGTGTCCTCTTCTTTTCTGTGTTCCATCTGCAACAAAGCCACATTCTATTCTTAAAAGAAAACCAAAGAACATTGAACAAACAAGCATGCAAACAATAGCAGTGTCGTCCTCTTCTCTTTGCTCCATCTGCAACAAATCCTTATTCTATTCTTAAAATAACATTGAACAAACAAGCATGCAAACAATAGCAGTGTCCTGTCCTTTTCTTTGTTCCATCTGCAACAAATCCATATTCTACTTTTAAAACAATACCAAATAACATTGAACAAACAAAAAGTATACAAACAACAGCAGTGTCCTCTCCTTTTCTTTGTTCCATCTGCAACAAAGTCTTATTATATTTTTAAAAAGAAACCAAAGAACATCGAACAATAAGCATGCAAAGAATAGCAGTGTCCTCTTCTTATCCGTGTTCCATCTGCAACAAAGCATCATTCTATTTTTGAAATAAAACATAAGAATATTGAACCAACAACAAGCATGCAAACTACAACCGTGTCTTCTTCTATGTTTGTTCAATCTGCAACAAAATTTTGTTTATTTTTTAAAATAAAACCAAAGAATTTTGAACTAACAACAAGCATGCAAACAGCAGCGGTGTCCTCTTCTTTGTTCCATCTGCAGCAAAACCTTATTCTATTTTAAAGTAAAACCAAACAACATTGAACAAACAAGCATGCAAAAATAGCAGTGTCCTCTTCTTCTCTTTGCTCCATCTGCAACAAAGCCCTATTCTTAAAAGAAAACCAAAGAGCATAGAACAAACAAGCACGCAAACAATAGCAGTGTCCTCTTCTTCTCTTTGCTCCATCTGCAACAAAGCCTTATTCTATTCTTTAAAGAAAATCAAAGAACATTGAACAACATGCATGCAAACAATAGTAGTGTCCTCTTCTTCTCTTTGCTCCGTCTGCAACAAAGCCTTATTCTATTCTTAAAAGAAAACCAAAGAACATAGAACAACCAACATGCAAACAATAGCAGTGTCCTCTTCTTTTCCGTGTTCCATCTGCGTTAACAAAGCCTTATTCTATTCTTAAAAGAAAATCAAAGAACATTGAACAAGCATGCAAACAATAGCAGTGTCCTCTTCTTCTCTTTGCTCCATCTGCAACAAAGCCTTATTCTATTCTTTAAAGAAAATCAAAGAACATTGAACAACAAGCATGCAAACAATAGTAGTGTCCTCTTCTTCTCTTTGCTCCATCAGCAACAAAGCCTTATTCTATTCTTTAAAGAAAATCAAAGAACATTGAACAACAAGCATGGAAACAATAGCAGTGTCCTCTTCTTCTCTTTGCCCAATCTGCAACAAAGCCTTATTCTATTCTTTAAAGAAAATCAAAGAACATTGAACAACAAGCATGCAAACAATAGCAGTGTCCTCTTCTTTTCTGTGTTCCATCTGCAACAAAGCCTTATTCTATTCTTAAAAGAAAACCAAAGAACATTGAACAAACAAGCATGCAAACAATAGCAGTGTCCTCTTCTTTTCCTTGCTCCATCTGCAACAAAGCCTTATTGTAATCTTAAAAGAAAACCAAAGAACATTGAACAAACAAGCATGCAAACAATAGCAGTGTCCTCTTCTTCTCTTTGCTCCATCTGCAACAAAGCCTTATTCTATTCTTAAAAGAAAAATAAAAGAACATTAAACAACAAGCATGCAAACAATAGCAGTGTCCTCTTCTTTTCTGTGTTCCATCTGCTACAAAGCCACATTCTATTCTTAAAAGAAAACCAAAGAACATTGAACAACAAGCATGCAAACAATAGCAGTGTCCTCTTCTTTTCTGTGTTCCATCTGCAACAAAGCCACATTCTATTCTTAAAAGAAAACCAAAGAACATTGAACAAACAAGCCTGCAAACAATAGCAGTGTCGTCCTCTTCTCTTTGCTCCATCTGCAACAAATCCTTATTCTATTCTTAAAATAACATTGAACAAACAAGCATGCAAACAATAGCAGTGTCCTGTCCTTTTCTTTGTTCCATCTGCAACAAATCCATATTCTACTTTTAAAACAATACCAAATAACATTGAACAAACAAAAAGTATACAAACAACAGCAGTGTCCTCTCCTTTTCTTTGTTCCATCTGCAACAAAGTCTTATTATATTTTTAAAAAGAAACCAAAGAACATCGAACAATAAGCATGCAAAGAATAGCAGTGTCCTCTTCTTTTCCGTGTTCCATCTGCAACAAAGCCTCATTCTATTTTTGAAATAAAACATAAGAATATTGAACCAACAACAAGCATGCAAACTACAACCGTGTCTTCTTCTATGTTTGTTCTGTCTGCAACAAAATTTTATTTATTTTTTAAAATAAAACCAAAGAATTTTGAACTAACAACAAGCATGCAAACAGCGGCGGTCTCCTCTTCTTTGTTCCATCTGCAGCAAAACCTTATTCTATTTTAAAGTAAAACCAAACAACATTGAACAAACAAGCATGCAAAAATAGCAGTGTCCTCTTCTTCTCTTTGCTCCATCTGCAACAAAGCCCTATTCTTAAAAGAAAACCAAAGAGCATAGAACAAACAAGCACGCAAACAATAGCAGTGTCCTCTTCTTCTCTTTGCTCCATCTGCAACAAAGCCTTATTCTATTCTTTAAAGAAAATCAAAGAACATTGAACAACATGCATGCAAACAATAGTAGTGTCCTCTTCTTCTCTTTGCTCCGTCTGCAACAAAGCCTTATTCTATTCTTAAAAGAAAACCAAAGAACATAGAACAACCAACATGCAAACAATAGCAGTGTCCTCTTCTTTTCCGTGTTCCATCTGCGTTAACAAAGCCTTATTCTATTCTTAAAAGAAAATCAAAGAACATTGAACAACAAGCATGCAAACAATAGCAGTGTCCTCTTCTTCTCTTTGCTCCATCTGCAACAAAGCCTTATTCTATTCTTTAAAGAAAATCAAAGAACATTGAACAACAAGCATGCAAACAATAGTAGTGTCCTCTTCTTCTCTTTGCTCCATCAGCAACAAAGCCTTATTCTATTCTTTAAAGAAAATCAAAGAACATTGAACAACAAGCATGGAAACAATAGTAGTGTCCTCTTCTTCTCTTTGCCCAATCTGCAACAAAGCCTTATTCTATTCTTTAAAGAAAATCAAAGAACATTGAACAACAAGCATGCAAACAATAGCAGTGTCCTCTTCTTTTCTGTGTTCCATCTGCAACAAAGCCTTATTCTATTCTTAAAAGAAAACCAAAGAACATTGAACAAACAAGCATGCAAACAATAGCAGTGTCCTCTTCTTTTCCTTGCTCCATCTGCAACAAAGCCTTATTGTAATCTTAAAAGAAAACCAAAGAACATTGAACAAACAAGCATGCAAACAATAGCAGTGTCCTCTTCTTCTCTTTGCTCCATCTGCAACAAAGCCTTATTCTATTCTTAAACGAAAAATAAAAGAACATTAAACAACAAGCATGCAAACAATAGCAGTGTCCTCTTCTTTTCTGTGTTCCATCTGCAACAAAGCCACATTCTATTCTTAAAAGAAAACCAAAGAATATTGAAACAAGAATCCAGGGATTCAAAACCGACCTAGCATATTTTCTTTGAAGGTGGTGCCATTGCCCTTTCCACTGAGCAACTGATGTTGTGAAGATCAGAGAAAGAGCTAATTACAATTCAAGTGATTTGGCAAATGTATTGCGGTGCAACGAGTGCCAGAGTCAATCACAGCAACATTAAGGGTCAATTTCACAAACATGGTTTTCATAGTTAGACCTGGTCATAACAACTGTAACCCTGGTTTAGTGAAGTCCCTTTCACCAACTGTGTTTAGTCAAGGACCAGAGACTCTCAAGCATTGTTTATATAATAATAACTTACAGATCAGTGATCTCAAACTGTTTTGGCATGGAGAAGGGGCTCTGGACTTTCAGTGAAACAATTTTTTAAGTTTGTTCAGCACATCAAAATAGAAAAAAAAAAGCTAGTTTCCACCTTCACTAGGTAGGGCAATGCATACCATATTGTTAAACTTAGTAAAAAAGACCTCTTTCTTTGAGAAAAAATTGTTTGTCATTGTTTAAATTTGCGCGCAAAAAAGGTTTGTTGTGGGATAAAATCCATTGTCCCCATCAGGTATCACCTTAATGATAAGGTCAAGGAAAACCAAGCAAATGTCACTAATGAGGTGGCAGAACAGCACATGGTTTAAGAACTCTTTTTTTTCACAAAAACTGGACGGGCAACTATTTAATTTAAGAAATATTTCCCAGTCAACCACACTCCCCCCCTTTCTGTGTTGCCATATCCTATGGCTGTGTTTGACAAATGATCTCAGAAATGGAGAGATTATGTTTGTATCAGTTGAGCTGTTCACATACTATGTGTTCACTTTCATTGAACTGAAATTCCTTGATCCTGCTCTGCTTAACTAATTGGCTTAGCCAGACCAGGACTTGACTTGGCTCTTCTCTTAATACCATGTCGGTGAAACCAGGCCCAACTGTCAAGTGCAATCTGTGACTGATACACAATCTCTGTTCTGGGCTTCACAGAGCTTATACAACTTGTACAAGGCAATAATGAGTTGATTCACATCATTTTAGATTGGTGGTGAAACGTCTGAATTATTTTTTTTGGCGGTGAAACATTGCACTACTGCTGGCAGAGAAACATCCCAGCAGCGAAACGTCCTATAATCCTCTCACTGAGTGTCAGTGTCTTACAACTGAACAGGCAGCACAAAAACTGAGAATCAGGTTATCAGAGCCGGAATTTCATACCCTATGGTCAGGTTATTATATAGGCCCTATAGCCTATTTTATTGCAATAAAAGAGAAAAAGTTCTCAGAAAAGGTGTGAAAATTATATTGCAATTAAGAATGACACCTTGCCCTTGAAAGTTCAATGCATATTACACATTGCATGCTTGCAATTTCAAAGGCAAAACACCTCTGTGTGATGTCTAATTGAGAAGTGTACCCTATGGTCAGGCTCTCCAGGCCTAAAAGAATTGTCCTATGATCAGGAAATCCTCATAAAACCCTATCTTTTGAGCGGCACATATGTAGTAGGGCTTCAATGGCAGTCCCCCCCCCCCCGGTAATAATCTTGAACCGTCGTCTATATAACTTACAAAGGGCTGGAGTTTCATATTTTTTCCCACTGGCCAGCAGGACCGTAGTAAGGTTAAAAATTTACTAGTCCTTCAGCAAATCTACTGGCCCGCAGAACGCGACTATTATTCACATTTTGTGAACTATTATTCACATCACCTGATTGCCACATAAATTGAAATGAAGATTCTGGTAATATGAAAACAATCTAGAGGATTTTTTGTTTTTATTACTAGATAATGAAATTTCCAATGCTTGTCAGCTACTTCAAAAGTTTAAACTCAGTTGAGCTGTCCTGAGCAGCATCCATGCTACTCAATGAAGTGCGGAGGCTGAACAGCCTGAGCTGTATTTTCAGACCTCATGTATATAGGCTGGGCTGATAAACTATCCATTTCAATTTAATAGAACAACCATTTATAGATTTATCTATTATTTGATTTCAAACAATGTGCAATAAAAATTTTCCAATTGAATAAAGAATAATTTGATCAAATCAACATTCAAAGAAATCAGAGAAGTTCCACAACATCCACGAGGTGGCAGGTGCTCCACTAGCTCTAATGCTGGACTTCATTAATTAGTACTGAGGCCTAGGCCCACCATTGGCTTTCACTATAACTCTTGTTGTCCTGCACAGGATTCTGGGAAAATGGTTCCACTCCAGTGGTTCCAAAAGTAAACATCCAGTGTTTTGGGAAGGGCAGGGCGACATTTACATTAACTTGGGAGAGTTCTTTCATTTCATGCTATCAATACCAGCTTTCCAAAACTAGTGTGGCTTAATGTTCCCTAATAACCTCTCAACACAAAGCAGACCTCATGAAATTTGTATGTTTTAGGTAAATTCCCTCCATTCACAAGATTGGAATCCTACCCTCCCCCCCTACCCAAAATGGTAGAGTCCAAGTGGTTACATGTTGGTGTCACATGACCTGCACCCAGTTCCCTCATTGGTCAGCCTACTTCTACTACTAGGTAAACAGCAAACATGGCAAACATTTGAAGAGGCAAACATTTAGATGTTTCACAGAAAGAACATGAAACTGATGAAATAACAACATACACAGATGTCATTGCTATGCCAGAACTTTCTTTGTGTCACATATAAATGCTCACATGAAAAATTTACACAGTTTGTTGGTCATTTGCCAAGTTTCAGGCCAATCTCATAATTAGTCAAAAGCAGACAACCCACTTTCAATCCCCTTTTCCCTTATCACTCCCCCCCCCCTTTGCCCACCTCTGCCCCCCTCTAAAAACCTCCGATAGGTCGGTTAAAAACAAGCATGCAGACAATAGTACTGTCCTCTTCTTCGCTTTGCTCCATCTGCAACAAAGCCTTATTCTATTCTTAAAAGAAAACCAAAGAACATTGAACAACAAGCATGCAAACAATAGCAGTGTCCTCTTCTTTTCTTTGCTCCATCTGCAACATAGCCTTATTATATTCGCGCAGCGAAACGGCCGAAGGCCGTTGAGCGAAGCGAACTGAGTGCAAGAGAAGACTCAAAAATCTGTGCAGTGATGGTCTCTACATCAACAGTCCACAGCTGGGAATTAGGTCAAGTGGGTCCAGCTTCTTATCAATGATTTAGTTTCGTATTAAACAAAACATAACATATTCATCTTCAAAAGTGTCTTAAAAATTCAATTTTCTCCGGTAATATATCCTGTACCAATAATTTTTATGGAATAGTTAATTATTAGCATTGACAAGCTAAATCATATTATTATAAAACATGTGATTCATTTAATTTCAATCAGACAACAAGAAAACATAACAAAATTAAAGTTACATAATCTTATAAAATGATTATTATGTAACAGTGAACAGCTAATCTGTGTGCAATGTTATTGTTTTTGTATTACTATATATTTATACTATTATGTAATATCAACAATCTAACATAGACTTGACTTTGGCAGCTTTCAGTGCTGTCTGCCTTTTTACCATTTAGCTGATTATCTATCAATCTCATTTATCTATTTAATATATATATCTATCTATCAATTTATCTATCTATCAGTCTGTCAATATATCTATCTATCTATCTGTCTATCTATTTATCTCTCTATTTATTGATATATTTATCTATCTATCTATTATATTTTTTGCCTAGTTTATCTTGCTATTTGCTATTCTACATTTTTCCCTCTCTTTCCATGTATCTGTCTTTCTAATTTTCTGAAGCAGTAACTGCCTTTCACACATTGAATAGGAAATAAACATGAAAGTTAAGGTAACACTATAAGTCCTACAAAAACTTTTTTAAGTGCTGCGCGAATTTCATGGCAGTGCCATTTACATATTATTCTTAAAAGAAAACCAAAGAACATTGAACCAAAAACAAGCATGCAAACAACAGCAGTGTCTTCTTCTATGTTTGTTCCATCTGCAACAAAATCTTGTTTAATTTTTAAAAACAAACCAAAGAATTTTGAACTAACAACAAGCATGCAAACAGCAGCAGTGTCCTCTTCTTTTCTTTGTTCCATCTGCAATATAGCCTTATCATATGCTTAAAAGTAAAACCAAGTAACATTGAACAACAAGCATGCAAACAATAGCAGTGTCCTGTCCTTTTCTTTGTTCCATCTGCAACAAATCCATATTCTACTTTTAAAACAAAACCAAATAACATTGAACAAACAAAAAGCATGCAAACAACAGCAGTGTCCTCTCCTTTTCTTTGTTCCATCTGCAACAAAGTCTTATTATATTTTTAAAAAGAAACCAAAGAACATCGAACAATAAGCATGCAAAGAATAGCAGTGTCCTCTTCTTATCCGTGTTCCATCTGCAACAAAGCCTCATTCTATTTTTGAAATAAAACATAAGAATATTGAACCAACAACAAGCATGCAAACTACACCCGTGTCTTCTTCTATGTTTGTTCCGTCTGCAACAAATTTGTTTATTTTTTAAAATAAAACCAAATAAATTTGAACTAACAACAAGCATGCAAACAGCAGCAGTGTCCTCTTCTTTTCTGTGTTCCATTTGCAACAAAGCCTTATTCTATTCTTAAAAGAAAACCAAAGAACATTGAACAACAAGCATGCAAACAATACCAGTGTCCTGTCCTTTTCTTTGTTCCATCTGCAACAAAGTCTTATTATATTTTTAAAAAGAAATCGAAGAACATTGAACAATAAGCATGCAAAGAATAGCAGTGTCCTCTTCTTATCCGTGTTCCATCTGCAACAAAGCCTCATTCTATTTTTGAAATAAAACATAAGAATAAAGCATGCAAACTACAACTGTGTCAGTAGAAGAAAATTTGGGATTTCAGACACAAATCCCCATTACGTCACTTATTACATCATTCTGATAATCTTTACCTTCTTAATCACTGATTAGGTATATATCAGTGTTATCAATCTTTAAATCCCAGGGGATTAACTTTTATGAAATCATGATAATAATGGATTATGGGACAAAAGGTGGCAGAAGTTGCACTTTAATTTTTCAAATCACAACAAGTCCCATGATGGCTTAAGCATTTAATCAGATGCTAATTTGTCATTTCACACCTTCCGTGCCTAATGTGTGATAATACAGGCACAAGCAAAAGATACACAAATAAATATTATGCAATTATAAGACATACACTCCAATGATCTGAACTCCATATGACAAACCTTTGATCATTTTAATCCTTATCCAAACACATCAGTTGTATAAAAGATTGACACAAGCAAAAGATACACAAATAAATATTATGCAATTATAGGACATAAACTCCAATGATCTGAACCCCATATGACAAACCTTTGATCATTTTAATCCTTATCCAAACACATCAGTTGTATAAAAGATTGTAAGATTGGTGGAATGTCACTTGTTCTGGTCCACTCATCAAGAAACATGGATGATCCCAATCATGGGGTAAGTGCATATATATGTTCTATTCTTTATTTGGCTGTATAGTCTTTGCTTAGTTTAGCATTTTCTCTGTATATAAGTTTCCAGTAATTAATAATACTTCACAACATGCATATTTAATTTCTGTAATTAAACATATTCATATTATTTAAACAATTTCATTTTATTTTTAAACTTACAGATCTCATTGGCAGAAATTCATGCTCTGCAAAATTGCATACTTGAGGACCAGCAAGATGTATATGAAGGAAGCACCATCAGAAATGCAGAGATTGAGGATTTGCAAACCTCTCTTCTAGAAGATAATGAAGTAATGCCAGAAGGAGATATGGAAGTGCAGGCACTCTGTGATGCCATACTCACTGACAGAGTGGAAATGGTTGAAGGAAACCAGGAACTTCAGGAACTCTATGACACTTTCCTTGATGATGATGTGGAGGTGTTGGAGGACATCCAGTCTCCTCCAGGTAAATTATAGATTTTCATTAAAAAAAAATAAAAATCTCTTTATTATTCCAGTGATTTCATTTAACCATGAAGAACATTTATTAAAATGTGTTTTCTAATTTGTTGTTGTAGTTAAAAGAAGAAGACTCAACAACAATAATGGTGGTGAAAGACAGCCTGAACTGATGGCAGCAGGTGAGTTCACTGTTTACTATGTCAGGCATTATCTGCTTTTTCTGTTCAGTACCAATATACATATACTTTTGTTAATTCTCAAAAGGATAAAAGATAAAACCACTAAATCATTCTAAATGAATTATAATTTTACATCTTTAGGACCTGCTGATAGAACAACACAAAAAACTATTGAAAAGGACAACTCAGCCAAGGGAAGAAATGAAGTTCAAGAAGTTATTGACACCTGTGAGTTCAATATATAATCAACGAACATATAGCATATAACACAATTCTAATGCATGAGAAAATCTATGATTTTGTGAAGTTGTTTAATACATTGCAAATAATTCATTGCAGATAATCACCAAAAAAATTGTGAGAACCAAATGAACCAGGTTGTTGATAATAATCAGGCAGACCCTCCAGATCTTGCAACATATGTTATACCAGAAGGTATGTTATTTATGTTAAACATTATACCTATGTATGCTTTATTATATCCATACACTTTTGTAAAAAAAAAAAAATAATAATAATAATAATAACAAAAATTGAAATGATTGTAGGTGTTGATATTGAAAGAGCTGACAGGATGCTGGTGGAATTTCTTTGGCCTGAGGAACAGACACATGTAAGTCAATAAATTAATATTTTACAATGTTGTTTGTTGCAATAACAGATTTGATTGAGGAGACTGCACATACATGTCAATTCTATAAGCATAAATTATATCTTCAGAAAACTACTGTGACAGAGGAGACAGCGATGGCATATTGTAGATCATGCAAAAAACATATGCCTGTCACACCAAACATGAAATCATGTCTCCATTGTTTTATGAAACGGAGAAAAGGCCAGAGAAAAAGGGAAGACATTGAACCCCCACCACCACCACCACCCCCACCACCACCCTCCTCACAACCACCTCCGCCTCCACCACCTGCTGCAGCTGCGGCTGCAGTCGTGCAACAACCCGATTCACCCATAGCAGGACCATCTGGGCTATACCAATCACCTGACTCTGTGCCATCAGTGGCTTCTTCACAGAGTAGCAGCTGTACCGATTATTCTGTGGACACAAGATTCTGTGGGTCTTGCAGGAGACATCTGCCCCCTCACTGCTTCACTGACAAGAAGTCATGTATGGTCTGCTACAATAAATTCAAGAGACAAAGAGGTAAGGGCAAGGCAATAATTGGTCCCACAATTGAGGATGTATTCCAGACCCATGTTATTAGACCAACCGAGGGCAATAGATATAATATCATTGATTTCCTTGAACAAAATAGGGATGTTATACGGGATCATTTGATATCTCAACTCCACCAAAATAGGACTATCAAATGGTATCCTGTCCTACATGTGGTCATGAAAAAGACGGACAAAGATGGAAATGAGGTATCATCTGATCCCTTCTTTAGGACGCCGGTTAGGATGCTTCTGAATGACACTGAATTAGACATGGCAGTGGAAAATGCATATCAACACATTTTATCATTAATTGAAGAATACCTTCGAGAAGGTAGTGGGTGGACTGTGGATGAGGTTGTTGTGCTAGATATTTGTACTGCTCGGTATGAACCACTAGCACCAGCCTCATACATAGCTCTGCCCAAACAACTACTGAACTCGAAAGGTGTTGTAAATATCAAAAATGAGGATAACCGTTGTTTTCTGTGGAGTATACTAGCTCATCTATTTCCCCAGAATCGAAACCCTAACCGTGTGAACCATTACATACCATTTCAAAATGCTGTGGACATGTCTGGGATCGATTATCCTGTTAAAGTTAAAGATGTGCAGAGATTTGAAGCTCAAAACGACATTTCGGTCAATGTTTTCGGGTATGAAGACAAGTTGGTTTTCCCCATGCGCATCACAGAGAAACGTGGTGCCGGCGCACACATAAATCTGCTGTTCATCAGCGAAGGGGAAAAGCAACACTATTGTCTGCTAAAAGATCTCTCACGAGTTTTAAATTACAGAACTCAACACCACGGTAGGTCTTATTTTTGCAATTATTGCCTTCATGAATTTCATGCTGCCCGAATTCTGGCAGAACATGAGCCATATTGTAAACCAAATGGTCCTCAAAGAATCCAACTTCCTTCTGAAGATGAAAAATTTTTAAAATTTACAAATCATGCTAAATCCCTGAAAGTGCCATTTTGTATCTATGCTGATTTTGAAACTTACCCAAGAAAAATAACAACATGTCCAAACAACCCAAATTCCAGTTATACGCAGAAACATCAACAACATGAAGTTGCAAGTTTCTCTTATTTGGTTGTCTGTAGTTCCCCAGATTACAATGTGGATGTAGTTGTATACCGTGGTGCTGATGTTATGGAAAATTTTTTTAAAAGCCTCCAGAGAGAGAATGACAGAATTACACATATTTTAGAGAATCCTGTACCTATTTATATGTCAGATGAAGACACAGAAAATTTTGAGCAAGCGACCCAGTGTTTTTTATGCAAAGAGCTGCTGGGTGCAGACAGAGTAAGAGATCACTGCCATCTCTCAGGCAGATATAGAGGTGCTGCACATAACCAGTGTAATCTCCAATTTCAATTCAAAAAAGATGGCACCAGAAAGAAATTCCATATACCAGTAATTTTCCACAATTTAAAGGGTTTTGACAGCCATATTATTTTTGAGGCTGTGTCTAAAAGTGCCATCAAGCGTAGAGTGGAATGCATACCACACAATATGGAAAGCTATATTAGCTTTACCATTGGCAATTTTAAATTCATAGATTCCATGAAATTTCTAAATGCATCATTAGAAAGATTAGTAGAAAACCTACAGAAGAGTGGTCATGAAAACTTCACTCACATGAAACAACATTTCGAGGATGCCGATATGCAATATCTACTCCGAAAAGGGGTCTATTGTTATAGCTACATGGATGGACCTGAAAAAATGCATGAACCTAGGCTACCACCAAAGGAATGTTTTTTCAATGATCTGTCTAATGAGCATATTTCAGATGAGGCATATCAGCATGCTCAAAATGTCTGGCAACATTTTGGTATGACAACCATGGGAAATTACCATGACTTATATTTAAAGACTGATGTTCTTTTACTTGCAGATGTGTTTGAAAATTTTAGAAA
This sequence comes from Platynereis dumerilii, assembly GCA_026936325.1. Lineage (NCBI taxonomy): Eukaryota > Metazoa > Annelida > Polychaeta > Phyllodocida > Nereididae > Platynereis > Platynereis dumerilii. The sequence continues at coordinate 10,421,177 of JAPTHN010000016.1, read as the reverse complement.
TGTTTGCCAGAATGCATATGGACTTGATCCACTGCACTATCTAACCAGCCCAGCTCTTGCCTGGGACGCTTGCCTCAAAATGACTGGAGTGAATCTCGAACTCCTCACGGACCCAGATATGTACCTCATGATTGAAAAAGGTATTCGTGGTGGCATAAGTACAATCACACATAGATTTACAAAAGCTAACAATCCTTATATTGAAGGATATGACCCATCCAAACCAACAAGTTACATCATCTATTTGGATGCAAATAACCTTTATGGCTGGGCGATGTCCCAGCCACTTCCAACAGATGGTTTTGACTGGCTCACACAGCAGGAAATAGATGAACTAGATATACTCAATATACCTGATGACAACAATATAGGTTATATCTTAGAGGTTGACTTGGAATATCCTGACCACTGCCATGATCTTCATTCTGACTACCCTCTGGCTCCAGAGCACCTTAATGTAACAAGGGACATGTTGTCTCCCTTTTGCATAAATTTGGCAAATGATTTTAATTTACCTGCAACCAAAATTAAAAAGCTGATTCCTAACCTGCGTCACAAAGAGAAATATATCATCCATTACAGAAACTTGAAACAATATATTGATTTGGGGATGAGGTTAACCAAAATTCACCGAGGTCTCTCTTTTAACCAACGACCCTGGTTAAAAACATACATAGATTTAAATACAGAAAAAAGGAAATCAGCTACAGATGACTTTGAGAAGGATTTTTTTAAGCTGATGAACAACAGTGTTTTTGGAAAAACTATGGAGAATATCCGTAACAGGTCAGATGTTCGATTTGCCAATTCTGGTCATCAGCTTAAAAAAATTGTTGCAAAGCCATCTTTCCATGCATGTAAGGTGTTTGGGCAATCTCTTGCTGCTGTAGAACTCTTGAAAACAAATTTGAAATTAGACAAACCATTATATGTTGGGTTTTCTATCCTGGACCTATCCAAAACATTGATGTATGATTTCCACTACAACTACATCAAGGCCAGGTATAGGAATGCCAAGCTAAATTTCACAGACACAGATAGTCTCTGCTACACCATTGAGACTGCAGACATTTATAAAGATATGGCGGAGAACATAGAACTATTTGATACGAGTGACTATCATCACAGCCATTTTCTGTTTAGCAATAGAAACAAAAAGGTTCTTGGAAAATTTAAAGACGAAACCGCTGGTAAGGCCCCTCGTGAATTTGTTGGCCTGCGTTCAAAAATGTATTCAATCCTACTAAATGATCAGTCTGAGAAGAAAACTGGTAAAGGGATAGCCAAACATGTAGTAAAGAAAACATTGAGACACGAGACCTACAAAAGAGTTCTGGAGGAAAGAAGGCAGCTTCTAAGTAAAATGAAGCGTATTCAAAGTTTCAATCATGATTTATACACCATTGAACTCAATAAAATTGGGTTGTCGCCGTATGACGACAAGCGATACATCCTTGATTGTGGTATAGCGTCCTTGCCCTACCACCATTATTCAATCGTGTAAATTGTTTAGCCCCTGAAAAGGGAGGGCTTTATCTATAGTTATTGTACTTCTGATATTGTTGTCTAGATGATGTATTCTTGTCTACATTAAATATCATTCTCATTTGATTTACTACATCACATAAATATTTTCATTTATTATGATTTTAATGTAATATATTTAATATTTGTTAAAAAAAAAAGTTTTTTTATCTTTTACATGACTGTTAATAATAAACAAGAAATGCATACACTTTGTATGTATATAACCACCAATAAATGTTTTGAATTGTTATTATGAAATATGGATCCAAGGTTTAAACATCCATTTTCATGTCTGATAAGTGGGAGCAGTGGTTCTGGAAAAACACAGTTTGTATTGCGTCTTCTCTCTAACAAAGATAAATTAATAACAACACCACCTAATAAAGTGTTATGGTGTTACAGTGAATGGCAAAATGCATATGATGGTGTAGATGCAGAATTTATTGAAGGATTACCAGATATTTCAGAAATCGACAAAGACACTGCAAAACTCATGGTAATAGATGATTTAATGGGTCACAATGATCAATATGTAGCCCAGCTGTTTACAAAAATATGTCATCATAGAAACCTCTCAGTCATTTACATCACTCAGAATCTGTTTAATGCCAGCAAGGAAACCAGAACCATAAATCTCAATGCTAGCTATATGGTTCTGTTGAAGAATCCAAGAAACACATCACAACTGACACACATTGCAAAGGAGATGTATCCGGGTAGAATAAATATTCTTCGTGATGCTTTTCGGGATGCCACAAAGGATTCATTTGGTTATTTATTAATTGATCTGAAAGCAGACACCCCAGATAGTTTCAGATTAAGGACAGGGATATTCCCCGATGATGACACCTATGTGTATGTTCCAAGGATATAATTACAGCAATAATCAAGATATACTTATTTAACAATGAGTACCCGAGTGAGGAGGAATGCATCTATCATCAGGGTTCTGAGTAGAGCATCACCCTCACAGTCACGAAAACTTCTTGAGGGAGCAAACAAAGACCTTATTGAGGCTTTATGTGAATGCACATTAAATGTCCTGAAAGGACATGTTACACTGACAAAGGCAGAGAAAAAAAGACTATCATACTATAAGGAAGCTCTGAGAAAGCTGACAAGGAAAACTATATCTCTTACACATAAGAAAAAGCTTTTCCAAAAAGGTGGATTTCTCGGATTTCTTCTGAAACCTGTTGTTAAGTTACTAGGTGGACTTTTCACATGAAATATTCATAAATGAACAAGGGTACATAAGGATGGATGCTATAAAGAAAATGATCCTAGTTGACCCACGCACAGTAACCAAAGAACCAAACAATGATGATGAAGTGAAACAAAAATATCTGGATGTTTTGAAAAGAAATACTACTTTAAAGGAGCACATACTAACAGACCTTGATCATCAAATAGCAGATATTTTGAAAAATGACAGTGTTTCACCAGACAAACGGATTAAGCTTTACCAAAATGCGCTTCAGAAATACCTTGTTATGAATAATAATTCTTCCCATCAGAGATCTATTGACCAGAGTCAAAATGATACAAGTGATACTAATAATATTGCTGAGAGGGTAATATCAGGCCTACCAAAGTCATTAAGAAAACGTGGTAGTACATTGATTTCACATATTGAAAATACACCAGACATTTCATGGAATGAGCGAGGTGAATTAAAGTATAAAAACCAAGTTCAACAGGGAACACACATACATGATCTCATACATGACATTATACGGAACTCTCAGAAAACAAACCCACAAGGTTGGGAGCTCTTTACAGAAGCACTGAAGGAAAGCAATGTCCCAAAAAGTATTGTGGGGAATGAGCGTAGGCTTCTGTGGATGCAGAGAGGTGAAGGAATGAAGATAAAACCTACAAGGAAACAGAATGCTGTGAGAACTGTGGTAAAGTATCAATCAATACAAAGAGGTGAAGGCATCAAGATTGGTTCCAGAAAGAAGCAAAAAAGGAAATGGTTGCCATTCAAATATGCAGGCGGACGAGGATACTCTAAGTGAATTTTATTACAACCCAAAATTCCCTGGATCATACAGTGGAAAAACAAAATTTCTGAAGGGGCTGCGCTCGATTAATAGAAAAGTTAACAGGAAGACCCTTGAGGCATGGCTTAAGAAACAACGCTCCTATACACTACATAAACCAGTACGCTGGAAGTTCAAACGTAGGAAAACATATTCTGCCCACATTGATTATTTGTGGCAAATTGATCTGAGTGACATGACCAGCATTAGTCAGCACAATGATGGAGCCAAATTTTTGCTTTCGTGTATTGATGTTTTATCAAAGTTTGCATGGGTTGTGCCCTTGAAAAATAAGTCCGGAAGTTCAATAAAGAATGCACTTGAGACTGTGATGACCAGGAGGACACCAAGATACATTCAATCAGACAAAGGCAAAGAATTCCTCAATAAGACTGTACAGGATTACTTTTCAGCCCATAATATCAACTTCTACACTTCTGAAAATGAGGACATTAAAGCAGCGGTTGTAGAACGTTTCCAAAGGACCTTCAAAGGCAAGATGTGGCGATATTTCACAATGCACAAAACATTACGATATATCGATGTTCTCCCTGATCTACTGTCATCATATAATAGTACTTTTCACAGAAGTATCGGAATGGCACCCAACATGGTGAATAAATCAAATGAAAAACATGTATGGAGCAAATTATATAGAAAAGATGCACTGAAAGGGGGTATGCATAAGTATGCAGTTGGGGATAAAGTGCGTATAAATAAGGCTGCATACATATTTAAAAAAGGATATTTACCATCATGGACAGAAGAGATATTCACCATCTGTAGACTCATACCAACATATCCGCCCACATATGCTATAAAAGACTACAATGACGAAATTATAAGAGGCTTTTTCTATGAAAAAGAACTGAACAACATAATCAAAACTGACAATATATATACTATTGAGAAAATATTGAAGAAAAGAAGAAATGCAGGAAAGACCCAGTATTTGGTTAAATGGTTGGGATATCCAGAGAGCTATAACTCCTACGTAGAAGAAAAAGATATTGTCTAGGATAACTTAAGGATTGGATCGCTATTCTGGTTCTCATTTATCTGTAACAACCCAAAAATGTCACAGTTCTATTTAACTCTACCAAGTAACAGTTCCATGAAATACTTTCCAGGAAATACAGTAAGTGCATTCAAAACAAGGCTCCCTCAATCAATAAATTTGAAGGGAGAATGGGAGGTTGGACTATCAGAAATACACTACCCACGAACCTGGCATAATATTTCAAAGGAAGAAGTTCACCTCTACTATGAAACAAGTGATGGTATTGTCAGATATCAACAGCTTAGTCCTGGGAAATATGATCCAGAACAGCTCATAGATGGATTAAATAATCTCTTTATACTTGAAAAACCTCCACTTTTTTCTGTGAATTCTGTTACCAAAACAGTAACTCTAACAATTGAGGACAGCACCAAAATATGGATTTCAACAACACTGTCAATTATTCTCGGCTTTGCTGGACAGGAGCTCTTCAAGGGTCCTTATACATTTCAAGCACCACAAGTATGTGACATGGATCGGGGATTTTATAGTCTTTTTTGCTATTGTAGCATTGTGGAACCAGTGTTGGTTGGTGATGTTCGAGTACCGCTTCTTCGGATAATCCCAATCAAAGGAAAGTATGGAGAAACCATCACTAAGTCATACAATATGCCACAGTACATGCCCGTTAATAACACAAACTTCGACACTATAGAAGTAAATTTAAAGGATGACACCGGTAAGAACATAGCATTTGAAAGAGGAAAAGTCATTGTGACACTTCACTTTCGACTCAGGAGATCACCATATTTATTGTAATGTATGGCCGAAAAAAATTTTGTTGCTTAGAGAACAGCAAGTTTTATGAAGACTACTACATAAACCAAAGCGGTGGTGGTCTCAATGGCTTTGAAGGTGCATTATATCAACGAGGCTATGGACTTGGGAGTCTATTTCGGGGCTTATTCAGAAGTGCTCTACCACTTGTTAAAAGCGGTTTGAAATCTATTGGAAAAGAAGCTCTAAAAGTGGTGCCATAGTTGCACGAGATATAATTTCCGGTCAAAAACCCAAGCAGGCTTTGAAGAGGAGACTAACCAACTTGTTGAATCAACCCCAGACTGGTTCAGGTATAAGAACTCGCAAGCGTCCACAAAAACGACAGTCACTAACAAACCCCAAAAAGAGAAGGAAGACTATTAGGGATATCTTTGACTAGACATTTGCAGAAATTATATATATATTTTTTTAATCCACATACGTTTTAACAAAGTGACGGAAAGAAAAATGAGCTTCATTCATTCTCATTCTCATGAATGTGTGAAGTCGGAATTGGATCTCTTCAGTACACCACCAACACAAACAAGCATCGAGAATGGGGCATGGGTAGAATATCACCCTGTTGCATCATTGGATACTGAGGGACCTATTGAGTTTTCAATATCTGGATCAGGGGATGACTACATTGACCTGTCACAAACCCAAATTCATGTGAAAGTAAAAATCACAAAAGGTGATGGAACAAATTTAGCTGCTGATGAAAATGTTGGCCCTATTAATTTGTTATTACAGAGTTTATTTTCACAAGTTGATGTATCTCTCAATGACAAATTAATTTCTCAGCCAACAAATACATATTCATATCGGGCATATTTAGAAACACTTCTAAACTATGGAACAGATGCATTGGATTCCCACATGACATCCTCATTATGGTACAAGGACACCCACTCCAATATGGAATCAACTGTCACCGACGAAGATGGAGGAAATGAGGGTTTGGTTTCAAGATACAAGTTCACGGGACAGAGCAAAATCGTAGATCTTGTGGGCAGGATTCACAGTGACATTTTCTTCCAGGATCGATATATGTTGAATGGTGTTGCAATGAGGCTACGATTTATTAGAAACAAGGATGCTTTTTTATTAATGTCTGGTGTTAATAATGCCAGCTATAGAGTCAGAATAGTCCATGCTGCCCTGCATATGAGACGGGTGAAAATTAGCCCAAGCATAAGAATTGCTCACGCAAAAGCGCTAGAAGTAGGCCCAGCAAAATATCCAATACGCCGAGTTGAAATGAAAATGTTTTCAATACCAGCAGGAAACCTCACAGTTAATCAAGAAAACCTGTTTTTAGGGCAGATCCCCCAGAGGATAATTATTGGCTGCATTGATAATGACTCACTGAATGGGAGCTACTCCAAAAACCCTTATAATTTTAAAACTTATGATTTGAATCACCTTGCAATACATTTGGACGGACAAAATGAGGTATATAAACCACTTCAACCAAATTTTACATCACAAAACTATATACAATCATACTGTAACTTATTCTCAGGAGTTGGAAAGTTACATAAAGATCAGGGTATTCCAATTGATAGAGAATCATATGCTAATGGTTTTGCACTATATTCTTATGATCTATCACCTGACATGTCAGATGGAGGGCACTTCAACCTTCTGAAAACTGGTAGTGTTAGACTGGAAATGAGATTCGGCACAGCCCTACCAAATACAGTCAATGTCATTGTATATGCAGAATTTGAGAATATGATCCACATTGACAAGAGTAGAAATATTATCTATGATTTTGGGTCATAGAAATGGACAACCAACAAATTTCTCGTATTTTGAGTGGAGTTTTAGGAAAAGAATTCCATGGAGTGTATCCATCAGATATGATTCCATCAATAAGGACCTTTCCATCAGCACTTGTTTGCAATACCGATCCCCACAATGAGCCCGGACAACACTGGATTGCAATGTATATTGATGATAATGGAACTGGAGAATATTTTGATAGTTATGGTCAGATACCATCTGAAAAAACCTTCAAGGATTTTCTTGATGATGAAACAGAGTCATGGTTTCATAACCCAAGGCGACTTCAGGGAGACTTCTCAACTGTTTGTGGGCAATATTGTATAGTCTATCTTGTATTTCGTACTAGAGGAAAATCAATGCAGGACATAATACAAATATTCTCTGATGACTTGTATTCTAATGATGAAATTGTGAATTCTTTTGTTAATGCTCACTTTAATGTTGATAATAATATGTTTGATGATAGTTTCTTTTCCCAACAAATATGTAAAGCTTTAAGAATATGTACATAGTGAAACAATAAAGAGAAACAACTGTTTTAAAATTTTAAATTGTGTTTATTTTGCTTCAGTGTTTTTCAATAAAACAGGTAACAACACCTGTCGTTTCTGACAACAATGACAATTTACCACAATTATACAACAAACAACCAACCCAGGGTCTTTTGCAAATGTTCAAAATTATATCTCGCTTATTAATCGAAACAGTTGCCCGCATGTTCATTGGCAGAAACGGTTGAGTTTTGTTTCTTGTAGTGGCAAAGTGTTCACAGTCGATGGGGATTTTGAAATTTATTAAATCCATTCCAGTCCAGAGAGTGCCAGCAGTAAGGACCACACCAATGGCTAATGCTACAAGGATGTTTCCTCTTTTGGAATTCTTCTTGCATATGGGGGTGTTGGTCTTTTCATCAACAACAGAAACCACAGTTGTTGCTGAATCCATTTGAACTGACATGTTGATGTTCAATGATGTTATGATAAATAATAACAATTACTAATCTTCATATAAATTTCTGTTGTTGGGGCTACACTCAGGACACCTCAAATATCCGAGCTGGTTCTGATGATCCTCCTGGTTGGCACATGGTATAACCACGGCCATTTCAGGAATATGCCCTTGAATAAGTGCAATACTGTTGTACAAGTTCTGCCATTCTGATTTACGTAGACTGATTCCAATCCTAGTTGGTTTTATTTCCGTTTCATCCTTTGGTAACCACCACCTTCTCAAGTCTACTGTTGACCATCCTTTGCTTTTATTGACATGAAAGTTACCACCAAGATGATGTGATTCAGTGCTATTAGGACCTTCTTGCAGTCTATCTTGTATATTTTGCGATATGAACAGTAGTTGTTGCCAGCGTCGTAATGTGAGACTTACACCTTTCTTCTGAGGTATAATGGAACCATTAGCATCCGTCTGAAAAACAAAAAAAAAAACAAAAAAAAATGATAATAATGCCAAAACAAACTTTATAATTATGCATCAGATAGTATTTTGTGGCTATAAAAATAATAATAATAATAATGCAATAACAATACAAAACTGAGTATATAGAGGACAATAGAGTAGTTTCTATACTGAAAGACTCACCTTATATTGTCGTATGTCCACACGAACTTCACCATTCCAGTTAGTCACTTTTACATAGCGGAGAGGTCCAATTTCGATGCATACTCTGTCACTCTCTATGCCAGGGATTTCAAAATATAATGGAGACTGGATTTCCTTTAGTGTTTTGAAGAAAGCATTTAGCAAAATATCATCTCCACTTGATTCCAAAATCCTCAGGAACTCGGTTGTTTTGCCTTTCTTTGTAGATTTACTGGTCACTGAGTTAAACATCTCCTGTTCTAGGTGCCCTGACTTCAGTAATTCTTCACCAATTTTTCTGGCCTCCATTTTTTCCATAAAAAGGGTTCTGTGCTTGTTGATGATTTCCATTGCAAGAATGTGATGTGAATGGTGGTGGAGAATGATTTTGGTTTATAAAGGTATCATTGTTGAATAATATTATATCACTTCATCACGTGGTTTGGAATTAATCTAACATTGTGAGACTTCTTATCAGAAATTTGTTTGTACAAATTATTTATAAGCTCAAAAATCACAAATTATCTCTCTATAACAAGTGTGATATAACAGATTTCATAACATAATCATCAATATCATTAACATTACCAAATTATGTACATTATCAATGATAATCACTGTTTAATTACGTAACATGATTTTGTTTAATTATATAACGAAATTTTGGGATTCCTGAAACAAATCGGATTAGTGCTGATAAGCCTGCTTATCAGCACTAATCCGATTTGTTTCAGGAATCCCAAAATTTCTTCTACTTGTGTCGTCTTCTATGTTTGTTCCGTCTGCAACAAAATTTTGTTAATTTTTTAAAATAAAACCAAAGAATTTTGAACTAACAACACGCATGCAAACAGCCGCGTTGTCCTCTTCTTTGTTCCATCTGCAGCAAAGCCTTATTCTTTTTTAAAATAAAATCAAACAACATTGAATAACAAGCAGGCAAACGATACCAGTGTCCTCTTCTTTTCTGTTTTCCATCTGCAACAAAGCCTTATTCTACTCTTAAAATAAAACCAAAGAACATTGAACAAACAAGCATCCAAACAATAGCAGTGTCCTCTTCTTCTCTTTGCTCCATCGGCTACAAAGCCTTATTCTATTCTTAAAAGAAAACCAAAGAGCATAGAACACACAAGCACGCAAACAATACAGTGGGTTGCAGAAGTATACACCCCCTTGGAGTGGTCTTTCATTTCCTGACATATCTTTCTTCTGAAAATAACCATCATTCCCATATTGCTACATGGTCATACTGACCTCTCTTACAACCTATATATACCATGAAATGCTGGATGGAAAGTCATGTCGGAGTAGAAAAAATTAAATCAGTGAAAATGGGTGTTGCAAAAGTATACACCCCCCTTGTAAGTTGTGATGTTCTTTATTGATAACCGTGTTGTTTTGACCTGGAGAAGTAAAATTATAGTATAAAACATTGATCTATGCTTGGTTTTTAACATTTAGGATTGTTTTACCTTATTTAGGATTGTTTTACCTTATTTGTGTAACTTTTGTTGATGGAAAATATCACAAAATCCACATACACCAATATAAATTGTAAAAATTCAATGTAAAAATGAATCAATTATGTAATGATGTTGATAAGCTGCATTTGAGAAGTTTAGAACTTGAGTGGGTAAACAAAAATATTTTTGAGCCCTAATTACACATCAGCCTCCCCCATAGCAGTGTCAGAATGAACTGACATTGTGACCTGACAGAAGGTGTTGGGATGCTATTTCCTTGAGAAGCCCCCAAAAATAGAAGTGGAAAATACATACGGTCAAATTTTTGGATAATTTTCATATTTTGTCACGCCATTGGAAGACTACTAAAAATATCACTGAAGCTCCATCGAGCATTGTCAAATTGTACCAACTTGATATTTATAACTGTTAGAACCATGTACAATGAATGGTTTTATTGAAAACAGAAACTTTTAAGATACAAGACATCAAATGGGAGAGTGCCAGAACTAAGCATCAACAACAGTTTATGTGACCATACCTATTTTCATTTCTGTTCCAGATATTGAACCAAAACTATTTCTAGGTTGTGTCGGGGTGTGTCCCTGCCTGTCCACCTAATTTCTTGCTGTTTGGGGGCTTCTCGAGGAAATAGCATCCCAACACTTTCTGTCAGGTCACAATGTCAGTTCATTCTGACATTGCAATCGGGGATGATGGTGTGTAATTAGGGCTCAAAAATTATTTTGTTTCCCAAGCAAATTCTAAACTTCTTAAATGCAGCTCATCAACATCATTAGATACTCGATTTTTTTATATTATGGAATTTATTATAATTTTTACTACAGTAGGTGGATTTTGTGATATTTTCCATCCACAAAAGTTACACAAATAAGGTAAAACAATCCAAATGTTAAAAACCAAGCATAGATCAATGTTTTATACTATAATTTTACTTTTCCAGGTCAAAACAACACGGTTATCAGTAAAGAACATCACAACTTACAAGGGGGGTGTATACGTTTGCAACACCCATTTTCACTGATTTAATTTTTTCTACTTCACCGTGACTTTCCATCCAGCATTTTATGGTGTATATAGGTTGTAAGAGAGGTCAGTATGACCATGTAGCAATATGGGAATGATGGTTCTTTTCAGAAGAAAGATATGTCAGGAAATGAAAGACCACTCCAAGGGGATGTATACTTCTGCAACCCATTGTAGCAGTGTCGTCTTCTTCTCTTTGCTCCATCTGCAACAAAGCCTTATTCTATTCTTAAAAGAAAATCAAAGAACATTGAACAACAAGCATGCAAACAATAGCAGTATCCTCTTCTTTTCTGTGTTCCATCTGCAACAAATCCTTATTCTATTCTTAAAAGAAAACCAAAGAACATTGAACAAACAAGCATGCAAACAATAGCAGTGTCCTCTTCTTTTCCTTGCTCCATCTGTAACAAAGCCTTATTGTAATCTTAAAAGAAAACCAAAGAACATTGAACAAACAAGCATGCAAACAATAGCAGTGTCCTCTTCTTCTCTTTGCTCCATCTGAAACAAAGCCTTATTCTATTCTTAAAAGAAAACCAAAGAACATTGAACAAACAAGCATGCAAACAATAGCAGTGTCCTCTTCTTCTCTTTGCTCCATCTGCAACAAAGCCTTATTCTATTCTTAAAAGAAAACCAAAGAACATTGAACAAACAAGCATGCAAACAATAGCAGTGTCCTCTTCTTTTCCTTGCTCCATCTGCAACAAAGCCTTATTGTAATCTTAAAAGAAAACCAAAGAACATTGAACAAACAAGCATGCAAACAATAGCAGTGTCCTCTTCTTCTCTTTGCTCCATCTGCAACAAAGCCTTATTCTATTCTTAAAAGAAAACCAAAGAACATTGAACAAACAAGCATGCAAACAATAGCAGTGTCCTCTTCTTCTCTTTGCTCCATCTGCAACAAATTCTTAAAAGAAAATCAAAGAACATTGAACAACAAGCATGCAAACAATAGCAGTGTCCTCTTCTTTTCTGTGTTCCATCTGCAACAAAGCCACATTCTATTCTTAAAAGAAAACCAAAGAATATTGAAAAAACAAGCATGCAGACAATAGTACTGTCCTCTTCTTCTCTTTGCTCCATCTGCAACAAAGCCTTATTCTATTCTTAAAAGAAAACCAAAGAAAATTGAACAACAAGCATGCAAACAATAGCAGTGTCCTCTTCTTTTCTTTGCTCCATCTGCAACATAGCCTTATTATATTCTTAAAAGAAAACCAAAGAACATTGAACCAAAAACAAGCATGCAAACAACAGCAGTGTCTTCTTCTATGTTTGTTCCATCTGCAACAAAATCTTGTTTAATGTTTAAAAACAAACCAAATACTTTTGAACTAACAACAAGCATGCAAACAGCAGCACTGTCCTCTTCTTTTCTTTGTTCCATCTGCAATATAGCCTTATCATATTCTTAAAAGTAAAACCAAGTAACATTGAACAACAAGCATGCAAACAATAGCAGTGTCCTGTCCTTTTCTTTGTTCCATCTGCAACAAATCCATATTCTACTTTTAAAACAAAACCAAATAACATTGAACAAACAAAAAGTATACAAACAACAGCAGTGTCCTCTCCTTTTCTTTGTTCCATCTGCAACAAAGTCTTATTATATTTTTAAAAAGAAACCAAAGAACATCGAACAATAAGCATGCAAAGAATAGCAGTGTCCTCTTCTTATCCATGTTCCATCTGCAACAAAGCCTCATTCTATTTTTGAAATAAAACATAAGAATATTGAACCAACAACAAGCATGCAAAGGTAAGGTAAGGTAAGGTAAGGTAAGGTAATCTTTATTTTACATGGATTGTTACAATAACAGAAACAGAAGCACAAGTGCTTTTTATCCATGATAAAAACATTTAAAATATGGAATATATATATACAAATGAGAGATGAGTTGATGAAAGGATGAAATAAGTGATACAAATTTCATAAAATTGACATTGAGAGTCATAAAATCTTTAAAACATACATAGACAGAGGACATAAAAAACATCACCGAAACAAACATACCAAGCAAAAACCACAATTACATGCCGGTCCTAACCAGCTGTGTAACTGTTCTTTAAGTTCATTCACACTATTTGAATTCTTGTACCTTGTATCTAGCGAATTCCACAGAAAAGGACCATAATAGGAAAAATTATTTTTACCATACAGAACTGTCTTATAAGAAGGAAGTACCAACACATTGTCATCTCTGAGAGTATAAACATTTTCTTTTTTCATTAGTAGTTCTCTTACAAAGATTGGTGACATTCCATTAACTATTTTGTAGATTTCCATTATAAATAGTCTGAGTCGAGTTAAGTACAAAGAATTTCTATTAGATTTCTGTAGTAAGATTCTATAGTCATTATCAATATCTTTCAATAATATTCTCAAGGCTCTTTCCTGCACCTTTTCTACTTTTCTTGAGTCCTTTGTTGAACAAAAATGCCAGGTTAGAGGACAATATAGGAAATTTGACACTACAAATGATACATAAATGTTAAACATGGTTTCTGTTGACAAATACACAGACAGTCTTTTTAAACCATTGACCTGAATAGCAGCCTTTTTGCATATATTTGTGATATGTTCACTGAAATTCAGCTTTGTATCAACAGTAACCCCCAACAGTTTTACAGATGGCTGGCTTTCTAGGACCACTTCGTCAATCTTAACCTTTATGTTGTTTACTGCCTTTGATCTCGTGAAAAAGGCAACCTGAAATTTTGGAGCATTTGCCTGCATGCCATTGTGTTTGAACCATTCGACAGCTTTAACAGAGGCTAGACTTAATTTGTTTTCTAGTTGTGAAATATCGTGATCACTCTGACTTATGGTGTCATCATCTGCATAATTATATAGTTTACATTGACATTCAAGAAAATAGAAGATGTCATTTTTAAAAATATTAAATAGTAGGGGACCTAACACTGATCCCTGAGGAACACCCCGCTTCAACATTTGCCAGCTGCTTTTAATATTTCCTAGTTTCACCCTTTGCATACGTGAAGAAAGGTAATTACAAACTAATTTGCATGCAGACTCAGAAAGACCATAAGCATTCAATTTTGCTATCAAAAGTCCATGTGGCAAGGCATCGAAGGCCTTACTCAAGTCCATCAATACCCAACCTACATGTTTATTTTCATCTAAGCTTTTCTTCGTATCTTCTATGGCTTTCATCAGTACATGCTTTACGATATGCTGACAGGTAAGGTGACAAAATATTGTCAAAAAATCTCATTAATTGGTCAAACATGACATTTTCATAAGGCTTTGATAGCGATGGAAGTACACTAACTGGTCTGTACTGCTCTTTGTTTAAAGGGTCATCCTTTTTAAAAATTGGTGTGATATCACCACATTTTAGATTGTTAGGAAATAAACTCATTTTGATTCCATTGTTAATGACAGGTAGGAATGTATGGGCTAATACTGTAGCCCCAGCCTTTATAAGCTTAGGGGGTATTCCATCAAACCCCGTGGCTTTATTACTTCTGACACATTTGAGCTTGCTAAATAGCTCATCATATGTTATTTCTGTAAAATTGAAGTCAAATTCAGATCTGACTTGTTCTTTGATTTTCACTATACTTGGATGATCCTTATAAACATCAACAATTTCGCTTATGGGACTTTCCGAAGTAACTAATTCATCCTTGCTAAAACTATCTGTCATCTTGATATAGTAGTTGTTTAGAATGTGGCAGACTTCGGAAGCATCAGTGATGATGTCACCATTTTCACGCAGATTAATGTCACCAGTTCCTTTACTGGATTCCCCAAGGAAAGGTTTAACGGTCTTCCAAAATTGGCCGGGATTTTCATGTATGGTATTGGTTGTACATTTAATATCAAAATATGATTTGAGGGACTTTCGTTTTAAACTGGTGACATAATTTCTCTGAGCACGATATTTCTCGACATTTTCTTTGCTAGCAACTTTGTTCATTTTCCTTTTCAGCATGGCTTTTACATTTATAGCTCTACGGAGTTCACCATTCATGTAAACAAGTTGTCTAGATTTAATTACTCGTTTCTTTTTGGGTGCATGATGGCTTATTATATCATTCAACAGGGTATTGTGATACCATACATGGTCATCCAGGTCATCAAAAATCAATCCAGTTTGAAAAGGTGCACATGCCAAGTCAGTCAAAAAATCCTGTTCGTTGAAATTTTTATATGAGTGATAATAAAGTACTTTTTTGTCGGCCTTAGGTGCAAACATTTTCGTAGCTGCCAGTACCATAGTATGGTGATCACTGACTCCAATATCAACATTTAGGCTGGACGCTATCCGACGAATATTATTAGTTAAAATTACATCAACTGAGGATGGATTTGTCTGACTTTTGAAGCATGTAGGACCTTCAACAATGTTTTTCAAAGCATGAATGTCAAGATCATCTTTTAGTGGATTATTTTCATGAGAAAAGTTTACATTTAGGTCCCCTAAAACAATAGTATAATTACTCTCATTTTCACATCGAGTGTACAAATATTTTAAAGCTTGTCTTAGAGCATTAATACTAGCAGATGGAGGTCTATATATGACAACAAAGAACCACTTCTGTTTCTTCATAGCAACCTCAAACACCATATCTTCAATTCCATCTTGATTAAATGAAATATCTTTCCGAATTCTATGAGGTATTACTGAAGATATGTAAACAGCTAATCCTCCACCTGCATTTCTTTCATTTACATTTGACCTATCCCTTCTGTAGAACGTATAATTTTGAACCTTGAAACTCATCTGCAGTTCAGGATACAGTTTACTTTCGCCAATGGCTAGAAAATCTACATATTCAGATCGCAAAATCTCATGGATTTCAGAATATTTTGAACAGAGACCATTCACATTTAAATGGGCAAAAATAAAAATTTTCTCATGGAGGGCCCTAAATTGGTTTAGTTGAGGAAAGGGTGTTTGATCAGAAACTGCAGATAAGCTTGAAATACAATTTTCATTCAGTACTTGAGTTTCGTCAGTATAACTTGCATCAATGCTTTCACAAACCGAGTTACATGCATATTCAACACAATTCTTGTTTGAATCTGAAGTACTTTCATTTACCTCAGTGTTAGAACACACACTTAATCGATCACATATCTGACTTTTGGATATGACAAGTTCTGTAGTACTGGTATTAAGAGTCGGTGATTTAGAAACATGATTAAGAACAGGCGGCTTAAAAATACAGTCTTTTTTCAGCAAATAAAAATGTTCATCAACAACAGGAACACGTTCAGCCGTCTCCTCATGGCCATCAACCTAGTGAGAGTTGTTTAAGTTTTTCTTACTACAAAACTTTTCTTTGTGTCCAAAGGCATTACAACAGTAGCATCTCAGCGGGGATGCGTGACGACAAGTGTTCACATTATGCGACTTTTCGCCACAGTTATAACACCTTGGTTGCTGGTCATTCCGTCTAGGGTACCGAGCACTGGGGAAGAATCGAAAGTTATGCTGGGCTTGCGATACTGCAGTAGTTTGAACAGGATCAGGTAGGTTTTCTCTCAAAGTCATTAAGAGTCTGCCCAACATGTTTAGGCCACCGCCTGACTTCCCTCTGCCCCATTACTCATGGGATGTGTCCTCTACTGCAAACTACAACCGTGTCTTCTTCTATGTTTGTTCCGTCTGCAACAAATTTGTTTATTTTTTAAAATAAAACCAAATAAATTTGAACTAACAACAAGCATGCAAACAGCAGCAGTGTCCTCTTCTTTTCTGTGTTCCATCTGCAACAAAGCCTTATTCTATTCTTAAAAGAAAACCAAAGAACATTGAACAACAAGCATGCAAACAATAGCAGTGTCCTGTCCTTTTCTTTGTTCCATCTGCAACAAAGTCTTATTATATTTTTAAAAAGAAACCAAAGAACATCGAACAATTAGCATGCAAATAATAGCAGTGTCCTCTTTTTATCCGTGTTCCTTCTGCAACAAAGCCTCATTCTATTTTTGAAATAAAACATAAGAATATTGAACCAACAACAAGCATGCAAACTACAACCGTGTCGTCTTCTATGTTTGTTCCGTCTGCAACAAAATTTTTATAATTTTTTAAAATAAAACCAAAGAATTTTGAACTAACAACACGCATGCAAACAGCCGCGTTGTCCTCTTCTTTGTTCCATCTGCAGCAAAGCCTTATTCTATTTTAAAATAAAACCAAACAACATTGAATAACAAGCAGGCAAACGATACCAGTGTCCTCTTCTTTTCTGTTTTCCATCTGCAACAAAGCCTTATTCTACTCTTAAAAGAAAACCAAACAACATTGAACAAACAAGCATGCAAAAAATAGCAGTGTCCTCTTCTTCTCTTTGTTCAATCTGCAACAAAGCCCTATTCTTAAAAGAAAACCAAAGAGCATTGAGTAAACAAGCATGCAAACAATAGTAGTGTCCTCTTCTTCTCTTTGCTCCATCTGCAACAATGCCTTATTCTATTCTTTAAAGAAAATCAAAGAACATTGAACAACAAACATGCAAACAATAGCAGTGTCCTCTTCTTTTCCGTGTTCCATCTGTGTTAACATAGCCTTATACTATTCTTAAAAGAAAACCAAAGAACATTGAACAACAAGCATGCAAACAATAGCAGTGTCCTCTTCTTCTCTTTGCTCCATCTGCAACAAAGCCTTATTCTACTCTTAAAAGAAAATCAAAAAATATTGAACAACAAGCATGCAAACAATAGCAGTGTCCTCTTCTTCTCTTTGCTCCATCTGCAACAAAGCCTTATTCTATTCTTAAAAGAAAACCAAAGAACATTGAACAACAAGCATGCAAACAATAGCAGTGTCGTCTTCTTCTCTTTGCTCCATCTGCAACAAAACCTTATTCTATTCTTTAAAGAAAATCAAAGAACATTGAACAACAAACATGCAAACAATAGCAGTGTCCTCTTCTTTTCCGTGTTCCATCTGTGTTAACATAGCCTTATACTATTCTTAAAAGAAAACCAAAGAACATTGAAAAAACAAGCATGCAAACAATAGCAGTGTCCTCTTCTTCTCTTTGCTCCATCTGCAACAAAGCCTTATTCTATTCTTAAAAGAAAACCAAAGAACATTGACACAGTGTCCTTGAACAAAGTTTAGGGTTAAAAAAATGTACAAAGAATCTGTCAGCGCAGCGTTGTAGTACATGGTCTCAGCTTCGATTTGATGTAAAGATCTAAAAAATCTGTTGGGAAAATTTTGAGAAAATTGAAATTTAAAATTTTTAGTTTTTCACACCCTTGTCGCATGCAAAATATAAGTTTTAGATCTATCAAATGGCACTGCAATGTTATTGAAACATCACAGCGTATCTAGCTATACATAAGGTTACTGAATCAGGTGAAACATACACATAAAAAGCATTTTATTTATAATTTTCACATCATTTTCAACATTTAGGGGTGTTGCAAACTCGCTGACTCACATAATGTGCCAAATCAACTATAAACATGGCCATTTCAGCTTCTTTATTTTATTTACCACAGAAAAGTGGCAATTGAACCACCATGGTGTGAGAAAATGCCTTGTTGAATTCATTAGTCATATAAATTGAGATTTTTAGCATTTCACCAGTTAATGTTTTTCAAGTGGGATTCACAAAAACATTTGTAAAGTTATCTGATAACATATAGTGGACAAATGTAGGAATACCTGCTGTCGGCATCTCACAAGTGTGCATCTTCACCACAGCTTTGCATGTAAGTTGTATTTGACATTCAAGGAAATAATATATTTTGATAGAAGTAATTTTTCAAATCAACAAAAAAAAATCTATGTAAGTGGTCTAATGGCTTAGATGACCAATTCCAAGTTTTATTGCAATGTTTTTGACCATTTTTAGCATTTCACCAGTTAATGTTTTTCAAGTGGGATTCACAAAAACATTTGTAAAGTTATCTGACAACATATAGTGGACAAATGTAGGAATACCTGCTGTCGGCATCTCACAAGTGTGCATCTTCACCACAGCTTTGCATGTAAGTTGTATTTGACATTCAAGGAAATAATATATTTTGATAGAAGTAATTTTTCAAATCAAAAAAAAAAAATCTATGTAAGTGGTCTAATGGCTTAGATGACCAATTCCAAGTTTTATTGCAATGTTTTTGACCATATTGAAATGTAGGTAGTAATTCTAATGGTCTTCTGTAGAATTGTAAGTGCTTTTTTACCTGTTTTTGCCAATTATTAAGAATATTTCATGGAATCTAATGGTTGCTTACTTCCAAAATTCAGTTGTTCAGTTATAGCATGCACAGATAGACAATATTAATTGTGTGACCATGGAAAAGAATCTGTTGACTATTAATTCAAAACTATGTTGATTGCACAAAGGCACGCTTTAACTGAACAAATGTATTTTAGAAGTATGTAACCACTAGATTCCGTGAAATAATCTTAACAATTGGCAAAAAAAGATAAACAAGGCACTTAAAATTCTTCAAAATACCATAAATTGCTACCTACATTTCAATATGGACAGAAACATTGTAACAAAACTTGGAATTGATCATCTAAGCCATTAGACCACTTACATAGATTTTTTCTGTTGGTTTGAAAAATTACTTCTATCGAAATATATTATTTCCTTGAATGTCAAATACAACTTACATGCAAAGCTGTGGTGAAGATGCACACTTGTGAGATGCAGACAGTAGGTATTCCTACATTTGTCCACTACATGTTGTCAGATAACTTTACAAATGTTTTTGTGAATCCCACTTGAAAAACATTAACTGGTGAAATGCTAAAAATCTCAATTTATATGACTAATGAATTCAACAAGGCATTTTCTCACACCGTGGTGGTTCAATTGCCACTTTTCTGTGGTTAATGAAATAAAGAAGCCGAAATGGCCATGTTTATAGTTGATTTGGCACATTATGTGAGTCAGCGAGTTTGCAACACCCCTAAATGTTGAAAATGATGTGAAAATTATAAATAAAATGCTTTTTATGTGTATGTTTCACCTGATTCAGTAACCTTATGTATAGCTAGATACGCTGTGATGTTTCAATAACATTGCAATGCCATTTGATAGATCTAAAACTTATATTTTGCATGCGACAAGGGTGTGAAAAACTAAAAATTTTAAATTTCAATTTTCTCAAAATTTTCCCAACAGATTTTTTAGATCTTTACATCAAATCGAAGCTGAGACCATGTACTACAACGCTGCGCTGACAGATTCTTTGTACATTTTTTTTAACCCTAAACTTTGTTCAAGGACACTGTGTTGAACAACAAGCATGCAAACAATAGCAGTGTCCTCTTCTTATCTTTGCTCCATCTGCAACAAAGCCTTATTCTACTCTTAAAAGAAAATCAAAAAATATTGAACAACAAGCATGCAAACAATAGTAGTGTCCTCCTCTTCTCTTTGCTCCATCTGCAACAAAGCCTTATTCTATTCTTAAAAGAAAACCAAAGAACATTGAACAGCAAGCACGCAAACAATAGCAGTGTCCTCTTCTTTTCTATGCTCCATCTGCAACATAGCCTTATTATATTCTTAAAAGAAAACCAATGCAAACAGCAGCAGTGTCCTCTTCTTTTCTTTGCTCCATCTGAAACAAAGTAAAACCAAGTAACATTGAACAACAAGCATGCAAACAATAGCAGAAGAATATTGTTGGGATCATCCTTTACAGCCCAGTCTTCAAATTTTGCAATTCCGTTCAGTATTTTGTCTTCTGCATGCATTTGAAAGTGACAGTGTATATCAACTTGCTACAGCTTTTTTCGTAAGCTATGGCCATTGATTAGAGGTATATGGCCATTTAAGTTACACTTTTACCTTCATTACTGCAAAAATTTGAAGGAAATTGTACGAGTAGGGGAAAAGTTATATGAGGCCTAAATTTCCAAAGTCACTCTCATTTGGTTAAAAATTTGCCTTGGTGGACAAGCTGAAAAGCTGAGCCTCTATATGCGAAGCACCTGATTTAATATCAATAGACCTATTCATTTTCTGCTGCCTTGTTACTTTCTCCAGGCCCAAGGAACCTAACAAATGCATAAATATGCGACATAAAGCCCCAGTCATCCATCCTTGTTTTCTCTGACAATAGATGTCGTAAATGGACAATAGATGCTTTGCATTGTTTTAGATTTTGATTCACATTAATTGAATTTACCCCAGAACTTTGGAATGGTATTTATTGTTTAAATAAGTGGTATACTTCACCGTGTGTTTGTTGGTTGACATTAAAAGTCGGGTTCAGCTATAGCAAATAAAGTTATTGGTTAGTCTACCAAAGACACTGAATTCAATAACCATCTGTTGAAAGTTTCATTCAATTATCTTCATTTTCAACAGAGTTATGAAGATCACAGTCGTTGATCACAGACATTTTGTAATTACAATGCTAAAACATAGCAAATTATTACTTCATTTTTAGACTACAAAAATGCTTGTAACTTCTTTAATAATTTACATATTAAGGTGGTTCTGGTGGCTACTTTTCTTTTATTGAAGTGTCTTTCACATAAAAATATTTTCAATGAGAAATTCAAGATTTAAATTTTTTTGCAACATACCTACAATATATGTAGACCCGTTTATACTTACATAGTACAGCTTTAACTATTTCTTGTCTGCCTGTATGAAAATATTCGACCTCAACTGTAAATACAAATTGAGTAAAAATATTTACATATCTCCAGCAATGAGTCAATAGGACACAGGAGACAATACCTGGTTAATTTTGACATATATGGCAATTTTCATCATATGTACTTAAAAAGGTATTTTTGGCATAAATTTTGAATCCATCAAATCTATCCCTGTCAGCATTGTTCAGCGGTCCAACGTTGGCCTAGCGTCAGTCCGATGTCAGTAGCATCGGACCAGCTTCGGGCCGACGTTGGACCGCCGAGGTAAGCTGATAGGGATGTAATGGGTGTCTATTTTCTCTTTGATGGTGAGAGCCATGTTATTGAAGGTCTTTGGGAATTTGTAGGAGATGCTGTTTCTTGCGTATTCATGTCTCACAGCAGGCAGCGGAAGTGTATCATATGATGTGATGAACGTCTTAATGGATTCTGATATCTCAAGAATAATTTTGAAGTAAAATGTTTAGGAAGGAGATCAAGGCATTCCTATTCAATCAGGACAATGTATATGAGCAAATCAGGAAGTTCATTACTTTCTAACTGACAAAATGACCCTGCAGTCAATCTGCATGGTGATGATGCAGAGATTGCTAAACCAAGTGTCTTTGGTTTTATTTTAAAAATTAAACAAATGTAGAAGACGACACTGCTGTTGTTTGCATGTTGATGGTTCACAATTCTTTGGTTTTATTTTAAAAATTTAACGAACTTTTGTTGCAGATGGAAATCATTAAGCTGTGTTGATCACAGACATAGCCATAGCTATTTTTGTGAAGTACGTTTTCAAACACACCGATTTTTGCCAGCACATAGCTGACAGAACTTTTTCTGGGTCATTGCAGCAGATTGCAACATACCTATATATTGAACTTATGAATTTGACAATAATTGGTCTGTTTAACCCAATTCCCTTCAAAATTTTACTAAAGTCACAGTGGGCAATTCAAAATATGGCGTCCATTTTGGAAGCCATCCTGGAAGTTTTCACATAATTTATGATGGAACCCCTAAGCAAATCGCCAAACCAAATTTCATGTATATACGTGAAATAATAAAGTCGCAGTGGGCAATTCAAAATATGGTAGCTATTTTGGCAGCCATCCTGGATTTTTCTAAAAATTTCTGAGGGGGAACCCCTAAGTGAACCCCAATACCAAATTGCATAAATCTAAGTGAAGTACTAAAGTCACAGTGGGAAATTCAAAATATGGTGGCCATTTTGGCAACCATCCTGGATTTTTCCAAAAATTTTTGAGGGGAACCCCAAAGTGAATCCCTGTACCAAGTTTCATAAATCTAAGTAAAATACTAAAGTCATAGTGGGCAATTCAAAATTTGGCGGCCACTTCGGCAACAATCTCGGATTTTTCCAAAAATTTCAGACGGCGACCCCTAAGTGAATCCCTGTACCAAATTTTATAAATCTAAGTGAAATAGTAAAGTCACAGTGGGCAATTAAACATATGGTGGCCATTTTGGCAGCCATCTTGGATTTTTCATAAAATTTCTGAGGGAGACCCCAAAGAGGATCCCTGTACCAAATTTCATAAATCTAAGTGAAACACTAAGGTCACAGTGGGCAATTCAAAATATGGTGGCCATTTTGGCAGCCATCTTGGATTTTTCCAAAAATTTCTGAGGGGGTTCCCTAAGTGAATCCCTGTACCAAATTTTACAAATCTAAGTGATATAGTAAAGTCATAGTGGGCAATTCAAAATATGGTGGCCATTTTGGCAGCCATCTTGGATTTTTCCAAAAATTTCTGAGGGATACCCCAAAGTGAATCCCCATACCAAATTTCATAAATCCAAGTGAAATACTAATGTCGCAATGGGCAATTCAAAATATGTTGACAAGAATAGTAGAAAAGTGGACATGGACACATGGACAAGTGGACAAGAGTCCCATTTCACCAAAAATCCGTCAAAAGCCCTCCTCTGATAACCAGCCTTTGGCCGGTTAAAAATTAAGTATCTTTAGAAAAAACAGTATTTTACAAATTATGCCTGAAAATTGTGGTGCAGAATATAACAAATAATGGATGTTCATTCGCCCAATATTGAGTTGTATTGGCCTTAGCAAGTAATACTGTTCTAGGCCTACGGCCTCGACCGATATATGTGCTTCGGCCAATAAAACTCAGTATTGGTCTCCTCACCATCCACTATCTATATAATATAGTTTGTCAACACGAATTGCTCCTATATTGCAAGCCAGAATTTGCATGATTTTGGCTAATATGTTGGTGTGCTGATATAAACTAAACCAAATTAAAAACGCAAAACTATTTCCAGGGTTGTATTTTTTCTGCATAGGCTTTTAGATGGGATGTTGAATGTATGCATGTGCGTTAGCAGGTGTCAAAGGATTTGGTTCCATAAAACCACACAAGTTTGACCAATTTTTGCATGTCAGTCACCAAGTTTATTACATTGGGATATGGCAAGTACCCAGTAGACCAGGGAATTAGCCACCCCATAGAGCAAATCTAACTAGAAGGCAAATTGCTATTTGCATATCTGGACGCTGATAATTGACCTGAACATTGTAACATAATATTGGTCTGGTAGTCTGGTTGGCTGAATTATAATAGCAGTAGTCAGAAGTTATCAGGGCATAGTGGCCAATGGGCCTTAAGAGAGAGAAATAAATGAATTGCTACATAGCGATGCATGAAGTTTTTTGATTGTGTGTGATGGAGTTGTGTGTTTAACAACTTGAAATAGTTGTGTTAAGCTGACAGAGGAGATACACACCCACAGCTCATCATTGCTTTGGACATCTTAAGCTAAGGTAGATACAGCTCATCTTCATGAAGCAGACCCACTTTTATGATTTCAATAAAACCTGAGATGTTCGAGAAAGAAAGCAATAGCATAATTTAAACGAAGTCAAAGAGCCCTGAGGCTATTGCCCTACTTCATTGCACATTGGCCTAGAAAAATGGACCAAGGGCAGAGTAAATGTATTTACCCCTTTTCACACCTCTTTCAAATTACCCAACAATCTTGCTGAATGTGTATGTGTATATGCATATGCAGCTTACATTTACCATGACAGTTACCCTTGTAACTGTCATTCATTTACTAAAAGTACACTGTATAAAGTTTATAAACTTCAAATTAAAAGTAAAACTTTTATTTGATTATGTATACTACACTTTACTTTATTAAAACATATATGCATCATGGGAGAATTCTTTTTATTTTGTTTCTATACATTGTCAATAGACAATGGGAGCATATTTCCATATGCAAGACTAGCAGGGGGTCGATCAGCAGTTTGTTCAGCTCATCACTGACTGACATTACTGGCTGACATCATCGGCTGACATCACCGGCTGACATCATTGGCTGACTTCATCAGCTGACATCATCCTATAACCGGCTGACATCAGTGGCTGACATCAGTGGCTGACATCAGTGGCTGACATCAGTGGCTGACATCAGCGGCTGACATCAGTGGCTGACATCAGTGGCTGACATCACCGGCTGACATCACCAGCTGACGTCAGTGGCTGACATCAATGGCTGACCACCGGCTGACATCACTGGCTGACATCAGTGGCAGACATCACCGGCTGACATCAGTGGCTGACCACCGGCTGACATCAGTGGCTGACATCACCAGCTGACATCAGTGGCTGACATCAATGGCCGACCACCAGCTGACATCACCGGCTGACATCACCGGCTGACATCACCGGCTGACATCAGTGGCTGACATCACCGGCTGACATCACCGGCTGACATCAGTGGCTGACCACCGGCTGACATCAGTGGCTGACCACCGGCTGACATCAGTGGCTGACATAAATGGCTTACATCACCGGCTGACATCAGTGGCTGACATCACCGGCTGACATCAGTGGCTGACATCGGTGGCTGACATCACCGGCTGACATCAGTGGCTGACATCACTGGCTGACATCAGTGGCTGACATCAGTGGCTACCATCAGTGGCTGACATCACTGGCTGACATCAGTGGCTGACATCAGTGGCTGACATCACCAGCTGACATCAGTGGCTGACATCAATGGCTGACCACCGGCTGACATCAGTGGCTGATATCACCGGCTGACATCACCAGCTGACATCAGTGGCTGACATCAGTGGCTGACATCACTGGCTGACATCACCAACTGACATCACCAGCTGATATCAGTGGCTGACATCACTGGTTGACATCAGTGGCTGACATCACTGGTTGACATCAGTGGCTGACATCAGTGACTGCCATCAGTGGCTGACATCAGTGGCTGCCATCACCGGTTGACATCAGTGGCTGACATCACCGGCTGACATCAGTGGCTGACTTCACCAGCTGACATTAGTGGCTGACATCAGTGGCTGACATCAGTGGCTGACATCACTGGTTGACATCAGTGGCTGACATCAGTGGCTGACATCACCGGTTGCCATCAGTGGCTGACATCAGTGGCTGACATCAGTGGCTGACATCACCGGCTGACATCACCGGCTGACATCACCGGCTGACATCAGTGGCTGACATCAGTGGCTGACATCACTTGTTGACATCACCGGCTGACATCAGTGGCTGACATCACCGTCTGACATCAGTGGCCGACATCAC
Source organism: Platynereis dumerilii (assembly GCA_026936325.1). NCBI lineage: Eukaryota > Metazoa > Annelida > Polychaeta > Phyllodocida > Nereididae > Platynereis > Platynereis dumerilii. The sequence goes on along the minus strand of JAPTHN010000016.1, from coordinate 10,394,660 downwards.
TGGTTGATATCCCGGCTGACATCGCTGACTAACATTGATTGACATCATTGACCATATCATAACTATCAATAGGGGAGCTCCAAAACACAGGAGAGAACTCCCAATAAGAAGAAGAAGAAAGTGTAGCTACCTTGTGTAAATAGACAGTACTACTACGGTGGTTGCCATGGAGATGGTAGACTCGGAACTGGACGACACCTAGTATCCCTAAAGACTAGCCCTGCTAGTCTAACAAATGGACCAGTGTAGTATGCTTCCTCAAAAAGCCATTCTTTAGGTCAGAAGGAGGTGTGAATGAGGCCATGGTTGTAAAACAGTTCATCCTGTCTGAGCATAAGTCGGTCACGAGTTGGTCAATAGCTTTAGGGCTCTTTAACCCCCTTTTAAATTGTTTATGCATGCCAGTTTCAATCTAATGATCTAGTTGTTGAACACCGGCAAATCTATATAGCTCTCTCAACCAATAGCATTAGTGCGTATTTTGCATGCTAGGTGGCTACCGCGTGTTGATGACGGGTGTGCGCTGAAGCATATCAGATTCTGGTAGACTGGTCCCCCCTCCCTGGTGTGCCATAGGGACAGTATATCAGTTATAATTCTAGTACATTGTCCTATTTAGAATCCAGTCAATTTTCCATGATTGCAACACAGATTTCCAGCTATTCTCGGTGTTAAGGACCAATTCACCGGTGATATCTGTAGATCTATCCTCTATCTGTTTGCTATATCAGTCTGAGTCACTTGGATCACGTGTGTGCAACATAAAGTAAGTTTGATGGGTTTACTGTGTACATCACTATGTCTTATGTTCAGCCAACAGGAAACTGAAAAACACAAGGAAGTAGGCCGTTGTGAGACAGTATCTGGACGCCAGAGGCGTCCAGATAATGATTTCATGTTAAAGCTTGAAGAAAATTATGCATTCACGTCAGCTGGTGCCACCTCATTTGTTAACAAGAACCCAGGGGTTCAAAATGGAGGTGGTGTGTTGTCTAAGTTCACATCCCCTGATTCCAGCAGATCGTTGGTCCTGCACTGCCCTAACAAAGAAGGACCCTCAGTTTGGACTGAAAACATGTGGCCACCCAGTGGTTAAAGTTGCTGCCACCTTTGCTGAAGGTCTTAACTTGCATCAGTTTGAAACTCAGGGTGTGGCATCCCAGAGCTGCACTTAGAGGGCTGCACTTGCCATATCTATCTATCTATCTATCTATCAATCCATCTGTCACTAATATGCTGGTTTAAAAAACTGTCAATCCACATACTACTAACAGATAACTAGTAGACTGCCAAAATTACTAATTAACTCAATCTATCAATCTAAACTTAATAAAGAGCTGAAATTATGTGAAATCCCAAGTCAGATTTGCACAGATATTTTTGACAGATGGATGAAAGATTCGACTTTAAGTCCTTTATATACACAGGCCAATTAGGACAGGAGGCCTTGGCAAAGAAGCAAAGAATGATTGAAACTACTTCCCCTTACAAGCAAAGGTGACCTCGCCAATGTGGGATTCAAATCCAGGACCAAGTGATTGGCAACCCAGTGCATTACCAACTGAGCTAACTCCACCACCTTCTGAATGTGTAGGACCATGTCACAAATTGCAACACAAGTACCAAATTGCAATTTATTGCTCATGTTTACCAAATCCTTTTGATAAATCTGTGTAATCTATTATCTTTGACCAACAATTTCATTCGGTATTAACTTTTCACAAATGACCAATAAATAAGAACTTTTTGTCTTTGTCTTATAATCAGTATAAGCTATTTATTTCATCTCTGTAATCTATCCATCTAAGTCATGCAATCCATCTAATCCATAAAATTCATACATGGATTTCATCCTTCTTTATCTAGGTAACCATCTATCTATCTACTATAGATCTAGGCCTATCTATTCTTCCATAGATCTATATTTCTATCTTCCTATCTAATAATAAACTATCTATCTTTCTATCTCTTTCCAACTCTTTCCATTTATCTACCGGTACTTTACTATTCATTTATTTAGCCAGCAATCTATTAAATACTATATTAATTTAGGCCTATCCATCAATACATCCATCCCTAAATTGCGCACCCAGAGAATGAAATTGCATTGAAATAGTTGGAAATTTACATAAAACTGTTGAAATCTTAAGTCCTGTGACCTAGTATTATGATAACATACATTCCCAAGTCAGCAAACTGACCAATACACATCCAAATGTCCCCATGACATAGTTCAAGGTCAGCTCATTTGCATACACAAAGCACAATACACATAATTTTCAAAATGGAGGACAGCTCATTTGCATACACAAAACACAATACACATTATTTTCAAAATGGTGGACTGTAACACCAAAAATGAAGCTCCAAACAAAGAACTTATGAAAGGAGTACTTAGAATTATTTGAGATCAATACAAGTACGCTGCAATAACAGCTCTGCATCTCTAGTAGTGGGCAATTTAACAATTCGGAGATTATTTAAAACATGGGAGGAGTTATTCCAGAATTTCTCCTCCAATTTCGAATTTCCCGCCAAAAGTTTACACTCTCTCACCCACTCCCTCATACACTTTCTCACTAATTACAAAAATGGCGGTGTGTTTACACACCTCCATTAAAAATGAATTTTCTTGAGTAGTCAGGTCAGAATTTGTCACAACGATATTCCAATGCAAAAATGCATCTATTGAAACAAGTCTTCAAACAGCCTAAACAATAGCTGCGGAATGAAGAAGGCTTGGGATCTGTCAGAAAGACATCACACAACCTGTTTAAAAGCTGCAGAGATGAAAATCAGTATTTTTCTGCCATCCTTGTGTTATTGTGCACATCACACATATGTCCCGTAAGAAAAACACGAGGAGGGCATAAGTGGTACAGCTCTTCGTCCTATGTCTGTTATACAAGTAGCAGGCCTCCCAGCGACCCCATCAAAAAATAAAGGGATTTTATAGGAAGTTTTCCATGAAATTTATAGGGTTTTATGCGGATTTTGTAACGAAAATATAGGGAAAATACAGGACTTACAGCGTCGAATGTATGGCAAATTAATGCTAAATGAAACGGCCGAGTGTTCGATCGGCATATCAAGAGTTTATAAGAAACGATCGCGAATAGCAAGACTGAGATATAGCGTACTACCCTTAGCTATAGAAACTGGAAGGTTTAATGATGTGCCTATTGAGGAACGTTTTTGTTTGTCATGTAACGATGATTTGATTGAATCTGAAACTCACTTTTTGTTATATTGTCCTTTTTATAATGACATAAGGTATAATTTCTTCGAAAAAAGTTGACAATCACATTTTTATTTCGATATTTTAAATGAAGATAGTAAAATAAAAATTTTGATGAAAGATGAAATTATTTAATTTAATAGCGATTATATTTGTGAAGCATTTGAGAAATGACAAAACTATATTTATCAATAAAATTAATGTCAATATTTTTTTTCTTATTTTTGTAATGTTTATAATTCCATTACATATAATAATAATTGTATCACCTATGATTGTATTATATAACTATAACAGTGCATAAATGAAATATATATTTTTCTATTTCATGTTCATTAAACAAAAAAATTCTGTATATTTGTTCAATGTTCCAATTACATTTAAGAGTAATCGTAAGCCCAAGAGGGCTGGGGGCTAAGCGGAAGCTATGAGCCCATTCACCAATAAAAGAATTCTCTCTCTCTTTATATGAACTTGAGCAATGTTGAGAAAAGACACGCCGGCTAGTTCACCTAAGGAATGAGCTGGCAATGCCAGCCTGGCATCCAGAAATTTTTCAGGAATGCTTCAAACCATAAGAAATGCCAAAGAGTACCATCATTTTCATTTCACAAGTGAAAAGCCAAATAGCTAATTTAATTCCACTAAACATAGGGTTTTATAGGGATTTTCGGCAAAATGCTTTAAAAGGTAGGAAAATATAGGGAACAAAAAATATATAGGGAAATATAGGAATTTATGGGAAATATGGGGCCATTGGGAGCCCTGAGGTAGTGCGAGGTTTTTTTTATAGACCCCAAGCCATTTTCACTCTTTTGCATTTGTACAGGCCACATGCAGACCTGTTTCCATGGTTTCATTGTTTCACTGGAATATCATTGTGTGTGACAAACTCTGTCACGACTTCTCAAAAAGAAAATTTTTACAAGTGGCATCACCTGAAGGCATCATTTACTTCCAAGCTTTAACATGAAATCATTAGATTTGCCCTATGGGGTGCCTAATACCCATGTCCACTGTCCATACCCCAGTGTGATAAACCTGGCCACAGTGTGATAAACAAAGGTCAGAATGGAGTGATTTTATGGAACGGACTCCTTTGGCACCTGATTATACGTATGCATAAACTCAACAGCCCAACTGAATCATATACAGAAAAATACAGCCCTAGAAATAGTTTTGCGTTTTTAATTTGGTTCAGTTTAGAAGTTTTCACAACTTGAAGTGAAATAGTAAGGTCAGTCACAGTGGACAATTCAATAATGGCCATTCCATAGCAGCCATTTTGGAAGCTATCTTGGATTTCTCCAAATTTAAGGGCACTTAATGACAAACTGTTATTATAATGCCACAATTGTTGGAAGCTCTTGGTTGTACACCATTTGTGACACTTAGGTCTACATCCATAATTTTAAGTGATTGGGAGAAAATGTCTGTTATGTTGCCAGCCCAGCCAAGCATCATCCTGCACTTCCCAGTGGCAGAGACTCATTATTTAGCCAGCTGGCTGATCAAGGTATGCTTCCAGGTTTCAAGCTGACAATAACCACTCAACAAAATCTACTCAATGACATGAAAACACCATGTTAATAAAGAAATCGAAGTGCTCTCTATTATAAATTGATTAATCAAAATATTGGTGAAAAGATGCTTAAAATGATAATGAGTATGTATGATAAAGCTAAAGCTAGGGTTTGTCAGTCAGGCATTATGGGTGATACATTTGACAGTAAATGTGGTGTATTGCAGGGCGGTATCTTGAGCCCTAAATTATTTAATGAATATCTTTCGGATCTGCCCGGATACTTACAGAAAAAAGACGGTATTACCATTGACACTTTCAATATAACTCATATTGCTTATGCAGATGATATAGTGTTACTGGCCAATTCAGCTGAACAGTTGCAGTCATGTGTAAATAATTTCCATAATTTTTGCAGTAAATGGCATCTTATTGTGAATGTAAATAAAACTAAAGTAATGAAGATTGGAAACCGATCTACTGATTTTTCTGTCTACTATAATGGACAGCAAATTGAAGAGGTTGTAAATTTTAAATATCTTGGTCATGTGCTTACAAATAATTACAATATTCACAATGAAATGACAGACTATCTTGTGACACAGGCTCACAAAGCTATTTTTGCACTGCAAGGTGACACTAAACAATCTCTTGGTTACATTACTCCGCAATTGTCTATGAAAATGTTCGATACTTATATTTTGCCAATTCTGGAATACAATTGTGAATTATGGACAAAATCAAAACCTATAAATGAAATAGAGAAAGTACAACTCGGTTACCTAAAACATATGTTAGGTGTAAGAAAGCAAACTTCCACACTTGCAGTTTATGGCGAGACAGGGAAGTTTCCTTTGCATCTTAGACAACAAATGAGAATGATCAATTATTGGCTTAAACTTGAGAAAAGACCAGATGATAATGTTCTTAAAAAATGTTTGAATTTTCAGAAAAATATACCTTCACGAACATGCTGGTTCAGCAAAATAAAACAGGTACTAGAGAACAACAATATACAATTTGGAGAAATTAATGAGACAGACCTAATAAATGAAACGTTCTCTAAGATGTTTAAAGAGAAACTATACCAAAAATATCAAAATGATTTTTTCCAAGAAATGAATGACTTGACTAAACAACCAAAACTTAGAACTTATAAATTAATGAAGACTGATTTCAGAATAGAACCTTATTTACTACATAATATTAACAGGAAATTATACACTAAAATTGCGAGATTTCGCACTAGCTCTCACAACCTTCGAATTGAAACTGGAAGACATGAAAGCCCTAAGTTGCCTGTAGAAAACAGAATTTGTAATAAGTGCGATTTAAATGAAGTTGAAAATGAAATACATTGTTTATTGTTATGTCCTAGTCATGGATTAGACAGGGAAAATCTTATTACTATATCATCTAATATAATATGCAACTTTGATCAACTCGATAATTTTGAAAAATTTTTAGCTATTATGACATCACGAGAACCCCAATTATTAAAAACTATAGGTAAATTTCTTGTTAGTATTGATGTTTAATGATATAGTCTGTCGTTTTGCATTTCATTTTAAATGTATATATATATATAGCCCATTGTGATTTAATTTACTGATTTGTCATGTCTTAGAATTAACATTTATTTAATTGGCTGGAACCTTAAATTGTATAGATATTTTGTAAGATTGAAATTGATTATGTCTTTTTAAACTTGAACCATTCATTGTATGTTTGTTGTTTTCTGTTTTGACAAATGTGTCAGATGTGACATTTTCCTTGTCGTAATAATAAAAAAAAAAAAAAAAAAAAAAAAAAAAAAAAAAAAAAAAAAAATAAAGATTAGCTCCATTGGTTGAATTCGCCAGATAATTGCACAAGTTTAGCCATCTGACAAGAAAGGGACTACCAGCTGATGACCTTGCCAGCTTGGAAGATCCCAGCTGACAGTTTGCCAGCCAAATGGACACACGCTTGACAACAGAAAATTACATTTATAACAGATCACAGGGTGCCCCTGCAAATTTTCTTGATCTGTACCCGCGAACACATCCTTAAATACAAAATTAAATCACTTTTAAAATACTAAGCTCAGTGGACAAATCAAAATTTTGTTGCAGCACATACAGCACCAAATTACAAAATACATTTCAGAAACCAACTAGAGGGTCCCCCATACAAACTGCTTGCAGTGCCGGGGGGGGGGGGTACTCACTCTATAAGGGTGTATATAGAGGCGCCGCTGGATGGTAATGGTTTTTTGGCCTTCTTGGATTAAAATGGTTTTGGTTTTTTGACAATTCTGATTAATTTGGTTCTGGTTTTTGCAACCCCAACATGTTTGGTACCGTTAGAATTGGCTTCAAAAGAGGATTAAAATGGTTTAAAAACCATGAATATTAAATTGGTTTGCAAAAAATTTTAGTGAAGGATTAAAATGGTTTGTGGTTTTGGCGCAGTTTCCGGATTAAAATGGTTCTGGTTTTCAAAATTGCCGTGGCGCATCCGTATGCAAAAGTCCGCGAAGTACCCCCCCCCCCCCGGGTTGCAGTGTGAGATGCACTACAGGTGAATGCAACTCTCCTCTCGCAAATGACATATAAAATCATTGATTTGATTCACTGAGGGAATCAAACTGTGGAACAGCTTACAGGCATATATTTGATTTAAGTTTAATTGATTTTTCTCTTACACTTTTTTGATAGTGCCCCCCTCATTCTATCAAAAATGTATTTTCTGGGTAGTGCCCCCTCCCCCCGAGGGAGACAAGACTGTGGACAGCTAACCAGCACATATTTGATTTTAGATTGTTTTTTTTTTCTTACACTTTTTTGATACTGTTTGTTAGTTTGTTTGTGTTTTACGCCTCAGCAGCACCTTAGTGGGCTATATCGAGGCAGGCGATCGCCGTATGATGATGAGATGAGAAGACTGTGAGTCTGGTACATACCCTATTAATTCAGGGGTGCCCAGGGTCTTTCAGTTGCCCCAGCATAGAACACTGGATACAACCCGCCTCCATTTAATGTCCCATGGGCTCGGACTAAATTGAGTTCCGGGGTGGGATTCGAACCCACGCCCTCAGAGCCAGTGGTTGTGCAAACAAGCACTCTTAACCATTAGGCCACGGAGGAACTCTTCTTTTTTGATAGTGCCCCCCTCATTCTATCAAAAAATGTCTTTTCTGGGTAGTGCCCCCCTCCCCCAGGGAGGAACAGCTTACCAGCACATATATATATAATATATGATTTAGGTTTGATTGATTTTTCTCTTACACTTCTTTGATGGTGCCCCACTCACCTCATTCTATCAAAAATGTCATTTCTGGGTAGTGCCCCCCTCCCCCAGTTATAGGCTCCAGATGCACAGGTGAATAAAGTGGGTCTCTCTGGTGTAGGGGGTTGCCAAGTGCAGGAGTGAAGGCCAAGAGGGGGTGTACCAAAAGGAGGGCAGAAAAAGGATCATGTACAAAACTGACAGTGGAGAAAGAGGCAAAAAAAATTGCACTTTTTACCTATTTATGGAAAAGTGAGGTTACTGATAATGTATTTTAAGAGCCTACACATTAGGGGAAGGCATCTTGGGAAACATATTGAAAGGGGAACATTGGAAGAGAGTGCAGGGTGAAGCAGCACTGTCAAGAAATTTTACAAGTATGTAAGCTCCTTCCCAAGGAAAACTTTATGCACTAATACTTAGGCCGTCTAGTCGGTTTGTAGCATCTGAAACCTCTAAATAAGCCTCCTCAACTTTTGACAGAAAAGTATTAATTTTGGAGAATTGTACTGGGAGAACCCTGGGGAAAAAGCATAAACATAACAAAAAATAAGCCTAATAAAATACACTTATCTTTCAAGAAAAGGTGATTGTGAAGTCCCAGGATCTGAATTCTTCAGATGTCCATGAAAATCCAAAAGGTGGTTGCCTGTGAAAGTTGAGATACGTTGCATTCACAATTCTTCGTCACTCCTCACATTGCAGTTGCCATTGATGAGACTTGATGTGTACAGGTAGAAATTGAAATGTTTGTGTCAGTCAGGAAATTCAAGGGAGCATGATCCATCACAAGAGGAGCCATATTAAAGCCTTGCTGAGTCAACTATTGGATGTGGTTCGGATGTCACAAAGTCATTATTCGACAATTTGAGCTGGAAGGACTTAGGCCTAGGCCCTAGGTGCAGGTCTTCCTCTAGGTAGTGATCTGAAATGGATATCATTAATGTACATTTGAAACTTAACACCTATATTGTATTCTAAATCTAATGACACTTCCTAATTTTGAAACATTGATCAATTTTTGCGAACACAATAAATTTATTTTTTCAGCAATATATTTTTGGAAAATGCAGATTTCTAGGGTCGCCCATTTAATTTCCCGGGGGGGGGGGGTGGGGGGATTGGAGTTTTCCTAGGCGGGAAAATTTAAGAAAGTCTAAGAAGAGGATGCAAAGAAGAAAGAGAAAGGAAACAAGAAAGAGGAAGGAAAGAGGAAAGAAGGAAGAAAGTGGAAGGAAGAGGGAAGTAGAAGGAAAGATGAACCATCATAGAACTGTATAAAAATTCCATGGAGATATGAATGAAAGAACGAGAAGGAAGGAAGAGGAAGGAAAGAACAGGAAGGAAGGAAGAAATTTAAGAGGAAATAAAGAAGAAAGAGGAAGTAAAGAAGAAAGAAAAATGAAAGCAGAAAGGAAAGGAGAAAAAGGAAGGAAGAAGGAAAGAAGGTAGAAAGAAGAAGGAAAGACGAAGGAAAGAAGAAAAGAAGAAAAAGGAAGGAAAGATGAAAGAGAAAGGAAAGAAGAAAGAAGGGGATGCAAAGAAGAGAAAGGAAAGAAAAAAGAGGAAAGAGAAAATAAAGAATGAAGAACACAGAAAGAAGAAATCGGAAGAAGAAGAAAGAGGGAGGAAGAAAGAGGGAAGAAGGAAGAGGGAAGAAGGAAGATGAAGACTCTGGAAGAGGGAGGAAGGAGGAAAGAGGGAGGAAGGAAAAAAGAGAGAGGAAGGAAAAGAGAGGGAGGAAGAGTACATAAAGAAGGGAGAGGAAGAAAATAAGAAAGAGGAAGGAAAAAAGGAAGAAATGAAGTGGAACAAATAAATAAATAAAGGGAAATGAAGAAATGAAGGAGGAAAGAAAGCTTAAAAGACTTTCCTCCTCATTTAGACATTTTAATATAGAAAAAAAAAGAAAGTCTAATTCCAAGTCTGGGAATATGTTTTCAAAATTAATGAGCTTTCATTAAATTGGATTATGCTGAACATTAACTTTCCTTGTTCATCAAATTGATTCCCCCGGTATTGATTGAGCAGACGAAATAATTAAATAATGCAAAATGTACAAACTTCTGAGCTCAAAAGACGCACAACGTGTTATTCGACTTTTTCATTAACTTTGCATTGACTCAAAGTGATTTAAATCAAAGTTTTGTCCAAGAAATATAGAAGTACGTCTTACCATTAGAAAGTTCCAGAATAAACTAATTAGAACAAAGAAGGAACGAAAAACGGCTTCAACTTTGCGCACATCATCAGTTGACAGCCAATTAAGTGACCTTAATTGCTCTTAAGTGATTCGCGTTGCGTAACAATTCTAAACAAAACTTATTGATTGAGATTACTCAACTGATAATATACGGGCTTAATATCACAACAGAGAGCTGTCAAAAAGAAAAAAGAAAAGTTGCAGGATTATCCCTTCTGCAAATGTGTTGACAATATAGAAAGAGTGGAAAATAAATAAATGGACTTTTAGAAGTGTCTTGCACTATAGCTACCTTTGGAACAAGAAAATTTTTTTCGGAAAAAAATATAGCCGATATTTGTAGTTATAATTTGTTTTGCTAGATAATGGGATTTTTAAAAGAGATTTGTTGAGGAGTTGATGAGAATTCCATTCGCAGCTTCAATTCAATGCTGTAAGTTCCGTCATGTCTGATCTCTTTCATAGCCTTTCTACCTATATACGTCTACAGATCTTCTGTCTGTCTATTATATTTATTTAACCATCTGACAGATGATCTGTGCTATTGGGAGCTCTAAAAGATCTCCTCTGCTCCATGAAAAGAGCCACAATGTAGTTGTGGCCTTTTCTGGGAATCTCAGCTGCAGCAAGGTCACACTGACATTTCCCCAACATGTCTAAATTTAGCCCAGGGTTTCCCCAAAAGTGCACAAACTTTGATGATGTGTCTTCACACATGTTTCCTTATTTCCATTGACAAATCCACCTGGTGGACTCTTGGTGGTGAACATATATCCGCCTATGGCAAGTAAGTTATTTCACATATCTTGTATTGCTAAGGGCCTGGGCATCGGCTAAAAAAGCAACTTCTTATAACCACTTGCACACTTCTTGCACAAAGTGCATTGCAAATGCAATCTATCTATCTATCTATCTATCTATCTATCTATCTATCTATCTATCTATCTATCTATCTATCTGGCAGCCCGTTTGTCTATCCATGGACTTAGTATTCTAAAACCTCCCTGGTCTATCTGTCTAGATCTATTCTACTGGGAACGGTCAACTGGTCAAAATCATCTATAGCGCTTTTTAAAATAATTCTTATTTAAAAATTATTCTCCAAATCTTTTTGTTATTTTCTTCAACCACACATATTTTTATTTAATATACCCATTCAAAAAAATTATTGCTCAGTTTTGGTTAAATACGTAATATCTTCACTTCAGATTCTCTGGGTGAATATCTTAGCAGTCTTGTTATAAACAATTTTAAAATGCAGGAGTTAATTTCTTTTAAAGCAGGTGTTGCTTAATTGATTTAGGAATGAATATTTGGGAGACTTGGGGCTTGCTTTCTATGAAATGAATAATTTGCCACTGAGAAAACTTAACATTTAATTGCTGTGCATTTTACTATTAGGCCTATACTTTGCCATTAAATTGGGGCTGCATGAACAGATAACTCAATATCCATGAAATGTTTAAACATAAAATTGCGTTCATGTTATGTTTCATGGCAAACAATATCACCACCATCCATTCTGCATGATCCCTGGATGAATGCCATCACCCTCAGCAACACCCACAAATTTGATGAGATTCACATGCTGTTAGGTAGTGAGCAGGGGTGCCGGAAGGAATCGCGGGCGGCAGGGGCGGTCAGTTGAAAAAGGCCTGGGAGGGGGGGAGGGTGGGAGTTTTGCTGGAATTTCCCGTCAAAAATTGTCAATTGATACCCCCCCCCCCTTGAGTTTCATGCGGATTTTTAGTTCCCCCACCCTCGACATGCAAAGCAATACACACACATCTATACTGTTATACACGGCCACGAGGACAGATTCGCAGACATTTGCGCGTAAAAAAGTCCAAATAAAATGAGTTTTTAAAGCGTGTTTTTTAACATTTTTTCTTCGTTAAAATTACCCCCCCTTGGAAGTGTTGTCAAAAATTAATACCCCCCTTAATTGAAACACGTGTGAAAGTTAGTACTCCCCCGGCCAAAACTCCCACCCCCCCAGTCATAAATTCTGAACGGTCCCTTAGAGTTAGAATTAACTAACTTTCCATCATATAAAATAGTATGAATATAATTATGTGGCCTAACCAGCTAAAGCAAATGTTTCATTAATTTGTCGGCTTGCATGCTAATCCCTCTCTTCTGCAATTACCCCCGGGCAATTACCCCAATTACCCTGTCTGTGGCACACAACCAGTGGCGTCCCTATGGGAGGGCACAGGGGGGCACGTGCCCCCCATATTGGACCTGTGCCCCCCTCACCGGTGCAGCCCATATGAACTTTCCAACCCTGGCTAAAATATACAATTGGTATTGTGGGTGCCCCCCTAGAGAATCGCGTGCCCCCCCAGGTGCCCCCCCCCCCGCTCGAGACACCCAAGTTAAGCCACTGCACACAACTGCCTATGTATGGCGCTATTTTTTTTGTAGTTTTTTCTTTGTATTATTTCAGTTGTAGTTTTTTGTTCACCTGATGATGTATGAACAGCTATAGCTATGAACTCATGAGAGATGATAAAAGGCTGCATGGGAGTCTGACATATATAGGCCTAATATTATATGCATACACTATTATCTAGGTCTTCTTCCATTTAACGTCCCATTGGCTCGGACAGTGTCAGGGGCTAATAATATGTATGGAGCTCTTGGGTGTTGCAGTCCTTGCAAGGCTCGAACCCATGCAAGCAGGGCACATCTAGCAGAACCGACGCTCTAACCGACCAGGCTAGTCCCCCCTAATTGCGACATTGGCGCCATCTGCCGACGACCGTTTCAATCACAATGTCGCAATTTAATGAAAAATGTTTAAAAATAAAAATATCTTATTTCATTTTTAGTCTGCATTGGTGTAGGCTAACAACATAAGCACAAGTCAACGAAAAATATTTTTAATTTGCTATTTCTGGATGCTCCGGGACGCCGCAAAGCCCGTGGTTTACGTCAACTTGCAATCATAATGAGGTCCATTTCAGAAAGTGGAATTTAGGAATTACGAATTTTGTGTAAAATAAGGGATAAAATTTACATCTCTGCATTTCGGAAGGTAGTTGGAACGGTAAGCTACATATTTTGCTATATTCGGGTCAATTTATTAGCGTAAAAACCCTTTAAAACTGAAGGAAACGAGGATAATAAAATCGCCGACATTTTGTCGCTGGTGTGGTTTGACAGATCGGCATACAGAACTGTCATCTTTTGACACCGATGTGAAAGTGTCATCTGTCAAATGAAGCATCCTAAGGTGTCAGAAATAGCAGTTTGTTAACGCTGCATTGAATCTGCCTGTGTAGTTTTGTTACAATGGTCTCAGAATTAGAGAAACTGCCTCAAATGTTTGCGGTTTCAGTGGCAATTTTCATTTTCACTAACTTGAGTTTGCAATACACACTGTCTGATGTAGCTGTCATTTGTTTGAATAGTGACTTCTAGACTAGTATTACTAGTTTACTACTAGTATTAGTGCTTGATTAGAGCTTCATCTCATTATTTATTCAGAGTTGCTTGATGCAAAATAAGGTCTTGGAATCAGAAAAGAGTCCTCAATTTTTTTAGACTAATTTAGAGCTTACTTACTAACTCACTTGACACTGACTTGGTCCACAATCATGATTGAATTAATATTTATTTGGCCTTTTGGCTCTTTCACTATTTGAAGATTTTTCAAGTAAAATTGGACACTGAGCAAAATCATTTTATCACTTTGAATATCCTTAATTCAGTTAAATTCATATCACTATGTACAAGTTACTTTTCATATCACTTGACTGACAAGTGAATAGTTACCTACTGTCACCTGTGTTAGTGTGTAGGTGGCTTGATGCCTTGTAAGTTGACACTGACATTAAATGATTAAAAATTCACATAGTTATACATCAAATAGACCGGCGCGTTAAAGTTTATACGCTGAATAGATGACTGAGCTGAGAGAGCTGAGACTGACAGATGCAGATCAGATTTATTCTCTTTAATACTGCCATAAGCTTGTAACAAAATATAGTCAATTAATACATGCAACAATTAATTTACTGTTATGAATTTCCAAAGGTCAGGATCTAACCCACATATAGTTTTATAATTTTATAACAGAATGTTATGTTATTCACTTAGACTAAGTACAATTAGGACATAAATAAGGGTATATTATTTTCTTTACAAAGGCTTCCAATGTAACCACAAGAGTGACCACAAGCTTGAGATTACAAGTGATTCTTCTGTCTGTAGATAAGATAATGACATTTGTGGTGGAAGGCTTGTCAGGTAGCATTAATTGACATACATGTCTGAAATACTATGGGACAACCTTTGCAGGCAATCATCCGTGCAATGTTAAGTTAACAACTGGTATTTTCAATTTGTATGACTGAAAAGTGACAATTACATAACTGCTTATCATTAGATAGTGCTGGCTGGGGATATCTGAGGTATTCTCAATCTGGTGCTGTTTCAATCATCCTTCGCCTCATTGCTGTGTCCTCCTCCTGTCCTAATTAGCCTACCAAGTGCATAAATACAGGACTTAAAGCCCCAATCATCCATCCATCCATCAATCAGGTGCTGGATTTGATGAATTGCCTTTTTGACAGCGCTGATTAATTTGTCACTAAGCTGGAGCATTTGTAAGTATTTCATGAATCCCTGTTAAAAATTTAACAGTGTTTAACTTTTTGAATATACAGCTTAATTTTTTCTTGATCATTGATTCATCACACTGACAGCTTTTTGTCTAATTTTGACTTGTTATAAATTTCTTGGCAACTGATAAATTTCTTGACGACTGTTTAATACTGCAATGATCTGATTAAATCATATTTTGTTATAGAAATGATTTTCTGAATACAATGGACCTTGGACAAGTATATATACAAAGGAAAGTGCATTGTTGGCGTTGTGCCAATATTGGATACCACTTGCGAACAGTGTTTAGCATGTTAACAATTTTGTATGGCAATTTGACAGCATTGTTTGTAGGAAGTTGAATGCTATGGCTCGTAGCATCCATGTTACATTGTCCAATGTTGTCATACTTGCCAAAATATTAAATTTTGCATTTGAACTTCATATAAAATGTCCAATACACAGTATACATGGTATATATATGCATGATAGTTATAATGAGGCATTTAAAAGGCCACACTCTTTTGAACAGAATAGTACCTTGTTCAGTCTGGGAAATTACCATCATGTGATGACAATTGTAATTCCTGCTAAGTCATGGCCCTGACAGGATGATTGAATGTGTGGGGTTGATCAGTTGGGTATCAAAGGTAAGTCTGATCTCTGTGCGCCAATCCTCATCACACAGCAGCATGTCAGTTGCGGGACTTAATTCTATCCAATTTCACGAAATACTGCAAAGTCATCAGCAGCTGATGACAATTTCCTAATTTCTCTGGAGCCTTCGGGTTCTTCTCCTCATTATGTAATGGATAGGTCTGCAAAAATTCATAGAGTTAGTTGACACTGTGATACAACTTTATACCAAGTTTTGAAGTGATAGTTGCAGTAGTTCTTTTTAAATAGCCAGTCAAAGATGATTTTGAGCACTGCCAAAGTCATGGCTAGGCCATGACACTGTGAGAGTGTCATGGGAGGGTGATGACAGTGCTACGGTGATTGTCATGTGGGGCTGAGGACATCGATTGTCATCAGCTGGTGATAATTTCCCTGACTGTTGTTAGTTTGCAGTGGACTTGTGTCAATACATCTGTATATATCTGTATACAGATCTCACAGTTCAAAAATTTGAGGGGACTTGGTAAGACAAAAGGTTTTTTGTGGAACCACGTTAAGGCCTTGCAGAAATTAGGTCCTCTGACTGCCGGATATTTTGATCTTATCTCATCATAATCACCCAGAGAATCTACCCTTAGACGAATCCTTCCATGGCCGCTCATTATCATTAGATTTGCGTCACAGCGTCATAGCCAATCAGCGCCCAGGATTCCTGTTCACTTCGAATGTTTAACGGCGATTTGCGTAAAAACTATTTACTTCTCAGAGATGTACGACCTATCATTTTGAAGGTCTCAGAGAGATCTATCTACCCAAGTAAGAATATCATCTCTAACCCTTACGGAAACGTGCGTAACAGCGAAATCGGCCTCATTTGCATAATTTGCTTGAAGGCCTGTTCATTGGTCAACTTTGTGGGCGTGTCTGACTTAATCACTGAAGGCCTTGCTGAAGTGATCATAATCTGTCTGAAGTTATTAAATGTAGTATATATAGGAGGTAATTGTTGACAGCTGAGTTTCATAGACAAAGCAAATAGAGCTCTATTGATTATCATGATTATGTTGTTGGGAGGGTTGGTCTAGTGGTAGCGTGCTGGACTGCCAATCGCTGGGTCCAGGGTTCGAATCCAGCCCTTGGCTGTTTCAATCATCTATCGCCTCATTGCCGTGTCCTCCTCCTGTCCCAATTAGCCTACCAAGTGCATAAATACAGGACGTAAAGCCCCAATCATCCATCATGATTATGTTGATAAAAATATGAGATCTCAAATACACTTCTAAAAGTAGGATCTTTTGGTCTGCATGCCAAATGCGATAAACCGTATTGCATGTATTGATAAACATGATAAATATGTGCTTTTGTTTCAAGATCTAAGTAAAAATTGAAATTAAGCTGGAATACTTACAAAGTATTTAAATATTTATGTACAGCAAACATGTCAAATCTATATAAATTTGTTTTTGTATGTTTGTTTAATACTTAATACTGAGCTATCTGATAATTGCTGATAAGCTTCTGAAAAACACTGAAAAAGCCTTGGTTGTATCATTGCAATGTGTACCTTGTGTACAATGATACAATTCCATGTTTATAACAAATGAAGTGTAGGAATTTAAACTGTCATCTAGACCTGCATGGAATAAACATTATGCATGTTATGATAAAGGTTAAATGCTGGTTTCATCATTTGATAAGTTAGCAAGTTATTTACCTGTAGGTTCACGTGGATAGTGCTGTACTATTGCCTTTAATGGCCTTCAGTAGCAACAGGGGCGAGGTTAAGCATTAAATTATTACACTGATCAAAATTATAGTTGTGATTTTTAGTTGTGATTTTGGAGTGGAATGTGAAAACAAATTTATTAATATTTATTTGTCAGTCATGTAAAATTGATATGTATAAATTCCATAAGTTATGTATTTGGAGTCCAGGCAAGGTAAGTCGTAGTTAATAACTTAATAGAAAATGTAGAATGAGAAATAATTGGCCGATGTATCTTTTAAACCTATGCTTATTAACCTGTTCTAACCATTAGTGATTAGTGACAGGAATCGGTCTGATTTTCAACATCGATTATCGGATGACCTTTCTGATTGGATAATTCTTGAAAATAGCAACAATATCACTGTGAAGAGGTAATCCTGACCTTTGGAATTCCATACACAGATAAATGGATAGATAGATATGAATAGTGCAGCCCTCTGAGCACAGTTCCATGGTGGACAGCATACACTCATATACATAACTGTACCACTTGATCTGTGAGTTCCCCCTTGGCCTAATTGGTAAGTGCGCTTGTCAACTGGCTTTGAGGGCGTGGGTTCAAATTTGGGAACTCACTTTAGTCCGAGCCCATGGGACATTAAATGGAGGCCGGTTGTATCCAGTATTCTATGCTGGGGCAACTGAAAGACCCTGGGCATCCCTGAATTAATAGGGTATGTGCCAGACTCTCAGTCTTCTCATCTCATCATCATGCAGCGATCGCCTGCCTCGATATAGCCCACTAAGGTGCTGCAGAGGTGTAAAACACAAACAAACAAACTAACAAAGAACTTAATCTGTTCATAGCCAATGTATGTTGGATTATACCAAATATACGATATACCCAGGTATAGTCATTATTTCCAACTTCAACAACTGCCAGAGCTATAGTAGTAGGCCTATACATGTGCATTTGAATGTTTACTGCATTGTTTATTATTCATAGCCCAGTAGCTGGAATTAAAGTTTAAGGCTTGACAGCTCTGAGTTTGTTGGGATTTTCAGCATTCAGTATTGATCAGTGTTTACAAACTGGTGAATGAATAGACCTATATATATATACATGCAGAATCATTCATTGTGTTAGTTGTCAAAAATAATTCAATTTTGATTGTAAATTTAGTAAATGTCATTAATTATACATCATTTTTGTGTGTTTCAGGAACTCGTGGACTGACGCGAGAGGTCTGGTGGGGTTGTGTCTGACGAGCGAAATCCAAACTAGGAAATGAAGTAACACCACAGGACACTGATTTGTGGTTTTGCCACCAGCAGGATCTGGACATTTGATGCAAAATGTAGATTCTGAATGTTGGTAGTTGACGTTATGGCGATAATTGGAGTATAATGTTCGTCATGGATTGCAAAACGTCCCTATCCATCTTCTACCTCCTCCTTGTTTCCCTGCCTTTGAGGACTGCTGATACAGGTAAGTTCTTAGAACTTTATAGAAAGTTATTGATTATTGATTATTGATGATCTAACCTAAAGTTGGTCCCTAATACAGATGTTTGTAATTCAATGATTCCTTGAAAGATTTTCACTCACGTGATTCAATAGGAGATTAATCAATTTCAATACAGATTAATAGAAAAAAGAATTTCAACATTATAATGTATTCAAATGAGAATTGATAGAGATCTAAGGCTTACAATATTTAACGCACTGCAAATGCTCAAGCTTTGTAGTATTGCAAGTAGGCTGGACAAATCAGTGTTCACTTCTTATGATTTATATATAAGTTCTTATTGTTACCGAACTTGCGCCGATTTACGTGATCCTTGCTGTATACTCCCCCTGGGAGCTGAGAAGAAAAGCCAGGGGAGCTTCCACCTTCAACATAATTGATGAGGAAGCTTTCAGAATTGGCCTCAATTTCATTGTAAAGCCCTTGTGAGCAGCGACAAGCTGGAATAGGGGCGAAAGAAATGAAGATATCATAATAATGTGATAGTACGTGTTTATATAATACCATGATAATATCCTCAACATGAAACATTCTCTTTCAGTAGCCCAGCCTGTGATAGAGTCACGAGGGAGCCTGGTTATGGTGCCATGTATCCTGGCATCCCAGCACAAAGACGAGTTGATCAACCTGGAATGGGAGAAGGATGGAAAAGTTGTCATTGACACCCTCGACACCGAAAACAGTTTGGACTCGTCTCGTTTTACTTTGGACTCGGAACAATATGCCCTCCGGATCAACGACTCCAGGGTGACTGACAGCGCCATCTATACCTGCCGAGGGTATGACGACCTTGACCCGGTCAATCGGACGGAACTCTTCGAGATGAGCATTCCTATCATTATCAATGGTAAGTGCTGGTTGTTCTTTTCTGAAGGCAGTAGTAGGTGAATGACTGAATTTGACTCCTGATTGACCTTTGTTTATTGTACTTTTCCTGATATGCTGATGTACGTTGACCATGTTGAGTCTTAAAAAAAAGACTATATTGACTAGCGTTTGCTTGTTGCTGGCTCTGGAACAAGGCCCTGACTGCCAGGGTTGGCAATAATGCATTAATATAATGATTTATTTGATATAAATTATGATTAAAATCACTTGATTTGAAAATGTCTCTAAATAGCCCAATTAGGTGCTGATGAGACGTAAAACACAAACTCACTCACTCACCCACTTGATTTGAAAAAAAAAAGTCCAAAAAGTTGCCAACCCTGCTTAGTGCCGTGCAAAGTTATTGATCCTGGACTGTTCTGATTGTCACCTTTTGTTGTTGTTAATGTTGGTCAAGTTTTTCAATGCGAAGTCTTTCTTCTACTTGTGGTCTGAGAGTCTGTTTGTATTTTCGTGAACACTATGACCCATTTTGGTTAGTTAAAAATGTGTTACCTTTATTCTCAGATGTACCAAGCTGTCCATTTTGGGAAGCTATTAACAATATTAAACATGAACCAATGTAGATTTGATCCAGTTATTTCATAACACTGAGGATGCCATGGGATGTGCCTGAAAGCTTTGGTAAAGCAAAAATTTCAGACTCTGAGAGACTAAGTTGTAATTATCTCAATACAAAACATGTTCCTTTCTTTCTTTATTAGATGTACCTAGCCGGCCAGGAAAACCTGTTGCAAAAGCAGTGGGTCAGTACGAGATCAGCGTGGAATGGACTCCCAGCGAGAGGGAGAATAACAGCACCATTGACGAGTATGTCTTGCTGGTCAGGTAAGTTGTCACTTATCATGCTTAGGCCACACATAATTGACTCTTAGCTTCGCGGACCCGCCAACTATATAGATTTTCTGCCGACAGAAAAACAAAATAGAAAGAAACAATTTTTTTTTTGGGCATTATGAATTTTTTTTTTTGTCCTACCGACCGACCCTAGAAAAAGTACCTTGAGAAGTTCTGAGAAGCTAGAGATCAGTTATATGTGGCCTTATGATTTCTTTATGGTCAAGTTTCATTTCCAGGTGCAAGGTTACTACACTCCTTGAAAGGCTTTTGTCCTTAAAAATAGGTGCTCCTGGATAGTTCTTGAAAAGTCCTTAAAAACAGCAAAAATAAATGTGGTAGTCCTCAAATCCTGGTTACTTATCTGCAGAAAAAAGTCATTGAAAATCTGTTGTTGCAGTCCAGTCATTTCGAATGAGCCGCCAATGTTATCAAAGCTAATTGATATGATAGGTCTAGTACGACAAAATGATTTTTGTGCAATTGTTTGTAAACATTTGGAATGGACAACGACACTACGTACTGTTTGATCAGGTTCTTGTGGTTTTAATTTCTCAAGTCTCCACTGCACAGTTTCTGCCACAGACGTCATACCAGCAATTGCGGTCTCCTATCGCTACAAATTTTCTTAAACTGCTATTTGTCATCTTAGTGGTCTTGAAGTGGGGACCTGGTCTCTCTGCCCCCCCCCCCCCCCCCCCCCAGAACCAGTGGTTCCGGACCACCACTGATGTTTGAAGACCTGTTTGGGATGTGTCTCGACTTCTTCACTACTGAAGACACCGCTGAAGCTTCGTTTCGCTGCCAAACTAACAATAATCATGATCTACACCCTTTTCAGAATACAGGAATTATACATTGAGTGCCTTAATTTGATTTAATACTTTCACATAGACCTGAAACGCATAGCTACCGAAGTTTTGTGCATTTGCCTGCACTTGCTGCTCTAGCATTGATTCCAGTCTTGCATGAAGCGTAAAAAGGTTCTACTACATACACACTTATTACACAGTCATGCTGGTAGTCATTAGGAATATTTGAAGAGTGTTATGCCGTTATGGACTAATGGTGTCAAAGTAATGCCTAATTGTCCGTATGCCCTGCAGCTTCATCATGTTCATAGTAGTCTAATGGCATATGTCATGGAAGGTCTGTAAACTGAACTCTCATATGTTTTGACTATACTATTTAATTGTATTCCGGAGATTGGTAAGTTGATAAGCCCAATTAATTTCTAAGTACATGGTCTTTATTGGTGGAATGAAACGTATTGAAAGCCTTAAATCTACTCTCAAAATTAACATATTGAAAAATTTTCAAAATACTTCTCTTTTTTTGTGGACTATATGTGCAGGACAAAAAGATTAAATATGTAACATAATAAACCAGAGAAAAACTAAGTTAAGTTTAAATATTGAATATACACTACATTATGGTTAATATAAATGTAAAGTACATGTTTTATGATGGTTTTTACACAATTATTGCCCTGTCATCTGTGTTTATACTGGTTTTATGAAGCCCGGGCTGGATTTATAGCTGCCCTGGTTGCGCTCCAGGGGTAGATGGCTCTAAAATAATGCATTTATCTATTATGTGGTCAGGTAAGAAGCAGTTATTTATTCTCTTTGACAGAAACTGACAAAAACAGGAGAGAGCGTATTTAGATTTAATATTTTGCTTTGTTCTTCAGATCTGAAGATGATGTGGCTTGGGATGAAGCGCTGACTGTTAGAACTAAAGGGACGGCTAATTCAACAACTATAAAGGGTCTACAGCCGTTCACTGGTTACGAAGTTACTGTAAAAGCTCACAATTCTGTTGGGGACAGCATGCCTAGCGACCCTTCAGATATGGTTTACACTGACGAAGCATGTAAGTTTTGACTATTTGTGTTTGTTAAAAAGTTACACAACTTTTGTTATATGACTTTTGTGTTGTAATTTCTTACAATTTTCAGCCATACTGAGCATGCTCAATATGTAGCTACAATTGATGAATCTACATTGGAGAGATTTGGTGTTTTATGTCCGTAATTTTTGTGATATCATTATGGCACTATCATCGATTCGGTGCATAAAATGCCATATCTCCTCATTCTCCTGAGGATAAATTCATCAATTTTAATAAATCAAATATAGATGTAGGAAATCTCCACTCATAAGTTGAAATCTGCACTCGAAGTCTTGAGTATTTAGTCATTTTGAAAAATTGTGTACCTGTCTGAAGTTCACTGTGTAATTTAGTTGGGCATGTGTTTTTGCGAGTGCAGGAAAGAGGCAAGATTCGGACTTGCTTTATTTTCGTAATCACACGTATGTAATTGCATAATTGCAACAGAATTGAAATTATGGTAAAAATGAATTGATGTATGAAGTTTGGTAATGGATCGACTCCCAATTGCAGGTCCTTCTCTCATGCCTTATCAGAACAGTAAAAGGGCTTGAAGAAAAAAATATTATGCATGTTCAATTTGCACATTGGCGATTTTAGGTCCAAATTGTCAATGAACCAGTTGATTGGGAGATATATCTCTATTTGTTATGCTGTGGAAGATACAAATATTTGTGATATTCTAACAGAAAGCTGTTAATTTCTTCATTACTTAGTAACTCAAGATGTTTAAATTGAATTTTTGTGACATCATCAGATGAGGAAAATCAATTGAATATACGGATCAGAGTCGTACGATCATGTGAGGTTTACTTAAGCTCAGAAATAAGTACTGTAAGAAGCTTGATTTGAAGATCTATATCAATATTATCTCTGTTTCTATTGAGAGTCCCGACATCTTCAAGCTATCTATGTACAATATGTTTGATGCAGAAACATTTCATAAAAAAAAAGTTCTGTCATTTCAACTCATTTGCTGTGATATTGGGATTAAGTTGACACTTTCTTTGCACATCTTTGGGAAGTATTGCTTACAAACATAAGGGTGCACATATGCCTGTATACGCTGCAGGTTTGCAGAGCTGTTGGAATTTTTGGTGTACTGATTCCTAATGCTGTCTTTAATTGTGACATGAAATGAAGAATTGGCGATTTGAGGGGCTGCTGATATTATCAATAATCACCCCAGCTACAGCTGATATTTTTTTGTGGTGTTTGAATTTATGGCTTTAAACATTTTTTGGCAATACAGCTGTGATTTGCAGCACTGCTACTACAAGGCCAATAGTTTAAGAATACGAGTGCTTGATTTTTGCTATGCTACATCACAAGAAGTTTGTTATTGAGAGATGATGAGAACAATGCATATTGCAAATAAGTTGTCATGTTTTATGTCACTGCGTTGTCAGTTGTATATAAATTTGGCCATTTCTTTCAATCTTCACTCACTGCTAATGTGATTAAATTTGTCATTTAGTCATAAATGGTCAATTTGACCAGTTAGAATTTTTGAATGATTTTATTTAATGACTCTTCTCTCCTTATTTTTTGCCTCTAAATAGCCCACACCGGTGCTGATGGGGCGTAAAACACAAACTCACTCACTCACTTCTCTCCTTATTTCAGTGCCCAGCATCAATGCTAAACCGCGTATAACCAACACTACTAACTACACCCATGCCATATATGTGGAGTGGACACCGCCGAAACGGCACTTCCTTAACGGAAAACTCAAAGGCTATGTGCTGTCTTATAAGAAGAGTGATGCTGAAGACAGTTACGTGCAGGCTGAATTTAAACCCAGAATGACGGTAAGGAGATTTATTTGAATTTGAATATATCTAACTTGTTTTGTCCTCTCTGTGTTGGCTTGGTTTATAAGTGGGTTGACGTCGATTTATAAATCAAGTTATGAGTTTTCAATGGCGTAATCTAAGATAAGCTGGCTTATGGTTGTTGTCGAAATTCCCATAATTTTTTTAATCCTGACTCAGTGTTTTAATATTTATTAATCCATTGATGTTGAATTTCTGGTATGTTATTGTTTCGTAATATGTATGATATGATGCAAAGGTATTTTAAGTACCAATGTATCATACTTTCAGTCTACATCTCTTTTTTTGGCTTTAGACAGAGGCCCTACTCTGTTTGGAAGTTTGCTCTGAAAGCCTTTTCTTTGGTCACTCAACGCATACGAAAACTTTTTTGGGGATTTTTAAATAAATTTTTTTGTGAATTCTTAAATGATATTAAATCATGTAGATGGTCAACCTCGACCAAACCTGAGGTTACCTTGAATAAGAAGAATTTTTTGATCTAGATAATTAGATATGGAGGTTCTATTGATGCCTTCAGTGGATGAAGCGTATCAGTTTATGACCCTATTGATTTCCTTTTAATCATGAATTACACTTCTCAAATGTGGGAAATAGGGATGGGTGCCTTTCCAGAAAATTCGGTCCAGTCCAATATTGATACTTTTGAAAATGGTACCGGTCCCGTTTCGATACCAAAATCGATACTGAACACAGGTCTCATGAGAACAAATTACAATTTGTTTGTTGTAGAAGTATCAATGGGTTAGAAAATTACTATAACAGAACATCCCGGACACTTGACTAATTGTGCTACACAGTATCTATCATTTTCAGAAGTGAAAAATAAAATAATTTATCATTGATGACATCTACTGCTTGATAGTCATTCCCAACGTATGAAAAGTCACAAAAGTGTCGTTTTGTGTACCTTTTAATTAAAAAATTGATACTTCGGTCCGGTACACCTTGTAGCAAATCGATACCTCCGGTTCGGTCCGGTCCGGTCCGGTACCCATCCCTTGTGGGAAAGGATTATTAACAAAATGGACTGCCCTTTGTGCTCTCCGAAGATCCAGTTTGTGTGTCAGCTCAGCTGCTCAGTTGGTAGCGCTGTATGCTTCCATTTTTGGATGCCAGGTTTGATTCCTGCTCAGGCTGTTTCACCTTTATTTACCCATGTTGCACAATAGTTTTCCTTTGTTCATTGCTGTGTTCTTCTGTCCTAATTAGCCCATTGGCCTTCCTAGTGAATAAATGCAGGTCGTAAACCTCTGTAATCTATCCATTTATGGTGGTCGTATATATGTGGGCTATATTTGTCACGCCTCAGGAAATTTTATATTATTTTAGAACGTTTTAAGTTGTGTTACCTGTGAAATTGGATTTAATGTCTCCCTTAACCCTTACCGGACTAAAGGGACTTTTATGTGCATCCCCGGCTTACTGCCTGGTGGGTCATTTATGTCTCTAAAATCTGCTGTTGTCCCTGATGACGTCACAAGCACAGGATTGTTTTTTTGGGAGTGATCAGTCCAGTAAGGGTTAATTGCCTATCTTGTGACTTGTGGTGTTGTTCTGTTAGCTCTGTGAAGTGTGAACTTTAAAAGAATGTATTGTTCCTCCGGACTGTCATTCATAAGATTTATGAATTATTTATTTCTAACATCAGTTAGCATGGGTTAAATTTTATCAAAAGCCTGTGAAAAGCCTGTGATTAGATGGTTGTATTATTTTAGAGAATTTATTATAAACTGTAGCCCTTGCTGGTACCCTTGCATTAAGTACTGGTATAGTCGTCCTGGGCTATGCTAACTCAATTGGCCTTGTATAATTCCTGTTCTTTTTCATTCTCATATTTTATGACACCAAGTTGCCTTATTTTTGTGAAACGTTTTTAAAAATATTTTTTGAATGGATATTTTGTAAATTTTAAGTTATCCTACTGATTTGCTGCAGAATGTGTCTTCAAGTTCAAGCTGTTTGTTAAATCAAGAAACCCAAATTTATCTTTGTCCCAACTCCTCGACGGTATGAACTGATTTTCCTTTTATTTGTTACGCCGTACTATTAAGAGCTTACGCTTCTCCAGAGTTTGACTCATTTACGAAAATAAGATTCACTTTAATTTCGCTCCTTGTTTTGCATGAACCTCAGTTGATATGATTTTGTTTTAAACAGTCTTATGCATGTCTGCATGGTTTGATATTTATATGAATTAATTGATTAAATGAATTCGAATGCATTTAATTGTTTGATTATTGTTATAATGACACCAAAGTTTGCCCATGACCCTAACCAGCTAACCAGTCGCCGTTCCTTAATAATTAAGCACCTTTGTTTCTGATTTTCTATGAAGTAAAGCACCAGTTGTTTAACCCAAGCACTACTAATAGTTTAGTAGATTGATGGATACAAGTTTTATTGATAGATAGATAGATATATAGATAAGTGCAGCCCTCAAAGCCCAGTTCTGTGCGCTCACGGGGTTGGTTAATGAGATGGGGTAGAGAGCGGGAGTCCTCAACATGTTACACATTTACCCCATGTGAGGGATCTTTTACTTGCCCCCCACAGACACTGATACAAGGGTAATACCGTAATAGTATGTATTATTTATAGATTTGTAAGTGACCCTCTACCGTTTTCTCCTCTTATCCTTATTACCTAACATAGAGCATAAATCCAGGATGTAAAGCCCCAATCATCCATCCATCGATCATGAATACCGTAGTGGAACTAGCCGATTAAATTTTACTAACATCAGGTGCACCTATTTCTTATGAGAAAATTTTGCATGTCAATTAAGATTCTTAATTGTTAATTATTTTATACGTTTCTTGCGTTGCATTTTCATTTTACTTGAAAATTGTGTATATTTTTGGCTGCGACAATGATCCACTTCATGGCAGATTTATTTGTGCGGATATCAGTGATAAAAGCGTATCAGAAAATTGATCTAGAATTTAGGAAGATTTGTGAGTTAGTTTTTATGCACAATTATGTTTGTTTACAATGAAATTATTCATAATCACAGCATCACAATTATTTTTTGGTCGCAATTTTCATTTTAATTTCTGAAGAACTTGAATGCAGGACCTACGTGTTTCTTGTTTTATGTTTGACGTATATAGTTCCTTAACGTCAGGGGGGAGGAGGATTGGACGATTGGTCTAGCATGTCTAGTCAGCTAGTGGTAGCGTGCTAGGCTGCCAATCACTGGGTCCTGGGTTCAAAGCCCGCTCAAGCCGGGTCACCTAGGCCAATGTTGGACAGCTGTTTCATTCAAACTTCACCTAAATCAGGCATAGCTACTGCCTCCAGCCTAGGTAGATGTCATTGTCATAACCTGTATCTTTCCATGTTAATATGAATTGACCAAAATGTGTAATGTGTCCTTTCTTGTACGTGTTTGGTTTTGGAATATTTATTTTTGAAAGACAGAGCATGTAATTATTTTGTTTTTTACCAAGTGTTGCTTACAAATGTTTAACCTTCCAATTATTTTTCATTTTATATTATTTTCTTAAAACTTTTGATTTGGTTGCCAAGCTGTGTCGAGTTAGTTGCCATGTAATATCCATTGTTATGTTGGAATATGATTTGTTCTTGTTTTGATGATTAAAGCCAGCCTTTCATTAGGGTGATGAAACCACAAGGATGATTGTTTCGGTGCTTCAAATATCCCCAAATATCCACAAAACAAAGTGCGAAGTTTTAGGAAAGAAGATTTTGATGAAAATATATTAAAAAAACAAAACAAAAGGTTTTTGGTTTAGCTATAACTTTCAAATAGGTATTTTTTCTATTTTCCACAATCTTTCAAAAGCAGCTCATCTTTGTCACCCTGGAAAATTCCATAGCTACACCACTGCAAATGGCTACAAAGTTTCTGTGACGTGATGTTCTAGTCTGATATCAGAATCCATACCCTGCAGCTTTGAACATGTAGGTGAAGCTGTGAAGCTCAGTTAATTATTGACCAAACTGTAGTTGAGACATAGCGGCAGAAAGATTCCTCTGCTTTGTAGTATACCTTTTCCAGATTTTGACAATGACTTTCGTAAATGTTTCAAAAGGCCCTGGTCAAATCTCTTTCGGAGTTTTTCCAAGTCATGAAGACTTCTCTAAGAAACTGCACACTGAAGCAAAACTTTTTATGTTTTTGTTTTGAGCATTCTCTAATGACAGAATAGTTCCGTCTTCTTGTGTGTTCTGCTTTAATTCACTAGCTAAAATGTAAGGCTGGCTTTGAATATTACAGTTTTCTGAATATTTTTTTGTGATCAACTGTCTTTCTTTGTTTCTTTCAGAGCTACAACTTCACTGGTCTGTCGGCATACACATTGTACCAGATCAAGGTGCAGGCTTTCACTGACATGGGAGAAGGACCTCATGCCAGTGTTTTCATATGGACGGATGAAGGAGGTAAGTTGCTGGATGAGGAATGATTGATCAAAAACAAAATGCCAACTTTTGGAGGGTAGGAGATCTCGCGTGTGAAGTAAGATAAGATTCCTTTTATAAAAGCTAGCTGTATACCTGTTCTGATATATCGTTTATATGAGTGTAGCTCATGGCTGCCAAAGGCACCCATGAGCGAAGATCACTTAGCACAAGAACATTCATTCTGGGTGGTGCTACTGTCTACAGTGACTGCCTGAACAGGAAGTGCCTGTAGTTGCAAAAAATTTGGAACTAATACTAACTAATAGTGTAGTCAATGTCTAGTATAGTAATTAAAAGTGCATTTTACTTGACTTCTGAAGTTATTGCAATCTTTTCATGAAAATGCTTCTCCTTTTTGGAAATGGTTTCTCTGATTTTATTAGAGTATTTTTGTGATGCATATGTGATACTGTATTGTGTTGAAATGGCTGAATGTTTCCAATGAGAATGACTTAAAAATGACAAGAGAATGAAGAGATCTCTTTTTTTCTTCTGATAACCATGATCTTTTATTTGTCTCAGTTCCATCAAAACCAAGAATCACCAACGTAGCAAATCGATCCGGGACTTTTCTGCAAGTTGAGTGGGAGCGCCCAGAGGAGACTAACGGCCATTTGATCGGTTACGAGATATTTTGGTTGGTCAAAGAGGGAAATGTGACGTCCGACAGGATCTCCGCAAATAATGACGATCCCATTGGCTCCTATACTATTCATAATCTTGGTGAGTATGTTGGTAGAATTGTGGAAAAGAAGTGAGCGGTCAAAGTAATGAACTCCTGGCTTTATTTCGGGCCCCGTAAGCAGAATTTAAACCTCTAAAATAAAAGGGTGTCCCTCAATCTTTGATTGTCATTGTCTGAAGGTACTCTTAACAAATGAAGCAAAGTTTTGGAAATTGGATTAGGTTGACGGGATGAAGCAATTTTCTCGGCTTAATTTTAAAAGTGTGATAAAAACTTTCTCGTTCGTAAGAGGAATTGTGACAGATTCGATTTTCAATTTTCACCTGCGAGGACACAGATTTGCGATACTATGGTATTTCCGGTGTCTGCTGTTGGTCCTATTTGGCCTACATAGTAGTGTTGTGCCGGTACAACCCAAAATTTCTGTTCAGTTTCGGTTTTGCCACTACAACCGAAACTCGTCAGAAATAACCGAAAACGGAACCGAACCAAACATATCAGAGCCGCCCAACACTACTACATAGTGCATAAATGTAGGATATAAAGCACCAATTATTCATCCATCCATGTTGTTATCCAAATTGATAAACCACGCTTCTTGTTACAGAGCCATACAAAGAGTACCAGCTCCAAGTGGCCGCTTTTACTCGCAAGGGTAGCAGCGACAAGAGTGACGTCTATCCTGGCTTGACTGACGTCGCAGGGCCGAGCGCTCCCACCATCTCTAACTTGACATTGAATTCTAGCACTAGCATGAAAGTCGAGTGGATGCGTCCAGAGACATTTTACAAACAGATCGACATGTATCAGATCCAGTACAAGGCGGAAGACTCCCTCTTTTATACGGAAATGAACGTCTTCACGAGTAATATGCAGAAGTCCACGCAAGAGGTATGTGGGATTGATTTACAAAAAAAAAGTTAAACTTCGTTTAAGTTATTATTGATTTATTAATTTTTATTAAAAGTTGAATTTTTTTTTATGACATAGGCCTACAAACATGACCCACAAAATTGAATTTAATAAAAATTGTCCCTTTGAATTGAAGATATGAATTTTGGAACTATGTTTCGCTTTTATTATTTCTGATAATTTATAACAAATAGCAATTTTGTGATCCTCTTGGATATTATTAAAATTACTCAGTTGTTTTGGTTGATTCACACTGACATTAACAAAACTTGAAATTACATTCAAGACGACCCCATGGATATGAGAAGATAATCAACTGATATTAGGTTCATTTTGTTGAAAATTTTCACACACTTAAGAATAAAATTAATGGTTTATGTGGACACTAGAGACAAAGAAGACATACTTCATATATCCTTTTGAAATGCCAATATTCCGATAACTGTAATGTGCATTATAAAATGTTTTAGTCAAGCACATGAAATGAAGCATACAATACATGTGATACAATGTTTCAAAAACATTTTGTGAATTGCCATATAACATGTAGAATAGACTAGTATTCCTTGTAGATATTCCTTGAGACTATTAGGATCTTGCTTTTGATGTTTACAGACCAAAAGCACTTGCTTTCAACTGTTAGTTCTTTCGGCAATGACCATTTTGCACTGTAATAAGAAGTTCCTCACTCCCGCTTCATCTCGTAATGATACTTTCCTTGAAACTATAACTGATTTTATAATGTCCCATCAACTCTACATGCCCTATAGAAGTATTTGACAGGCATTTCTTACCCAAACAAATAGCTCTTACTTTTGTGATAATCACAGATTATCAAGAAATAAATATTGCAAGTGTCTCATCTAGTCAAGTTATACCGAGTATTTATCTGGAACCTATTTGCTACTCAGAAAATGTAAAAATGGTTCACAAATCAAAATGCAGCACTTGTCCATAACATTTCTTTGGAATCTCCTGAAAACTCCTCTCGGGAAAAGTCTTCGGAGTTCATTGACCAATTTACAAATAACAAAATTCATTCTAAAGTTAACACAGTAATCATAAGTTTTACGAATGAAATCTCTTTTCTTGTCGATGAATTATTTTGTAATAAGTCTTTTATTATCAAATTACGATACGATTTATTTTCACCTAAAATTTGATCCTGCCTTCTAATTGACTCTTTAGAGTTTCAGCACATTAAGTCTACTTTGTTGAGTAATGATTATGTTTGATTTAAATGATTTTCTAATTTACAATTTCTTTGTTTTTGTGCTCTTTTTAACTTTAAACCTTGCTTTTCTCTCTATCTTTAAGATATATTTATCCTTGCACTACTCTTGTTTTCTGCTGCACTGACAAATGTTGTAGAATACAGTGTCATGTGACCATCCTTTCCCATCCTAAACAGTGTCGATACCTGATGGTTTTTTACCATGGAGAATGTTATGTTATGAAGATACGAAAGGGGGGAGGATTGGACTAGTGGTAGCGTGCTAGGCTGCCAATTGCTGGGTCCAGGGTTCGAACCCAGCTCTTGCTAGGTCACCATGGCCTAATGTTGGTGGCTGTTTCAATCATCCTCCGCCTCATGCCTTGCCCCCCTTGGCCCAAATACCTGACAAGTGCATAAATACACGATGTAAACACCTATCATCCTTCCATCCTTCTTGTGGGCCAGGAAATAGATACACTTTATGTAAAAAATATTTTTAGGTCTATATGTTTAATAGACACATTCCACAAACTCGAGTTTATGCATTGTTAAATATTTTTGTGAGATTAATTACATTTTTAAGCCTTGGAGCATCCTGAATTTTCTTTGCCATGTCCTCCTCCTGTCCTAATTAGCCTACCAACTTACCAAGTGCATAAATACAGGGCATAAAGGCATAAAGCCCCAATCATCCATCCATCTTGTGGCCCAAGGAATTGATGGCTTCATACGTAGAATGATAATTGAATGTATTTGCTTAAATATATTAGATATGTGTGTAATTAACTCTGGGGTACCCTGCCTAGTACTCTTGGTCAAGATACAAACAACACTCTTTATAAAGTGTGGTCACCATATTTTAAGTTTTCATAGCATGACATATATCACTTGGTAGCTCAATATTATTTAAACTAGCATAGGAGAGTTCCCATTAAATTGAAATTAACATCTTGTGTGTTGCATTTGTCATGTGTGCAGTTGGATAGTCATGAATCATTTGATTAAGTTTTAATTTACCTGTTTTCTTCAACTTAATTTTTGTTTCAATTATATTATATTATTTTATAATCATCAATTATCTTTCTTTCACTATGCACCGTTAATCTCAAGTAAAGTTCTGAGTGACAGATTTAACCTAATCTTTATTAGACTACAGTAGAGGAGAGTCTAATGAGTCATAAACAGACATAACAGTTCTTCACAACTTAGGCCTGCACTCGTACTCACCTCTTTTAACAATAGACACTACAAGGGGTAGGGGTGGCTAATGTTACCCTTTTGCGACTTATCTATTCTGAGAAGGGGGAGGGCAGATGGTAGGGCACTGGGTTGGCAATTTCTGGGTCTGGGGTTCGATTCCCGCTCTGACCGGTTCACCTGGACTTAGATTGGACATCAGTTTCAATCATCCTCCCCTCAGTGGCAGTGCTGTGTTGTCCTCCTGTGCTCATAAGCCTATCAGGTTCATAAATACAGGATGTAAAGCCCCAATCATCTGTCCAACCTCAATAGTAGTGCTCCTGCAACTAGGGTTCGAATCATGGCCCGGGTAACTGATGGCATGTTAGTCGAAAGTTTCATCTTGTGCCGAGGCCAAGAGTTCACCTTGCCTCATTATGATGGCCCTGTCTGTTCTATTCAATATTCAACCTTACCAGAGCAGAAATACATGACATAAGTCCCTGCCAATCTTTGTAGTGTCTCAGAATTGAGCACCTGCAGGCCAGTGTTTTGAATGACAGTGCATAATAAATGCTAAGAAACAAGCCTAAAGTTAAAATCTAGCTTCAGCACTCATAAATGACTCTAGTACTAGGCTTCGTCTCATCTCGCCATTCAAAATCTGTACGTGAATGTCAGCTAATATTATAATCAACATAATATTATATCTTGACTGCTTCAAAAAAACACTAACTTGTAACCTCGTGTGATTATTGTGGATTTGTTGATCTTGTATGATTTCCTTTCGGTAACAATTTGGTAAAAATTGTGCTTCCCTCGTCACTCAGTAATTATTATAATCCTCATTACCACACGTCCAGCCACTTCACCACTGTATTATATATTCACAAAACAACTCTAAAAATATTAAATTTACTAAAAAAAAAAGAACTCTCTTGCTCTTTTACAAAATGCTGATGTCTCATATCTTAGATTTTATAAGCATTTGTAATTTTGTATGTTTTTAGAAATGTAAAACAGCGCCGTTTTAAAAAGTATTAACTGTTTCACTTGAAGTCTGTGGGAACTGATGGTTTTCTATGTCATTCATAAATTTTGGGCTACATTCATGATTGACCCATTCGTAATCATTCTTCCTCCTGTCCCAATTTGCCCACCAAGTGCATAAATACAGGATGTAAAACTCTGATCATCCATCCATCCACTTGGTGGTGCTATTACCATCAAAGAGGCGATGATAGCAGTATGCAGTGGCAGATCCGGACATGTTAACCTCAGACTTCTAGGGGTGCCTGAGATTATATCAGGCCTCGGCCTTACATATAAATTCTTTTTGAAAAAGGTTCTTTTCGTGCCTGATCTCAGGAAGGGTCATTACTGAGCCATTAAATTGTCCAGATTTGGTCAATCGTGAATAAAGCTCATTATCAATTGTTCGATAATTTTGCCATAGGCAAAGCTTCGAAGGTTACCATGAGGTGGCTCGAGGAAGTGAATTTTGCCAGTGGGAAAGTACTGTCATGCTCAAGTGACAGATTGATATGGAACATAGAAAACTAACAGTTTCTCAGGCTTTTTACCATTGCCAGCACCAGAAATACATGATATTGTTATTTGCAAATATTTTGTGTACTTATATGACATCATCTTACTATATTTCTTTAAAACTAAAATTTGATAACTTCACTATTTTCATTTAGCTAAAAGCTTGGCTGTTTATGGAGCTGTTCATGTCTGTAGGTTAATTATTTGTCTACTGACCGAAGCCTAATAATCTTGTCTTTACTTTCTTTAGACGATGCTAGAGACAAGTGCGACTGGAATGTTAGGCTTTGGCTTGTTTTCTATCCAAAATTGATGTATGATGTTCTTAAAATATTGAATTTGTGAAGTCTCATTTGAATGGTTCGCAGTCCTTTGGGATTGTGTTTTTGACTTGGGCTTCGTTTGTACAGGGCTTCGTTTGTATAGTAGAATTGGCTAAATTGAGTCTTTTGAGTTTTAGATTTTGGTGAGAATTTGCTTGGCTCACATTTCATTCACATTAGATTAATTGTGAATTTGACACGTAGACGAGAATAAAGGATGATGATTAATAATTTGTGCAGAGAATATTTTTGTTTCTGTAATTTCTGTTGCTGGCATTGGGCATTGCTTGAATTAATTGCCACTACGCTTCGCTTTCTCACATTGTTCTAACCGGAGTTTTTTTCTTTTTTGTTTCTTCCTTCTTTTACCAGGTGGCGTCTGATGTTTCCTATTTTTCTCACCAGGTGGTCATCAGCAATCTCAGTCCAAACAAAAAGTATGAGGTTCAAATTGCGGGTGCTACTAAGTCCATATTCTATGACAAATTTTACACTGGTTCATATTCAGATGCTAGGTATCTTCAACTGCAAGGTTTGTATCGTCAGAGGTGAATTGTAAATCAGAGCTTGACATTATGATTATCGTAACTTGTAAACTGAGATTATTAGGGAAATTATCAGTCAAATTTAACTCCCAGAAAATAGAAACCTTTCCATGAAAGTAAAAAATTTGTTTGCTTTTTGTCTAAATTCTTGCTTAGAAATCAAATTTTCTTGTAAATTTTTCCCCAAAATTTTGGTCCTTTTCAATGTTAAGAAGACAAGTCGAATGTTACTCTTTTGTAAATAGATGTTTTGGCTTATATTATGCATAACATCCTGCCCGATATGTAGTTGAGTAATTGCGTAATGTCCAGCCTGATTTTGTAGGTCTGTAGCATAGTTGTAAAATATCGAAGGGTTATAGAAGTTCTTGAATTTGTCTCAAAAATCTCTTCAATAGCAGTAGAAAAGTCTTTATGATAACAAGACAAAGAGAATAGGATTGTTTGGATAGAGTATTCATGTATTCTGTGTAAACCTGTGTGAACACCTTCGACTAATATTAAGTTAACAGAATTAAGAAAATTAGATTAAGTCAACTTTTGTTGATTAGTTGATGGTTTTGCCATTATCTGAAAAGTTAGTCAATTTTTGCTTATCTAAATTGTATGATATTTTATAATAACATAATATTCTGATTACGATTTGTTTAGATTTGTGTTAATACAACTAATTTCCTTGTATGCTCTGACTCAGAGGGATTTAATTAGACTTCAGGATACGATTGATGATGTAGAATTGAAGTTTAGATGTTCCTATGCTTATCACTTGGTCTCGTGAAGGTTCATTATCGTTAGAAAGTATGTTACTATAGCTGTATTATATTTGGTGGCCTGTGGAGACCACAGATATTAAACAGATTCTCTGTAGATGTTAACGTAGAAGTAGAGATTGTTTGAGGTGTATTATAGAACAATGGCTTGTAATGAAACTACTTGTCCAGGTAACGGCAACGGTGAAATGTCAGGCATGAGTCGGGCCGTGACTGCTGGGGTCATCACGGGGATCACGTGTACATCAATACTGCTTATTCTGACCATCATCGCCTTCATTGTAATGAGGTATGTATTACATTTTTGGACATAGAAATTAAAAAAAGTGTGTGTGAAAGTAATTAATTTGGGTGGTTTTTTTTGTGGGGATTTTTAAAATGTTTGAAAAGCCGATGTCCTGATGCTATAAATGCATGTTGTCTCAAGTCCCTGGGCTCGTTACATATAATTTTGATGCTGAATTATATATAGATTTTTTATAGTCATATGGGTTTTAGACCATGGTGATTAGTGACCAGCACATGACTTGTAGATCTAGAGGCCAGTAAAATATGATCAACTCTAAATTGTTTTGTTGTATTCTTTCCCTACTTAGATTATTAGGAGACTCGGCTTATCTGAGAACGTAAGTTTGTCAGACTGCTGAATGGAATTTAATACAATTGAAAATGTTTCAGAGAAATATAACACAAACATACTCGATTTAAAGTACTCCTTATACTAGTAGTCGTATCTTTATCATATTTCTGTCTCTGAGGGATTTACACTGTTGCAGTTGTCAAAATAGTACTTAAAAGTGAAATTAATTGGTTAAAGTTCTAAGTATTATCAAAAGTTTTTGCCTTAATCCTTGGTTTAATATTCTTTCAGACGTTACATGAAGCGCAATTACCAATTCATCTCGGACCCAGAGACGAATCTTAATGGAACTAATGCTGTTATCATTCCGGAAACTTTTGGTAGGTTTCATTTATTTGTGATATTTCTTGTCTAATCCTTGTAAATGGAGTTCTCCCAACATTTGTACATACATGTGTGTCTTATAGGTGATGCGTCATTGTCCAATGAATCAATTGTAATGTTTGAAGGGGCCAGAAATAACCATTTTTACTCATCCTCTGTGCATAGTTGCAAGTTGGGAATAGTAAAATATATATTATCAGATTTATTTGGTTATTCTGAAGTTGATTCTTAATTACTGAGACTTAATGATAAAAGCGGAATTTTTGTGACAAAATTTATAGTAAAAGTGAACTTTTTAACATGTTAATTTATGCACAAACCTCACTTTCATGTCTGTATTATAGTATAGGAAGTATGAGGTCACACAGTTTTTAGCATAACTTTTTCTTCCAAAAATAATAACCAAAATTCATTAAAATTGTATGACAGGTATGCTTATTTTTGTATTTCCTGTCGATGTTTATTGAAAATTTATTTGTATATGTCACTACCTGAATGAGGATAAATTTAGTTATTTTTGGCCCTGATGGTTTTGACTATTTGTATCACACGAAATATGTGAAATAATTTCAGGATCCTATAACAGCATGTACTACGATCAACACGGTACATTTTGACAGTTCTCAGTGTGTCATTTTCTGTTTGTGGTTGTCGCTTTCTATGATTGTCCGCGTTTCATGAATGGGGAGACTTTTTTTGCGTTTGATTTGGCATCAATTCTAATGTTTGTGATTCTGGAAGATTTCTTGTTTGAGCCGAAACTGTTTGAGCTGGGCCCACACTGCATCATTTTGTTATCATTTGTGATGATGTTGAACCTGGTAAAAATTAAAACCTATTATATTTGATTTGGAATTGTCTCGTGCAAAAATTCATTATGTTATGAGAATTTGTGACTACAATCTGTCACACTTGTGTGGATGGGAGGCCGTCGTAAAAAATATGGCAAAAACAACGCCAAAACATCACAAAAATGTGATAAATAAATTACAAATTAGCTGATCTACTCATGAGTGTGTTTCTCTGCTTAGCGACTTGTAGATGCTAAGCAATCAGGCTTAACACCTTTTCGCATGTTGTGGGGACAAAGTGCATATTTATATATGGAGGACACATTTCAATAAACAAGTTATTTTGTAAATGTTTCACAAAAACCAACAAAATTGTGCAGTGTGTGGCTGAGCTCTGTTTTATGATGTTCTTGTGTCATTTCCTTTACTCCTTTGATGCATTCAATTTACAGTCAATTTTACAGTCAATTTACCGTCCAGGTGTTCATTTATATTAGTTAGGACCTGTTTGTTGACTTTTTCCCAAATTCTTACCTTTGAATGAAATTAAAGTTTCCTTAATTCTTTCTAAATAATTATTTTCTTACGCCGTTTTGTCTCATATGCCCTTAAATTAAATTTTCAATTGGCCAAAATTTCGATTTTGATTAAGCTGAATGAATTATCGCCATTTAGAGGTGCATTTTGATATTAATTAGGATTCAGTTAATTTTTTTATTAACTTCCTAATACCCTTTTAATATTATATGAATATAAATATATATGCAAGCATGATTATTTTTAATTTAAAAATACTCAGGATGTGGTTGCCCTTTATTAAACATTTTGGCATGTTGCGGTCCATGAAATTTAAACCTCTATTTCCTCAATTTGAGAACATTAATTTTGCATTAATGATAGATATAGGTATTTATTTGTTGTGTCCTGGTACTCTGCCAGTTGATTTGATCAGTTCACTTCCTTTCATTGAAATATGATTACTCATGCAAGATTATTGGCTACAAATACTAGGTTTTTATATCACTGACTTCTTGTTTTTTCGGTTAGAATATAAAATTGTTGCTCAAAAGTATTACACTGTATGGCCTTATGATTGTGAATATATTTCGAGAAAGCTACATAGACTTCTGCAAGGCAACATTTCCCTGTTTAAATCTGTAAAAACTCTTTAAAACCAAAATTATTTCTCTAGCGTCGCTCCATGTTGTGTGCTCTACATATTTCAGAAAAATTAAACTTTTAACAATCAACTCCAACAAAATATATATTATATATATCTCTGTACATTTTGCGCACATCACTTTAAAATAATGATTGTTAGTGCTGTCGGAAATCCCATTATTTCTTTTGTGTATCTAACAACATTGACTTCTTGGAATCAATCTCAGTTTTTTTTGGTTAGTCAACTTTTCAAGTCGAAAACAACGGCTGATGTGTCTCTAGATTTTTGAAAAATGGTTGTACCTACTATAAAATACTATAATTTCTGCTTGAGTATAGCTTTTAAAAAGTCGGAAAAAAGACTGTTTAACTTATGCGAGCCTCGCTTCAGTACAGCTTTGGCGCCTTCAATGCCTTGAGTTGTATAGATTTTAGTTCGTCACAACACAAAGACAAAAGATTTTGAAAATGATTTGTGCCTTTCTTTTGATTCAGCAAGCACAAAACCTCCTGAAACATGTAAGTGTCTCCGCATTGGTTTGTTTGCCAATTTTTTCCCTTCCTTAGGTCCCTAGCTGGGAGTGGTGATTGGTTGTATTTTATTTCCAGTGCATGTTAAAAAGATACTCTGAATTGGTGTTTAAAAAATTTATATTTGTCAAAAATTAAAAAATGAATGACATTATTGGTCAATGAGTTTGTAACTTGAGCATCGAAGAAGTGTTTTGATGAGAACTTGTCGTCACGCCATCAGAACTATAGTGAATTTTTTGGCTGAGTTCAGGTTGAATTTTGTGACTGCTTTCAATTTAGAAGTTTGACTGACTTCAAATTTTTAATAACTTTCAAATTCAAATTTTCATGATCTCCCAAGTTGAAGTATTCCAGCTTGTAAAATTCAAGCAGATCCATGTGCCAGATCTCTGCATTGGTGTATTTCATACATTCAAACAATCTCTGTCATGCCGCAGATCTTAACATTCTTAAGTTTGTGCACAGAAACTAAAATTCTTATGACATTGTATAATATGTGAAAGTTCTTATTGAATTTGCAAAGAAGTTCACATAGGAAAGGTTGGACGGCTGATTCAATCATCCTTCACGTCATTGCCGTGTCCTCCTCCTGTCCTAATTGGCCTACAAAGTGCATAAATACAGGACGTTAAGCACCAATCATCCATCCATTCATCATATATGAAAGAATATGCCATTATGGATAAGAATTTGTATGGAGTATTTATCCATATTGTTGGCTATGTTGCGGAATCAGTACGAGGGGCGTTCAGAAAGTTCACGGCTTTTTTTTATATGGACACTTATTTTCAATCTAGAACTATGAATTTTTTACAGGATAAAATTCAGCAGTTTTGGAGTGGATTTCCAAAATTTTGGAAAATTTGGACATTTTAAAGTCATTCTGTGGTTGCCATGGAAACAGAAAGTTTGGCTAGGTGGAGCAGGTAGTACGGAGATCAAGAATATCAATGAATTGCGGCTGAGAGAGACCTCACTGTGCCACTTGTATTAGTAAGATTGACAATAATTAACACAAGCAATATAATATTACCCTTTAAAAATACTCACAAGTACTACAAAAGCATTAATTCATAAACCTGACGCGTTGAAATAAATGTTCCTTGAAGCCCTCCAGGAAAAGTTTTTGTGAAAGCATTTCGGTCATCCAAAGCCTTTTCTCCTCCAGTGCCTGAAACTATTGCCTCCAGTGATTAAGGGAATGGAAAACCAGGTCTTATGTAAAGCGATATGTCCAAGGAAAAGCTTGGATGGATAATGCTGTCCATTTAGGTCTCTTGCTCATACCAGTGAATCCATGCTTTGTCATAAGTCCTGATGCAGTTAAGGACTCTTATTCTGGGGCCTGAATCGCTCTTGCCAAATCTGCCATGCAAGAGTGCTTTCCCACATTGGTTCGCTGTAAGAATACAGACATTGGGTGTGCTTGAAAGTATATTTAGAAGCTAATATCAAATGTCTTGTGTCAAATATTGTCAATCTTACTAATACAAGTGACAGAGAGAAGTCTTTCTGAGTCGCAATTCATTGATTTTCTTGATCTCCGTACTACCTGCTCCACCTAGCCAAACTTTCTGTTTCCATGGCAGCCACAGAATGACTTAAAAATGTCGAAATTGTCCAAAATTTTAGAAACACATCCCAAAACTGCTGAATTTTATCCTGTAAAAAATGCATAGTTCTAGATTGAAAATAAGTGTCCATATAAAAAAAAGCCGTGAACTTTCTGAATGCCCCTCGTATGCCTTGAAATTTTTAACAGGAAAGCAGTTCAATTATAAATGCCACGATTCAGGGTATCTTCAGTTCAGCACCCGATTTGAGTTATTTTGGTTTATAGCATTTTATTTCAGGTTGTCGTGATGATTACTTCCTTATTTCCTCGGTTAATAGTCTTTTCAGTGTCCAGGAGTTGTTCTAATTTAGTTTCACATGTTTTCCATGTCCAACATGATGTGTAGGTTGTTCCAGTAAACTCGTTTACTATTGCTCTATATAGGTCGCCTTTTGTAGTGGTGTTCTCTTTGAATTAGTTTCAGATGTAGTTAGCTATACTAGTTGGCAGTCCGGTAAATCCATGATGATTTTATATTTATTTTATTTCCTCATTTCTACTCGGTTATTAAGATAACGCACTTTGATGACATCAAATTATTTTGATGCTTATCAACAACACCTAAGTGTTTTATTTTTCGTTATTTCCTGAACTGAATATCAGTTTATCTTTTATTTGTCACAAACATCGCTATGTTTTAAGAGTCACTGTATCCAGCATACAGGTGACAAAACTATTCGACACCTTGATGATATATTATTTAATTAAACTTTAAATATTTTGCACATAGTTTAAATTTCTACCATACAGTGGTCTCTGTTTTAAAACCCCTCTAATACGACCGCCCTTTGAATTAAAACCATCCACATTCACCTGAATCTCAAGTATATTTTGATGCGACCACACCCTCATTTAAGACCACCCTGAAAATAGGGTGGTCGCATAATGCAGAGACCACTGTATACAAGAAAGTTCAATTGATAATATCATTGGTATGAAAATCATAAATCAGTGATTTATCAATGTACCTTCTTTTCACATTTTCATTGTTTATTTGACAATTTTGATTTCATTCTAACAATATTAAATATATTGTAATGTTGTGGCTGTTTGCAATGGCCACTAAGATTGCAATTGATGACTTGATACTTTTGCGTTTGAATTCCTTAATTTGTTAATTTTCTAATATGTTTGACAATTTGTCAATGTGTGTGTGTTGGCTGGGTGATGGAATGAATGAGTTTGTACATTTTAGTTAAATTGATTTTATTGCGAAAAAGGTTATGGTGAAGCAGCTAGTAGAAATGTAATAGACATTAATTTACTTTTGCCATGTGATACCGTAATAATTTTCGTTCTATGTCATTTTCATATTATTCCAATACAAATATATATCATAAGTTACAAAGAATCTTGATTATAATGTATTGAACCTTAGGTTATGTTCATGAAATAATCAAAATATTTTAGTGTTTCCATGTTGTCAATTTTTTGATATTGATTTAATTATATTTCTCAGAAAG
Organism: Platynereis dumerilii; assembly: GCA_026936325.1. Classification (NCBI taxonomy): domain Eukaryota; kingdom Metazoa; phylum Annelida; class Polychaeta; order Phyllodocida; family Nereididae; genus Platynereis; species Platynereis dumerilii. The sequence goes on along the minus strand of JAPTHN010000016.1, from coordinate 10,352,375 downwards.
ACCAAGAAAATTTGTTAGACTGTCAGTATCTGTTTCTGGGATTTTAAATAGTATACAATTAATCCTGGGGACCATGTATAGTAGCAGGTCTCGGAGTTAAATAATATGCATTTTGTATTGAAGCTTTGTCAGCGTTTATTTTCATAAAGCTCTAAATTATTGAAATAAATTATCGTCATACCTGGTTAGAAAAATTGACATAATCTATATTTGATGCAAATGCAGTCAGAAAATAATAATATCAGACTTGATGAATTACATTAATTACGATAATGTACATAATAATTACACTCTCTGCTAATCGGAATGTACAAATATTGTCCTATTAGCTAGATACTGACCCATATAGTGCACAAAATATGCCCATATTATGTCAAATATTGTGTCTAAATCAGGATATCCATGTGTGTCTTGTGTATAGACAAGCACCTTTACATCCAAATACTGATACAAAATATGTGAAATCAGGAGCTCGGGATGTTTATGTATCTATTGATAACTGAGTTCAGATTATCAGAGGAACATTTGAAACCATTTCGTTGTCGAAATTTTGGAATCAGTAGTTTGACACCTTTCAATTGGTTTTCGTGATATCGCCAAATGCATTGTTGATTTGGATGTACGCAGCTGCAATTAGATACATAGCTCAGGATTTTATAGATCAGAAATTTTGACATTAAAATTAGGATTTAGAATAAATTAATTTTTAAAAATGGAGCGTTTTACTGAAGTCATGAACAAGTTTCTAAAAGAGAGTGAGTAGTAAATCGCTGCAATCAGATAATTTTCATTCCACTCGTAATTGGGCATGTATATCTTAGTTGTAAATGATAAAGAGACCATTTTGACTGTTTTTTGAAAATTAATGACCATGATGCATACAGAGATGAAATGCAATTTTCCGATGATTGCATGGTGGTAAAATTAGCAAAAAACACAAAATTTTCCAATTAAGTGTCATGAACGTTAAGACTCATTACAACAGTTGCCTGTTGGTAGACAAGGGATTTTACACTTGCGTTCAACAGAAGAACTCATGCTTTTATCCTTTAAATGCACAAGAATATTGTTGTGATATATATGTAAACAATTATTTTTGTATCGTGTTGAAAAGCCAACTTGCAAAACTATTATTAACTTATTACTGAGTGTTTTAAATTTTTAGTAAGACCCATTTACAAATCAATATTTCCCTTGTATTCTTTGTAAATTTGTTTGAAGAATCTTCTGATATGCACTGACAAAAGAGTTTTGATGACATATTGATACATCAAACTTATGAACAATTAATTTTTGATATGATTATGATGCGAAAAGAAACTACTGAATTAAAAAAAATAGGTCTTGTGTATATGAATGATGTCTGAATGCGGTATGATGTGGTGACGGTGGTGTTTTGTTGGTTGCTATAGTGATGGACGCTGATGCAGGCAAGGTGTGTGTTCTAGATGAAGAGCGTGACCCAATCACGGTGGAGAATTTTGCATCACATGTCGCCTCCCTTCACGCCGACAGCGACCTCGGATTTTCCCAGGAGTATGAGGTATGTTCAGCATTTCATTTCTCTGCATTAAGAAAGTAGAATAATGTTTTCATTATCTTCATAGTATCAGTGTTCAAATAGGCTTTATCTTTTCAGGAGTCTCACATTTCCATAGTTTTAATACACAACATTTTAATATTTTGCTCAAGACTCCCCTTGTCAGTGCGAAAATGTGGGTATATCCAACTCACAAACTCCTGGTATTTTGACCTTATGCTGAAGATATTTTTCCCCCATTAGAAATCAAAATTGACTTTGAGCGTGATTGCAGAACTATGATTTGATGGTAATGGTAAGGAGTTTACGTTTGCATTTTGCTAATGCATTGGTAGCTGCCGACACAAGGAGCCTATACTATAAGTTATACTGTTAGGAACAGATAGTAGAGAAAATTGGATCTGATCATGATATTTATGCTCAACCCTCATTCCTTGGAATTTTTTCTGCTGCTTGCATTGATGTCAGTATTTGTTAGCAGGGTCACAGATTCCTAGTCGTCCTATTTCCCAAGATGCCCAGATTTTGGGAAGGAAGACCAAGATTTGCCCGTATTTTACAATGAAATGACAAGCTGGGCACCCTCCATTTGGTGAAGGACGCCCAGAATTTGAAAACGAATCTGGGACCCAGTTTGTTAGAGACCTTGTCACAATTTTTTTTTTTCTTTGAATATTCCTTGAATTTCTTGATTATTTTTCAGGAAATAAACCGGAAGATCAGGTTGGATCTGACAGCCCACCACTCTAATGATCCCGAGAATAAACACAAGAATAGATACATTAATATCATGGCATGTAAGTGGCTCTAAAATAATATTCAATTATTGCCAATACTTAGACGTTTGATGCAATGCTGCTGCATGGCCAAAATTGGCAGTATTCAGGTTGTTTAAAATACTATTAATTAAAAAATATATATGTATAATTTCATTTTTGTCTACTTTTCAGATGACCACAGTCGAGTGATTCTGAAGTCCTACAATGGGAAGACGAAAGGTTCAGATTATGTCAACTCCAACTTTGTTGACGTAAGTATACTTCACGTTTCTTTCAGACATTACAGCTTCCTGGTTGTAGGTAGATTGAAAAAAGAAATCTATTTTGGCACCAAGGACGTTATTGCATGTTGTCATAAAATATTATTAAACTTGTGATACTTAATTTTGCTATCCGCAACAATTTAAGACTTCATTATCACTCTAATGATAAGTTTTGGGGGGGTTTTCTGCAAAAATCTACTGGCGTACAGCGAATGTTCTTAACTAGATTTTAAAAGTGATTGTATTCAAATTTCTACGTCAAATGTCGTCCTACTTACAAATTTACCTCTTTATCGATATTTTTTATTTGTTTTCATTTGAATTTGTGATGCTGATTGTTTCTTGTCTCCTGCAGGGTTATATGGCACCGAACGTGTATATAGCATCCCAAGGACCCCTGCCAACGACGTTCGATGACTTTTGGCGAATGATCTGGGAACAGAACACGGCTGTCGTCTGCATGATTACTAATCTCACCGAAAGAGGCCGGGTAAGTTTTATATTACAGCGAGACAGATTTGGCTTTATTCTGACCCAAAGATATGAGATTGTTAACTTAAATCTGGTCAATGAAGATATACATTATATGGCAGTGCTGCTCCCATGCGAATGTTATTTAGAAAATTATCATGAGTTTTGTGCGCTCTGTGTAATCTGATGTTTGTTAGATCTGTTAGTTTCTGTGTTACGAAATTCTGGGTTTTCTGAAATCAGAATTATAAATCTACTTCTTGTTTCTGAAGTTAAATGTTATTGAAAGTGAACCAAAGTCTTGCTGTAATGCCGGCCAAAAATAACGGAAAATATATTCAATCCTCTAACATGAAATGGTTGATAAACAATATTCTTGGACTTCCAAGTTATTCTAATCTAATGATATTTTATATCTGAGTCAGCAAGATATGTGCAGTGATCATGTTTTTGTAATTTGTCATTTTGATCTTCTTTGAAATTAGTGTCTTTATGAAATTAAATTCAACTTTGCAGAGAAAATGTGACCAATACTGGCCTAATGAAGGTGAACATACATACGGTAATGTGGCCGTCAAACTGCTAAACACTTACACAATGGCCCACTACACGATACGAGTGTTCACGATACGAAATGTTAAAGTCCGTAAGGTACGTCTAAACTTAAGATACATTTTACATAAATGTGCATTGTACCAGTTTGTTACGTACTGTGCCTGTAATGTTACGTTGTATTCATAACTTTTTGTATCCCGCTTCCAAGATTCCCATCGTAATAGTGTGTGATATCAAATTAGTTTTTTCAATCACTGTTTGACGTAGTAAAGACAGCTAAAGAGTCTTGAGATTTCCTCCTTAACAGCACGTCTCAGGGTTCCTACAGGCCTGGAAAAATTTGAGAAAAGTTGTGGTCATTGTGCGAAATGACGGGGTTTGATAGTCCTCACTACCTGAAAACACCCAGAGAATCTAACCTAGACGAATCTCTTCGAAACTCTGCATTATGATAGATCGTGAGCATCTCAGCCAATCAGCGTGCAGTATTCCCCTCCCCTTCGAACCTATACCGGCGATTTACGAAGCAACTATTCATTTCTCAGAGACGTATGACCTATCGTATTAAAGATTTCAGAGAGGTCTATCTACCCATGTGAACATCTTACTTGTAACCATTACGGAAAAGTGCAGAATAGCGAAATCGGCCTTATTTGCATAACATGCTTGAAGGCCTGTCCATTGGTCAGTTTTGTGGGCATGTCTGACTATTTCACTGAAGGCTTTGCTGAAGTACCTGAAAAAGACGTCGAACTGGTGAAATCTGACAAACAAATAGATAATCAACATGTTGATTTGCGTGCATTTCAAGTTCGGACTAGGGCTTATACTCAGTTGGTCGATCTGATGGCTAACGGAAGACTCACATACTTGTTTGGGTTGCATCCAAATCTCAAAAAATAAAGAATTCAATTGGTCATAGAAATCCACAATTTGGTCGTTGAAAGTCATGCAGAAATCATGGAATTTTGTTTTGAAGTTATGTGGGAGCCCTGAATTTTGCCATTAATTAATTTTTTATTGCACCAGCATGTTTTTTGCATGTACAATGTTATAATCGATCCATTTAGCATTGTTGTTATGCACTTCATGAATATATTAGCATAATTGATTCATGAATATTTATGTAATATCAGTAACGGAGTATTTTCACGTAAATTGGAACTTTAGCACCATTTATGGTGATTAATTACACTGTTGATTTCTAACCGCACCCAATGTTTGCATGTATATTGTGATGATGCAAGGAGCACTCAGAACCAGAATTCTGTGAAATATTATTTTTCTATTCAAAAACAAAATCCTGAAGCAAGTCGTCAAGAATTTTTTTTTCATTCCCTCAATCAGATATTCTGAATTTTACCATTGCCAATTATAAATTTAAAAGAAACTTTTGATTTAGATAACAAAACATTTTATAATTTAAAGATAAAGAATTGAAGTTTATAATTGTCTGGTTTGAAAAAAAAAAACGGTACTTGACAATCAAATTACCAGGTAATAAATTGCAAATTCAAGCCCATTTAAAGATATGAAATAGCTGTGGTTGCCAATTAAAAATGTTGGACTTTGGAAGAATTTCTTTACTGAAATTAATCAAACAGTCATTAACAATTTACTTTTTCAAATTCTGAGTTCTCCTTGGTATATGTAATTCTGTTGGATCCTTTTCATTTGTCATCATTGCTTATAAAAGCTGAATCTAAATGAAAAGGATCGTGTAATGTTCGTTTAATTGTGCACTTTGTTGTTTCATTGGAATGTGTTGTTGGTTTAGTTACGAAGCACAAGAGGCAGTATTATTGGAAATATAGGGGGTGGGTCGCAGGTATGTTTTCGTAATGTTTTTGATAAGTATGATACTAACATTTATTAATACATATGTGTGATGAAAGTAAATATCACAGTATTATCACATGGCTAAGTATTTCTGCACCTCAGACCTGTTCATTCATTAGAATTTCTAAATTTCCAATTTCGCTACACCTACGGGTTGGTACATTGCTCATTGAATAGTTCCGAAGTTTAAACAAAGTGAGGTATGATGTTTCCCGTACTCGTATTTTGTAGTTAAAGAGAATTCAACCACTCACGTGCAAAATAAATGAGAGATTGAATTAATTAGCTTTAATCTCAAGTATTCAGGTTTTTCAAAATGCTGAACTTTTTGATACAAATTTTACTCGACTCATTCCGCTATGTCACATAATGGATTGTATGTATGCTGACAAAAAGTTTCATACAGTTTAAGAAATGCTTGGCCATGTGATTAATTAAAAATTATTGAATGTATTTTGAAAGCATAACTAACGCTCACTGCATGAGTTATCCTCCGTAGTTGCAATTTTAAAAAGATCATGGTATTCTAACTCATATATGATGAAGTAACTAATACTCCTTATACTGTACTGTTTGGTGTTCATGTGCATCTTCTGTTTAGGTGTTCAGAGTGACCCTCAAATTTCTAAATTATGTCTCCAAAAGCAGAAAATTGTCATATGTCTTGAGTTAAAATTATAAAAATTTTGTTAAAATGTTGAATCGTGAACTTCCTTTCCCTTTGTCATATCTTTTGAATATTTTATCTGAGTGATATTGTCTTGAGCTCTGGTCCTTTTTGAAATTTAAGCCATCATCATTGAAAACAGATTAAATTTTTTTTAGAAATCTAGTATTATTTCGATGTTTTGTTGGTGTTATCTTGCTATGAAATTTTTATGTGATAACAAAAAATTCTGTAATTAAAAAGCTGATTTTCAAAAATATTTGCTGTACTTTATCTATAATCTCATTTAATGAAGAAAGTGGGTTTTCATAGAGTTGGCCAAAATCTTTTCAATGAGGCTGTGATTGTCACAGTATAAGTACATCATATGTAAATGTTCATGAACTCTTGATTAATCCTTTATTTCCATTTACAGAAAGGATCAGGGGAGCGGCTTGTGTACCAGTACCACTACACAGACTGGCCTGACCACGGGGTACCAGACTTCACCCTCCCTGTCCTTATGTACGTGCGCAAGTCTGCTGCTGCCAATCCAGAGAGCGCTGGTCCTATACTTATTCATTGCAGGTTCGTATTTTGATATTTGCTTTGCTTAAAGCTAGTATGTTGCCAAAATATAATGATGTCTGAAAGAAAGATTAGAGTCATGCTAAACCTATTCTAACAACCAATTGTACTTAACTGTCATGCTAAGCTCAATGCATGAGGATAAATTACTTCCAAAATGTAAACAAACAGCTTTTCATGGACTCTCTAGCCTTAACTTTGTTGAGTTGCTTTCATTCGACTAATTCTGTGATTGAAATTTATGAAGAATGCAAATGCATAATCATCATTTAATTATGATGACCTATTGTTATCACCAATGAAATTGTCGTTGAGAATAATTATGGCACAAGCAGATTAAGAATAAAGCAGTTGTCCTTCAGATATTGATTAAATTTAGTCTTTATGTTCCGCGCCACTGAAACCTCCAAATAACTTTCACTATATTTATTTGAGCTGATGGAGCATTAAAAGTCAAATTCACTCACTCTTTGTCGGTTGTAACATGAATTTTTTGAATTGTGAATATTAATGCATGTTTTTTTGCATATTTTCAGTGCTGGAGTAGGCAGAACTGGGACATATATAATGTTAGACACAATGATGAGACAGATAAAAGACAAAAACTCTATTAGTATCTACAATTTCCTATGTCATATACGACAGCAGCGCAACTACCTTGTACAAACGGAGGTAAGTACTCCTCCTTGAAATTAACTTGCTCTGTGACGATCTGTCAAGTGCATTAATCTGCAGCATTTTGTTCACCTTAATCATCTCCATATGCATAATATGCTGTCTAATCAAATATCAAATCAAATTGTTTCGTATTTTGTTGATGATGTTAAAAGTTTAGTCTTTAGACATTCTTTGCGAGCTTATAAAAAATCGTATCCATTGTGTGTCTACTTATGAGTCACTTTAATTTACAACAGTGAGGAACTGTTTTCGCTATTTCCTCTGGAATGTTTATTGATTTAAATTTGCGAGCAATGCTTGACATACAAATAGTTATAATTCTGAGTGTTCTCAACTTTTTAATAAAGATATCACACTAATAACTCTCAATTTCCGATTTTGACTTGATGCCCCTAAAAGGCCATTCTGGTGCCGATGTGGCGTAAAACAAAAACTCGCGCTAACTTTTGACTTTTAGTTGTATCGCCTGCTCACGTATGCATATTGTTTCAGGACCAGTACATCTTCATCCACGATGCGTTGTTAGAGTACATTCTGAGTGGGGAGACGGAGATCAAGGATTCCAATTTGGTCAAGTACATTGAGGATCTCAACATGTTCAAGGACAGTGGTCCCACGTTGATGGAAACCCAATATAAGGTTTGTTTTCTTAGAATGAATATGGATTTAACTTAGACAATCTCTCTGACAAATACTTTTCAAAATGAGGGAGGATATCGGCTCATTTGGTCCTGGGTTCAAATCGAGCTTGGCCTGTTCGAGCCGGCTGAGGTCTCCTGGATTCTTCGATCTATGTTGGGAAGCAGTTTCCGTGAAAGGACAAAATTATAATGTGGAGCAATTTTACATGTACAGGTCAAGATTTTGATTCAAATTGATTTTGTAAGATTCCCAAAGTCCGACATTTGGTGGCATTGCCTGGATTCTGACACATTTTTAATGGAGGTGTGTACACATCTCCATTTATGCAGTCACACAAGAGAATGGGAAGTTTTGGCGTGAAATTTGAAATTTGAGCATTTTCAGAATGTCTTTTGGGCCCTGACTTGGCCATTTTGTTTGGAGGTGTTTGGTGTCAAGTCATACACTTAGCTTGATTATAGAGCATGCATCTGGCATAGGAATGAATCGCAGACATGTTGTAATTTGGATGTGTCTTCCTTTACAACCTGCTTGGATCCACTGCAGGCAGCATCACACATAGCCGTATTGGCCACTGTGCCTAAACTCTGGTACTTGTGTATATGATATTTTGCACATGAATGGGTCTTATAGCATATATGTGCCATTTGGTGTTCATATTTAAGCAATTGGTACAGTTTTTGTAAAATATTGAAAATTAAAAAAATTTTTTTTTTTTTTCGTTTCCCGAACAGAAATCCGAAATGGTTATACCTATGGGCATGAAAATCTACCGTAATATACATTAAATACCCTCAATGTGCCTTTTGGGGGTCTAAATGCTCGTTCAAAAATTAATAACAGCAAATTCAAAAATTTGGAAAAAATGTAATTTTTTTCAATGCTCCATAATTCCGTCTATTTTGGAGTTAGACCTCTGAAATTTTGCATTTAGATATCTTAATTATACCTCTTTAAAAAACTTAACTCATTTGGAGGGCCAATCTGATGAAATTTTAATAAAAACAAAAAAAAAAGGAAAAATTAGAATTTCTGATATTTTTCTCAAATTTTGGCTTATCGCAAATTTATGCTAGTGAATAAATTGGTAGACTTAACAAATATTTTGGTTAAACATATTTCGGTAGGCCTAAGTTTTATAGCCATGTATAGTTTAGTGTTAACTTTTGTTTTGGAACTCAGTTTTGTCAGAGTCCATTGGATATTGATGGATGTCAGTAACATTGTATCCAGTGTTCCATACTGAGACAACTAATTCTATTAGTGGATCGTGTATGTCTAAGATTCCCAGTCTTCTCATCTCATAATCACATGATGGTCTCCAAGATGATTGTGTAGCTTCTTCCACAAAAAGGAGGTTGAGCTACCTGGCAGATGACAAACATTTCCATGCATCATTTTAAAGCTCTTTCCAAGTTCTTTAATGAAATGTATTCAATTTTACGTATTAACTATGCCAAATGGCCATTTTGTGGCTTGAAAATGGATTATCTGTAAAAATTCTGAAAATTAGCTCACAATATATATATATGCCTATATATTAGCAACAGCTGGTTCTTGGCACTGAGGGAAATTGTCATTTTTTGGGGATATGAACTTAGGAAACTACTCCACCTCCATTTTGAACCCCTGGGTTCTTGTCATGTAATAACTTTTAATTGTCCTTTATTGCTCAGCCAACACTGTAAGTGGTACCAATCTTTAGCTCAGTGCTGCTTCTCTCATATCCAGCTATTGTAAAGGTGAAAATACTTCATGTTATTCCATTTCAATTTTTTTGGTTCTCTTTTCAGTTTGCGATGAGCTTCAAGCCCAAGGATTTCCATATATCTTCAGCGACATTGCCAGTCAATGAACCGAAAAATCGAACCAAGTATTTACTACCCGTGGAACTGTCTCGAGTGCGGTTACCCACACAACCTGGGGAGGAAGGGTCGGACTACATCAATGCCTCTTATCTGCAGGTGAGTACAGTGACTACAATGTAGGAGGGGGAAGGGTTAACTTTCGTCAAATAAACGTTGAAATGTTTCTAATTTGGTGGTTTGGAACCTTCTGCCAATTTTTTATAATGTAAAAAAAAAAGAAATTTTTTTCTGTCGGCAGAAAATCTATTGTGTCAGTGGGTCTGCGAAGCTGAGAATCAATTATGTGTGGCCTTGGGTCAGCAGTGACGAACAAATTTTCATTTTCTAGTTTCTGTAACATCATTGATTTTCGATTCCAGGGTTACAATAGGAATGAAGAATTCATCGTGACTCAGCACCCCATGGAGTCCACCATCCAAGATTTCTGGAGGATGGTCTGGGACAAGAACTGCATGACGATCGTGCTGCTTTCTTCTACGGCTGATGAGGTATGGCTGGCTGTGTTGTAAAAATGGTGATCAGAATAAAGACCTCATGAATATTTTATATCAAATTTTGTGTGTCTTGAAAGTCTGCTGTTCAGCTGGCCTTCATGATAGGTATCATTCGTACAATTATCAATTGGTAGCTTCACTCCAAATGTTTTGTTCCCCAAGTTGTTCCACTTCTGCTGGAGGGAGGGTTGGTCTAGTGGTAGCGTGCTGGACTGCCAATCGCCTTGTCCAGCGTTCGAATCCAGCTCTTGCAGGGTCACCTGGGCCTATGTTGGATGGCTCTTTCAATCATCCTTCACCTCATTGCCGTGTCCTCCTCCTGTCCTAATTAGCTTTCCAAGTGCAAAAATACAGGACGTAGAGCCCCAATCATCCATCCATCCATCCATCCATCCATCCATCCGTGTTCCACTTCTGCCACTGCTGTCACCTACTGTTTTTTTGGACACATTCTTGTGCACTGTGCAGTAAACTGTACCAGAAATTAGTCTGAATTACTATCAAGCTCTCTTTTGTCTCCTTAGCTGTGTTGGCAAGAGAATTTTAACAGATCTTTAATTATATCTTGTCTCATTATCTACTCCTAGGACTGTCCGGAATTCTGGCCGCAGAAGGATGCCACGATGGAATACGGCCACTTCACGGTATCGTTCATCGACGAAAGTCATCACCTTGGGCAAATCCACCGAAGTTTCTTATTACAATCCACCCAAGATGATTACGAGTGTACGACAAGAATGATCGCCACGACCATGTGGCCGGAGAACTGTTCGCCTCTGTCCTCTTCATTCGAATTGACGCAGTTGGTCAAAGGATGGCAGCAAGAGAACCAAGAGAGCCAGGGCCCCACAGTAGTCATTGACAAGTAAGTTTGGATTCCAATGGTTATTTCACTCGTTTCTGATTGGGGTATTATTTTGGAAATCAACTTTTTTTTCAGGAGATAAAAAAAAATTGTCAGCAATATTAAGAGCATAAAATAGGGTGAAAAAGATTTTAGCATATTCTCTAATTTCATATCCACAGACTCATTATTCTGCAGGCATGTGACAGTTCAGTGAAGCCTCGCAAGTCATTGGAAATTAAAGTGATCAGTGTCATATTGTTGGTTTATTGAGGTCTACTGATTATGATTGGTCCTATAGAAGACTGAATACACTTATTTCTGCTGGTGTCTTGATTGTAAAGTGCATTCGCCAGATTGCTACTCAGTGGTGCCCTCTTGTGTAAAAGTTACATATTTTTCAAGCATTGGGCGATTCAGGGTTTCCGATTTGATTACTGGAGTAAATATGCAGAAACCATGAATGTCACATTGTGCCATGCCATTCTAGATTTCCAGCTGACACTCGGTTGCTTTTGATTAGAAAACTCTTCATACGAGTGTGTGCATAGCCTCAGTTGAAATTTATCAGAATAAAAATGATACTGCCAAGTTCCAACTAATGCTATGAGCTCCCCATTGCTTACACTTTATTACCTTTCTTGAAACTTCGTAGGTACGGAGGAACGCAAGCTTCGACATTCTGTGCTCTGTTCACGTTACAAGACCAGCTTAACCATGAGGGCAGTGTGGATGTCTACATGGTGGCTAAGCTCTATCATCTCAAGCGACCGGGCATTTTCCCTAAATTGGTGAGTTTGTTTATAATCCCTTTTGTAAGGGACTGTGTAACTTATCGTTCTAGAAGTGATATTTGTGATGTTTTACCATTGGATCAGTGTTAAGAGATGCTCAAAAACTGCTTTTGGAAGTGAAAATGTACCGCAGCAGGTTAAATTAGAGGCATACATATGTGATACCAATAGCTGACCGTTTTCGTTTGTTTTACATAACATTATGCACACTCAGTTATTAATGGGTCTTAGTGTTGTTGTAAGTGTGTGAACCCTTCACTATTTTAATGTTGAAGCTCAGCATTGATCTAATGGTGAAACCATCACAGGGTCCGTTTGTAAACATTGATTTTACCATCCAGCACCATCTAAATGTCTGAATGTGTTTCATAAAGGAAATATTTCATCTTAAGTCTGACAATTTTTTTCTCTGTCATTTTCAGGAGGATTACAAATTATTATACAGGACTCTAGAAAGTGTGTGTGAGGATCAGACGCCGGCCGGCGATCGAGACTCTGGTATAAGCAATTGCAATAATTATTCCGCTACCATGCCGCCCTCCCAGTACACGAGCAGTTCGTTGAACAAAGAGACTCGGCACGAGACGTCCACTATGTGACGAACACTCTAATTGGAGGATTAACATGTGTCGCAGGGTCCTGTACTCTCATAAGACAATTTCAGATCCCTACGAACCATTGAGAGTCGAGGGAAGGTGATATCATGATGTTATCGTGATATAAGATACAGTATCGTTGATATAAAATGTGATAGCATTGATGTATGATATCATGTATGATACGGTATCATCAACAATTCAACACGTATGGCATAATATCATCGAAGTATGACCGATTGTTTCATACAGATTCATGAACAGATTTATGATATTACGAACGGTACCTCCGGCTTTTTAAAGAAAAAGTATTACAACTGTTATAAGCGTATAGGAGCTTATATAGGTTATGAAGTACAGTGAATATAGTTTACTGATATTGTGGTCCCATCTCACTGCCAGCATGAACCATTTTCTAACAATCTTGTTCGTGTCATTACAATTTATGTACAAACAGTGATTGTTCAACAGTTAGGTAATCTTATAAACCGAATTATAATATGCCATAAAGTATAAAAAAAGTCCTCGTAGAAGAAAATACTACACCCCAGGAACCCACGATGAAGTCCTTCAATACATTTATAGATATCTGCAAATTCACATCTTTGGAAGTGGAAGAATGCTCCTGGAAATTTTGTAGTTTTATGAATTGATTTATGCGACTTGTAAAGTGATTACAATGATTATATTATATAGGTGATTATAAGCAGAGCTGATCCATGGAGCTACACACAGACGCCATTTTGTGCAATCGATCGCAGTGCCTCTAGTGGCAACGGGAAGAGAATGATGGTTTTCGAAGGCAAGTCCGCTTTGTGTCCACTTACAATTCAGCAAGAACTTTCCCAAGAAGCCTGGTTTTGTTCCAGCCACCACTTGCTGAATATCAGGTAATGGAGATGGCTTCCTGCTTCTTTTAAGATAGCCTCATCCTTTCGCTACTTCAAGAAAATGGCGGCCAGTTAAACGTAACATAAGTAGTTCAATCTACCTCTGCCAGGTAGCTGCACAAAATGGTGGGCGATTTTTAAGTCGATACTTGTCAATGCGAAGTTTATGTGTGCGCTAACTCCTTGCATTAGCTCTGCAATAAGTGATTATAAGCAAGTGATTGTAAGATAAGTGATTATTTGATAGGTAACAAGTGATTATATAAGTTCAGGGCATTTGTAGGACAACCAGAAAATGTCTGCTTTTTGTCATGATATTTTGTAAGGATGCAGCACTGTGATTTTATACTCTTCTTTCTGGAAGAGGAGGGCTGGCGCAAGCCACGGTAATGTAACTTAAGTAGGTGGTCTCGTGCTTTGCTCGGAGCTGGACGTTTTTATCGCAACGTATATCGCATCAGTCTGACTGGATGCCTAGTATGTGCATAGAATTTTGGTTTCGATTTGTGATTCGACTTATTGTATCAATTCATCATCATTAGTAAGGGCATCCGAATATATATTATTATATATACATATTTGTTTTAGCCAAGCTACTGTGTATTGTGATATGCGTGTCGCTGAAATAGTACATACTAAATTAATACCTACTGTAGTTTATATTAAGATTTAATGATTTATCTTTTGTGGAGGTTTTGTTCAAACTTAGTCACATTTCATGGTGCGCCTCAAAGCACTCCACAGTGGATTTAGTTCCCGGCTACATCTTAGTCTCTTAATACGCTAGGATACCGTACGTCGGAACAATTGGCAAAAATACTGATACATTGCTAGTCATTTTGTGTAATATTTTGTTGCATTTTTTTGTATGTCGGTCTTTCGTTGATGTTTGGTTTGTAGTTATTTTACATTGTCTGCTACAGACCTCAATTTTAATCTCTGATGTACATAATTACATAAACTTTAGACGATATGGTTTTTGTAAAGTTTGTAATTTAATTCATGGTACCTGGTGCTAAATTTTGTTCCAATGTGACTAGGATCGGCATTGAGAAGTTGTAATTTCTTGTTTATAATCTTGTTTTCAATCATCCCACTCATATTATTCATAATATTGATTCAAATGATTTGTATTTTCATGATAATGAGCTTCATTTTGCAATTCATGAAATTTTGTTGTTTCAAATCAGTCGATTGATACGTTTTAATGGTTTGATTTGAATGATATTTATTTAACGCACAAGAATATTTCCAAGCAACCAGTGAATCGCCACTTAATTATCATTTCAGCTACTTGCTCTGTAAGATAATCATTGCCATTCAACCAATCAAGTAAAAGCATAGTGATATACATCATCTTATAAGGACAGATTGTAGACATGCCATGTCATTGCTCTCGCACATGAAACTGGAAAGCAAAAGAAAATGATATTAAAGGAAATAAGAAACGTTTGTCTGATGTTCTATTCAGCACAGATAATGAATAATTTGGGCTTTATGTCCTATATTTATGCACCTTCACAGTACAGAGAAAAGTCATTCTATTCATGGGAACTTCTCAGCTAAATTTAAAATCTTGTGGGTACTACTTTGTGGAAAATAGGCAAGAAATTATTAATCATAGTTGCCACTATTTTTAATGAGGATATAGCGATTAATATGACGGCACTGATAGTGTAATATTTTGAAAGTCATGGAGTATTTAGGAGTAAGTTAGCATACTCATTGATCTATTCAATTTTGATAATGGTAGCGTAAATCTCACTTTGTGGCTTCGAAGAATTCATATTGCATTTTCAGTTCATGGTTCGTTTTAGAATTAATCATTTAGCAAGGCCGTTTTCCATAGCATAGCTCTGGCAGAGATAATCATATGTATTGCATTTGACTTGGGTCCGTATAAATTCATGTACGTTAAATTCAAACGTATAGATTCATAATTTCATATGTGAAATTTATGTATGTCTAATTCATATGTACTGACTTAATTCGAGTTATAGGGTATTATGTATGTCCTCTACCAACAAGGGTTTGCTTAACATATTTTTGTACATAGGCAATGATATTTTGTCATTTTGTATGTGTTTTAATTGTTCGGATAACCATGTTTCTGAAGTGTCAGTATTTTTAATGCAGATCTGTTCAAACTTCCGTTAAGTTTTGTTGCTGGCTTGTTTTACGATATTCTGTTTCATGTTTTTATGATACATGTCATGCTTCATTGGTTATTTATATATAAAGTGTGAATGCGGAATTGCCAGCATTGGTTCAGAAACGGCTGATTGCAATTATAGAATTGCCTGTTGCAGTGCTGATTTTGTACTAATTACATACTAATTAAAGTGTCTATCTATCACAGAGGACTTAGTATAGAACTTGCCACCAATTGTTGGACGGTTATTTTAACTTGTATCGCAGCAAACTGCCAGGAAGGTGTTCACGTTTTGCAATGAGATAACCTCATAACAAAACGATACCATAACATGAAGAAACTTATCCTATTCCAATAATCTTGTTCGAAAATTAGTAAAGCAGTTGGAAATGTGAATTATGATATCATAATGTTTAATTCTTTTTGGGAATGATGTAATGATATCGAAAATGATGGTCTTATCAGTAATCGTAATGGATTTTATTGTTTTCATCTTTTTAATAGTCTTTGTAAGTGGTTGATTTTACTTCGGTTTTCCATTTTATATTGCAATTTCACTTCTAATTTTATCAAATTTCAAGTATTTAAAATATTTCTCCGTGTTCTGTTTATGTTAGGGATGAATATCTTAGTTTTATCTCAGAAGTTTGAATGATCATTGGTAAAAGACTTTGATAAATGTTTTTATTGTATAATTTGGTAATTACGTTACTTTAGCAATAAGAATACTGATGCTAGTCAAGGAAGATGTGTGGCTGGATGGTATGTGTGTTTGTTCACTTTAATAGTCCCTCAAACAATGTTGAAAAACTACTACATTAAACAAATGAACTAGTTTTTAAGTCACTTTTGTAGAAAACTAATCTATCAAATCATGGTTATATATGATATGATATGATATACATATTGGAATATTGGAATATTGGAATGGAGTATTAGTTAGACGACTCTATGTGCCACATGGTTTTTATATCGAGACATAATACACATACAGAGATGCTATGAAATGCTTTGAGACGAAACAGCTGCCGCGGAGGTGTAAAAATACTCGAGTGTCAAATGTACATAAGATGAAACTGCCGCTGGAGCATTGAAGTTTTATTGTACTGCCCACCTTTTAGCTAAATTATTATATTAACAGGGTTCTCTCCATGTTGATACAGTCACTACTTCTGTTGTGTTTGTAAACTTTGTAGAAGTGGTTTAAGAACTCTGAATATTTTACCTCATGAATTCAATAATAGCATCTGATCGTTGGTTTATAAAATAAAATTAACACTATTAAACAATAGCTAGTAATTTATGGAATTCTTAGCCCATTATCATAATTTGTAGATTTATTAATATGGTTCCTTTTAACCTCCCAAAAAAAAAATTCTCTGAAAAAGGTATATTGTATTGTTACCCTCATGCAAAAATGTCATTCTGTATGTAAACTGAACGGGTGGTAATTTATGAAATTCTTAGACTACTTATATTAAGAGTAAGGTCCAACCAATTAAAATTTCTTCGATGTTTATATTATATTTAGAGCGACTCCAACCAATTAAAATTTCCTCGATATTTATATAATATCTTGAGTGAATTCGAACCAATAAGAATTCTTCTTTCATAGAGTGACTCTCTTACAAATTTCCCTATTTGGCAAAATATCTGAAAGTAGCTGGAAGTTTTCCTTCTTTTGGATCCAGAAAAAGAGGAAGACTTAGGCATTGATTTCGTTTCATATAATGCATTGAAAAACTCTTTTGTAGCTAAGAAAAGAATTTCCCCTTGAAGTTTCGAGTGTTTTCAGTTTAGAGGTGGAGCATTGACCTCCTTAAGTTGGAGAGTTAGTGCCTCTTGACAGTCACAAGGAAGTTTTTTTATGGTAATTTTATCCTAGCGAATCTTTTTAAGGACATGCACATTTTTATTGTTTTATTTAGGAGCTGAGGAGAGGTTAAAAATAATTTATATGTCTTAAACATGGAGAGAACTTTGTGTAATATAATATTAAATTTTATAGCTCTTTAGGTTATGGTGCGTTAATTGTGTCAAAGGGAAATAAGGCGTGCTTGAGGACCGTTTTAGTACATTGTACAAAGTTATTAATGTACAATCTAAATATATATTATATATTACACATCATGTTGTCATCTGATAAACCCTTATTTATGAATGCTAGTAAGAAGATTAAATCTTCACATGTGGCGAAAGTGATTGTAAATAGTCCCGTATAAATGAGTCACTCTTCAGAAATGATGCAAATGTAATAGTGATGAAATTACCCACCCACCTGGCACCAGAAAGTGCTGACTTTTATTTCTAAAATCACCTAAAATGTGTGAGAAAGTGTCATTGTATGTCTGAGTCAAGAGATTGGACTGTGTGCACGAAATGTGACTTTATATAATATCCGTTCATGAATATTACCACTTTAATAGATTTATAAAGATTCTGCTTGAATTTGTAGCTATCTGAAATAGATTCAGAAATTCTAAACTTTTCATTAACAAAAACTCTGTACTAGCCACTCTGTAGTTTGCTGGAAACTACGAAAGTTTCATATAGCATATTACACAAAAATCAGCGATTGAATAGCCACTGAACGGAAATAATCGTGAAATAACTTTTGAAGTTTAGATATACTGTAAAGAAAAAGAGCTATTCAGGAAAAGCTAAAAACAGATTTGAAATTTCTTGCTTCCTGATAGTGTTATTTTTTAAAATGCCCCATTTTAAAATTTATCGAATAATGAACTTCCTTTCTTCAGCTTGTATAACAAGTGCATGAAGTGGGTTGCAAAAATGTATATTTCAAAAATTAAATTAATGCATATATTACTTAATTGTGTCTGATGAAAGTTCAAATCATTTTTCACAAAACTTAATATTTCGTACCGTAAATTGCAGTTTGAATTTTCAATTTGGAAAGCCCCGATTTCTTACTGATTGGGAACTGTATTTACTCAAATGAAACCCCCCCCCTTATGCTTATAATAATTATTTTTAAATAATAGTGTTCCGATGAATATCTTTCATCATAATTTGTTTGTATCATTCCTTGTTTATTACAAGTGGTTTTTCTTAAAATTTAAATCAATATCTATCTGTCTTGACTTTTGTCTTGAAAATAAGAATAATATTGTAATCATTATTTAAAAAATTTACTGATGTAATACATATTTTATGGCAGATTGAAAAATTTATATTGAAAAATCACTATAAATTATGATAATGCATTTTCAAAAATCTCTTGGTGCGTCGAGTGGATTGAATGCCCGAAATTTTGTAAGATAGGTAAAAATATATATCTGATATAATTGTATGTGTGTTAGGAGTGTCTTTTAAGCTTGCATTTTTTGCAATCAGTCTAAATATTGATCAATTCCTAAATATTGGTCATATGATTCAACTTGAATAAAAGTTATAGATATGTGTGCGAATACTTTGTATAAATGCTCTTTATGTGAAAATGCTCTGTATGTGTAAATGCTCTCTATGTGCAAAAGAATGTATGCTGAGCGCAGATGATAATCTTGTACAGTGAAAAGCAAATGGATGTATGAATATCATGTGAAAGTGTTGTCGTCTCTAGATCATTATAGATTTGTGTATCCTATTTTTTAGACAAGGACGTTTAAATATTGTTTTATGAATTGTAACTATGATGTGAATTTCCTATAAAATATGTCCCGTGAATATTTGAATTGTTGTTTTTTAAGTCCCAACATGGTTGATGTGACTGATCTGACTGAAGTTTCGCATTATGTGACTGGAAGATGTTGTGATGAGATGGTAAGGTTGTGAGTCAACTACGATTTGCATCTTGTTCCCAAGAGGGAGTTGGGGCAGGGGATTAGGTCAGTTGGTAGCGCACTGGACTGTCAATCACAGGGTCCTGGGTTTGGTTCCCACTCTAGGTGTCTCCGGGACTCGTTAAGTTTTCATTGCAGTTTCAATCATCCTTCGCCTCATTGCTGTGTCCTTCTCTTGCCCTAATTGGCCTACCAAGTGCATAAATGCAGGACGTATATCCACGACCGTCCATCCATCCTCTCATCCTAATTAGCCTACCCCATATGTGCAGGGCTTGAAGCCCCAATCACCCGCTATCCCCGTTGGTACTGCTCTAGGCTGGTAATTTACTAAAGCTTTGATCAACCTTCAAAAAGTGCCTCCTCTCGTACCTCGCTCATAGATATTTCACGCGAGATACATGTGTCGCAAAATGCTTGTCTTTTAATAGCATGTGAATATCATCAGATTGTGGATCAGCATTATTGGAATTGCTCTGAAGTTACAAATGTGCATCAGACTGTGTTTGCCAGCGGAATTAAATAGCATTCCGCTTTAAATAAGCTGATTCACCTCTTTGAAAATGTTTCCAAAGTCAAAACAATGGCATGGGAATTTCTTCAAATGGTTGTGAAATTTGTTTGTGTGATTTGTTTCTTGTTCACAACTTCACATGAAGTGATTCTGCTTGACATCTTTGTAATTTTAGATTTTACTTGGAAGTGTTTTTGCTATTTGTTATGTCTCTAATAATCACTTTGGAATGTGAAGTTCATCTGATGGTGAATCAAAAAATGTTAGTGCAGTTTGACAGCCTGGTATTTTATGGATTTTTTGAGGCGCCTTCTTTCCTTTCTGAACTGGTTCAGTTTCATTTTAATTGATAAAATGCTGTGCTACATTGCATGGTGCAGTAACGTGGCAGCACTAGTACTGTTTCATCATGGCTGCCCTTGGAAAGAGGAGCTTACTTTGCATGTTGAAAAATGTAATTTCTGGATAATTGTGGCAATGACAGGACAATTTGAGATGGGCCGATTGCAATCAAGGACATTAATTGTCAACCAGGATAGTAATTGTGGCATTCACTACCTTCACAATTGCAATTAACGGCAATTAAAGGCCGCTGATTACCGATTTCAATACACAAACCTTTGATGTTTACCTGACGGACCATAAAATTGGCAATAAATGCTATTGAGAGGTAGGTGCTTTTCTTCTAACTGTGGCACAGCTTAGTTGAGCCAAGTAAGGATAATTGGGATGAGACAGATGATGATTTCAATCGTTTGTTTGAATATAAATTCATATTTTCAACTTGCAAAACTCACTTGTTTGATCTCAAGCAGCCATGATTACCCAGCATACTTCACACAGGATCACAGCCAAGTGCTGCCACGATGTTGCACCATGCATTGGCATGTGAATCTCATCAGATTTTGTGGATCAACAGAGAGTTCAGCGCCATGGTCATCTGAATTGAATGCAATTTCTAGTTCATTGATCACGCACAATTGCAGCTAATTCAATTCTGAAAATGCTTTGAGAATGTAGCATGTGATTTTCATCAAAGAAAAGGTTTAGTTTGTCAACGTTGGGTTTGCTTGGCATTGCTCAGATTTCTGTTCTGTTTCTTTTACTTCTGAAGTTCTGTACTGATTCTGGGTAGTTTACAAGGAAATGTTATGACAGTTGTTTAGGAAGTTCTATTGCCTGGTCTGGTTTGCAAGGGAAATATTTAGGCTGTTCAATTACCTGGCCTATTTTACAAGGAACTTTTTCTGGCAACTGTTCAGACAGTACTGTTACCTGGTCGGTTTACAAAGGAAATGTCATGGCAGTTGTACAGGCAGTTCATTTGCCTCGTCTGGCTTACAAAGGAAATGTTGTGGCACTTCTTTAGACAGTTCAGTTGCATGGTCTGGTTTGCAAAGGAAATGTTGTGGCAGTTGTTCAGAAAGTTCAGTTGCCTGGTCTGGTTTACAATGGCCATGTGACAGTTGTTCAGGCAATTCATTTGCCTGGTCTGGTTTACAAAGGAAACGTTGTGGCAGTTGTTCAGACAGTTCAGTTGCCTGGTCTGATTTACAAAGGAAATGTAACAGCAGTTGTTCAGACAGTTCAGTTGCCTGGTCTGGTTTACAAAGGAAATGTTGTGGCAGTTGTTCAAACAGTTCAGTTGCCTGGTCTGGTTTACAAAGGAAATGTGACAGTTGTTCAGGCAGTTCAGTTGCCTGGTCTGGTTTACAAAGGAAATGTGACAGTTGTTCAGGCAGTTCAGTTGCCTGGTCTCGTTTACAAAGGAAATGTGACAGTTGTTCTGGCAGTTTAGTTGCCGGGTCTGGTTTACAAAGGAAATGTGGCAGTTGTTCAGGTGGTTCAGTTGCATGGTCTGGTTTACAAAGGAAATGTTGTGGCAGTTGTTCAGAAAGTTCAGTTGCCTGGTCTGGTTTACAATGGAAATGTGACAGTTGTTCAGGCAATTCATTTGCCTGGTGTGGTTTACAAAGGAAACGTTGTGGCAGTTGTTCAGACAGTTCAGTTGCCTGGTCTGGTTTACAAAGGAAATGTTGTGGCAGTTGTTCAGACAGTTCAGTTGCCTGGTCTAGTTTACAAAGGAAATGTGACAGTTGTTCAGGCAGTTCAGTTGCCTGGTCTCGTTTACAAAGGAAATGTGACAGTTGTTCTGGCAGTTTAGTTGCCTGGTCTGGTTTACAAAGGAAATGTGGCAGTTGTTCAGACAGTTCAGTTGCCTGGTCTGGTTTACAAAGGAAATGTGACAGTTGTTCAGACAGTTCAGTTGCCTGGTCTGGTTTACAAAGGAAATGTTGTGGCAGTTGTTCAGACAGTTCAGTTGCCTTGTCTGGTTTGCAAAGGAAATGTTGTGGCAGTTGTTCAGACAGTTCAGTTGCCTGGTCTGGTTTACAAAGAAAAAGTTGCAGCACTTGTTTAAGCAGTTCAGTTACTTCCAAATCCTGGGTCCAGGCAACAGTTTCAATCCTTTGGCTCTCATTGTCCAGGCTCATTGTCCAGGCTCATTGTCCTCCTGTCGTTGCCTTGCTTAGAAATAGTGGATGTAAAGCCCAATTTTCCATCCATCCAACATTTGCCATATGTTTCGTTTTTCAATGTACTCTCAGTGGAATGTCAAGAACCATCATGAAATGTTCAAGACCTCGCCATCTCTGGGCTTCCCCTGCCTCCCTCGGGGCGAGTCTCATTTCACATGCTCAGCATGCTGTAAATCTTGGTTTCCTTTTTCTGAGGGTTTGTGAAATGGTTGTTTCCCCAAAGCAAGTGAGCTAAAACTGCTAAACATAGCTGAAATGGGTCATGCACACTGAGCCATGTCAAGGCAACTGTTTTTGCATGGAGCTTGTAGAAGTTTGCTGAAACAGGCGCTTGGCTGGTTATTATAAGTTGCTGAACCCTGGTTACAGAACTCTCAAGTTCTTAAAGGAAGTTTTGTTCTTCATGTATGCTCCATTTTATGAAATTTTGAACTTGGTGAGTATGAATTCAAACTTGATCGACTTTGCTTCATGCATTTCTTTGCTTTCAGCATGTTTAGGCTTAGCTTGGATGTCTTTGTCCTTTGTTACACTGTGCTCTACACCAAGCATTTGGTATTGTAGACCCTTTTGTGCCAGCAGCTTGTACATGTTGCAATGTGACTGCACATATGGTGGATGGATGGTTGGGCTGTACGTCCGGTAATTGTCAGCTTGGTGGTCGAATCAGCTTTGAATTTCTGCATATATGGTGGATGGTTAGGGCTTTGCATCCTGTATTTGTCAGCTTGCTGGTCGAATTAACCTGGCATTTATGTTGCAATGTGACTGCGCATATGGTGGATAGATAGTTAGGGCTTTGCATCCTGTATTTGTCAGCTTGCTGTTCGAATTAGCCTTGAGTTTATGTTGTAATGAGACTGCGCATATGGTGGATGGATGGTTAGGGCTTTACGTCCTCTATTTGTCGGCTTGGTGGTCAAATTAGCCTTGAATTTATGTTGTAATGTAACTGCACGTATATCATGTATATGGTGGATGGATGGTTAGGGCTTTGCATCCTCTATTTGTCAGCTTGCTGGTTGAATTAGCCTGGCCTCATTTATGTTATAATGTGACTGCACTTATGGTGGATGGATGGTTAGGGCTTTACGTCCTTTATTTGTCAGCTTGGTGCTTTAATTATCCTGGCTTAAATTGTTATAAATGGCAGGTGGACAGCAATGGGCATGAGTGTGCATGCTAGGTAAAAGAAACTGGCGTCCTATCCAACACAAGTGCAGGATTCTATATGACCCGGCTTAGAGCTGGAATCAAACCTGGGACCCCGCGATTTGAAACAAAGAACACTACACTATTTACTGACCCCTTCTCCCCATACATATTTGTAAATAAGTCAAAATTAAAAAGGGCAAAACAACTGATAAACTGAATTATCCTTTTTTTGTGATATCTAATAAAACTTTCATGCGATATTGGTACTTGCCCACTTGACATACAGATTGTGTCATCACTGATACTTCTCCCTTCTATCTATTTTTATTATCCTTTGTTGTATGATTTAAATTTGACTTTTTTGTCTTTGTCAAGGTTGGGCAAATATTCTTTCTTTGTAACAAAATTGTAATTACTCTTCAGTGCAGTTTACACTGATCATGAACCTCGTGATATCCATATAGATGCCTTTGTATAAGGGAGCATTAGATAGGCCTATGGGGGGGGGGAGCTTGAAGTTTTTCAAAAGAAAAATTTTCTTGCCCCTTGTTGTTGAAATAAATTAATTCTTTCTGGGAAGTCTTGAAATAAGTAATTTCAGCTTGGGGTATTTCTTAACATGGTGAATCTTGATTAAGAAACGAACATTTGAGGAAAATGAATAATTACTGTCACTG
The DNA here is from genome assembly GCA_026936325.1 of Platynereis dumerilii. Lineage (NCBI taxonomy): Eukaryota > Metazoa > Annelida > Polychaeta > Phyllodocida > Nereididae > Platynereis > Platynereis dumerilii. The sequence continues at coordinate 10,328,053 of JAPTHN010000016.1, read as the reverse complement.
TTGCTGTGAAATAAAAATTTCCTTGCGAGGAATACTCCCAAGCCTCCCCCTGATCATCCGATGGTCGCCCCCATACTGTATCAAAATTTTGTTGTGAGACCAACCCTTTGTCTGTGAAGTGGTCCTACTTGGCGGTTCATTGTATTAATGATACATCTAGTCTTCAGAGATGAAGCTTTTTATTAGGGATGGTCTCAGAACACTGGAACCAGGATGGTTATACAAATTATCTTCATACCAGGCAGGCTGATGCAACCTCTTTTCAGCTTTGCCAACATTTAATTGTTTGCACATAAATTCATATTCTTTTTGGCTTGAGCATGGGGGAAACGGTGTGATCTCAATGTCTTCAGCGGTTCAGTGATCTTCTATTCTTGTCATGTTTCCTTGACATTTTTGTGTTGTGAGTTGTGACCTTTTTTTTCTCCCAAGTTGAGTTTGTCAAGTGGGAAGGTCTTCCTTGACTTGAGTGTTTTCCGCTTACTACTACTTGTCAACCCGCTCATGCCCTGGGCAGCTGTCTGGGCAGTTGTCTGGGCAGTTGTCTGGGCAGTTGTCTGGGCAGTTGTCTGGGCAGTTGTCTGGACAGTTGTCTGGACAGTTGTCTTGGCAGTTGTCTGGGCAGTTGTCTGGGCTGTTGTCTGGGCAGTTGTCTGGGTAGTTGTGGCAGTTGTCTGGACAGTAGCTGTTGTCTAGACAGTAGCTGTTGTCTGGGCAGTTGTCTGGGCAGTTGTCTGGGCAGTTGTCTGGGCAGTTGTCTGGGCAGTTGTCTGGGCAGTAAATTTTTTGCTTGAATTGCTTTTGATCTCCTTACTAACTTAAGCTGTTCCAACACAGTTATTGAATCTTGATGTTACGATACCCGTTAAGGAACTTGTACTTAAAATTGGAAATGTACATTTTGTTCTGCTCTGTTTCACGTGGAGAAGTGCAAATGTCCTAAACTTTCCCGAAACCATGCAGAAACTAACAAGTTTAATACTATGCGTGGTTCCAAAAATGTTTTAAAAAAAGGAAGATCTGCTATAAAAAGGAACTTTGCAGAAACAGGCTGAAAAGTTTTTCCCTCTCTTTTCTGGAGCGTAAAGTTTTGAAAAATGCTGCTTCACCAGTGCAATTACTGCAGTTGTGAAAAATGGGACAGCAAAGGGAGGGATGTGAGGGTGATAGCTGATAGGGCTTGATGTCTTTTATTTATGCACTGACTATGGGCTTAATAAGACAGACAAGGACCATGGAAATGAGGTGAGGTGCATGGTAGGCACAGTATGAAACATACGTCCAACACGGTTGCCTGGACCGGGAGTCGAACCTAGGTCTCCGAGGTTAGCCGTCCAGCATGCTACCTCTGAGCTAAGCTAAGGCTTATGCTGGTGCTGCTAGGGACCTTTCCAAACAAATAATATATCACTGCAGTGGTGTCTGTGTTGCAAGACCACCCCTTCTATGATAATGAAGCGGTCTCTCATGGGAGTGCAGCCACTTGTGTGCTTTTTCTAGAAAATACAGGCGCAAGGCAGTCACAGGGTGGTCTTGTAGCAAGAGGTCTTGTACATGGGGACTACTACACTTGATGTAGAAGGATGTCAGTCACATTCACAAGGAGTTCTTACTGTAGGGGATTGCATAACACTGTATATATATATGTCTTTAGTTTGTGTTTCTGCATGTTACTGTCATGCCCGGCTGACAATGTAATGTCTTTTGAACGCACCGTTGCATACTTAGTACGTATGTACTCTTTATCGTTTTAGAGTGCGTGGTACTAAAATATTGCTCTAAATGAAGGTATTCCCAGTTCTATTTGTAGTGTTATCAGTGGTTTCCAACCGTTGTGAAATAAAATGTTTCCAAGTTGTAGGCACCATATATATTGTTTAAAACTTTCTGTTAGTATTAATATTTTGATCAGTACTTGGGACAGTCATGGTGTTCATAAAATTTGGTAAGTTGATTAATTTTGTATGGAAAACGTCATTTAAGTAAGCTGGCTAAGTGGTAATGTTTAGTGGTAATAAGTTAGACTTGAAACTTGTGGTTCAGGGTTCGATTTCTGCTGTTGGCTTATTTCTACATGTTGGATGGCTGTTCCAATCATCCCACACCTGATTGTGACGTCCTTTACCTGTCTGGGTAAGCCCTCCAATGCCCTCCATGCATATATGCGGGGACACTGTACTCACAACCAAAGTCATTTGTCTCTTTCTTAACATATTATGTTTATAGGTGATTGTCTCCTGTGATAAGAGGAATATCAGAACATATTGAAGAAATAACCTTTCTACAAAATGCATATTAATAGACTTTTCTCCAAAGTGTCTTAGAAAGTGTCGATGTTGGTGTAAATGACTGAACAGCATGCGAATATTATCGTTAGTTATTTCTGTATGTTTCCCAAAATGTCTTATATCAGTATATGTACTTGTGTCTACTTGATTACAGTATACTTGATAACTTTCAAGATTAATATGGACGACTTTGTTTATGTTCTAATAAAATAACTTATCAGTTCTGATAAAAAGGTGACTGACTTGACACTCCATGTAGGTATTGGGCATTACTGACAGGGTGTCAAGTTAGGTGAGGAGTATTTTGTACTTTATTCTGTGTTTTTGTTTGGAAATGCCTTTGTGATATTGTTTTGACTGTTTGCTGTCGTTTAAGTCAGTCTGATAATTAATGGATAATTGGAGCTTTATATCCTGTATTTATGCCCTTGATAGGCCAATTAAGACAGGAGGAGGCCATGGCAATAAGGTGAAGGAAGATTGATACTGCCGTCCAACACTGGCAGGCCCAGGTCAACCCCCCCCCCCTTGGACATAATATCAAGGCTTTGATTTTTAAAAAATATGTAATTTGCTCGTTTGGTGAAATACATGTAAATAAATAATTTTTGGGCAGTCTTGAAATAAAAGGTTCTGGTTGGGATATTTCTTAACTGGTTTTACTTCAGTTAGAAAGGAATATTTGAAGCATCACCCATCCGAAATAAATAATTACTGTCAAAGTTACCGTGAAATAGATAATTTCCCACCGAGGAAAACTCCCAAGTCCCTCCCCCTGATTATTAAATGATCACCCCCCAAAGCTGACTTAGTTTTAGATATAGTTCTATTCCTGGACTGCAAGTCACTGTCCATGAATATTCTAATTAAGTTATTTTAGTGTTTTTTACAAGTTGATTTGTCACAAAATGATTAATTACATGGAAAGTCGTTTCTGGGTTAATGGTGGTGTTTCATGAGTAATTTTAGCTTTTTAGAAAGTCCCTGTGTTGAAGTGTGTGCCATACGTATGCTAGTAAGTTTGAATACAGTTTTGGAGAACGGATAACTGAGACTTGTGTACTCTAAAAATATAATGCCCTTCATGGTTGATACATTTTATTTTGTCCACTGTTAAACTTTGACTGAGCATTAATTTGCTGCAAATTTCCAATTAATTTCTCTATTGAAATTTGGACCAATTAATGGCAAACGATATCCCTCTATGGCAAAACATTTGGTGAATAGGCGTATGAACCATTAATTATCATGGGTACTTTCCCAGAAACAAAGGCTGGCTTATTTCCCACATGTGTATATATATTCTAATCTACAGTATGTGCATTGTGCATGTCCGTTTCCTTATCATTCATGTGACAATCATGTATTTGCTGTTTTTTTTCTTTCTTTTGTGATTATGTATGCGAAGTAAATGCACAATGACTAATCCAATATGGCCAATGGTGGTTATGCTGACTCCTATATGCCATATTTCATTTTGAGAACTTACATTCATGTGCCAAAAATGTAATTTTTAAAGGTTTAGTGCTGTGGTAGTCTCCTTGGCTAATTGTCAGCGAGTCCCAGGTTTAATTCTTGCTGTTGGCTTATTAGCCTGGCTGCTGCTAGCCTGTTAATGGTGGATGGCCATTCAGCCATCCTCTGCCTGCCTTGTCCTATGCCTGTTCCATTGAGCCGTCCATGGCAAAAATGCAGGAATATTATTCGACTCATCAACTTTCAGTTTTTAAAATCCTAATAAGCTGGTTAGTGCAAGAATACAGGACATAAATCCATCCTGTCTACCCTTTTTCTAAATTTATCCAAACAATTTGACTGGCTGAAAACTTTCTTAATCTTCATCTGAAGCTATTTACAAAAAGTTAGCTTTATAGTTTTTCTTCCTTCTTTGCTTCTACTTGTAACGGTCACATGAATTTGAATTTGTTAGTGCTCATGCAGCGTCCCTTTTTTGGGCAAATTTATTTATCTTTTTACTCCCCAACTTCTTTTTTCTTTTTTTGCATGACACATTTTGAACTGCCTCTTGCCCTACTGAGATAGAACTTTTCTGCAAAACAACTACTTACAGCACAAGTATTACACTGTCTCACAATATGGAAACATGTTGTTGCAGAACTTTTTCAGCCAGTCAAAATATGATAAAAATGAGGGACTTCATTTTATTGAGTTTTTAATAACAATGATAAAGTAGATGCAGATGGTGGACTCAAAAGTCAAGGTACTGATAAGTTGATAAGAAACATTGCATTTCACTGATGCAAGACAAAAAAAGCAGCCCCTGAACAAAAGGCATTCATAGTTCACAGTTTGATGGACTGATTACGGTTTCTAGCACAGGCTTGAATCTTTCTTTTTTTTTACTGACTTGTTTAAGAGATTTATAAGTACTACATTGTACTCATTTGCATGTGCTGCGCAGTATTTGCCTGCTTACTGCTGCTTACATAAACGGGGTTAAAGTTTATAACCAAAAAATACAATAAAATAGAAAAATACAAGTGCATGTACATCATGCAAATGTAGTTTCATGTAAGGCTACCCTGGAGTGGCCCAGTTTCATGCATAGTTCCTGTTCTCTTTGTAAAACAGGAACATTGGTTAGTTGATACAGTATATGGTGATGGTTTTTGCCTCTTCTGGCATAAGGTTGCAACTGGTTGCAGGAGTAGGCACTCATTGACTGCACTTTGTATGTACACAGAAGTTAGTCTCACAAGGTCATGAACTATTAGGCAAGTAGCTATAAATATGCATTGTTCAAAACTGAAATATTATGATATTTGGAAAAAATACTTCAATTTTAAAGTTTTGGTTTGTCATGGAATCTTTATTCAGTAAAACACTGTAGCCTAGTGTGGGGCTGTAGTGAAAGAACTTTAGTGATCATAACTAATCTTTTCATTTTGTTTTTACAGATAAAATGGCGAATAAATTGACACCGAATGTCCCGGAAGAGACAAATGACATCAAAGAGTACACTTTCGCCGAGGACCTCCTTGGGTTTCTCTGCCTATCGACCTTTAAGGAATGGCTCCAAAAGGATTACGTGTCATCAGATATAGAAGAAGAAGTCATACGTGATGGAAAGAAATTCTTCAAACAAGCGAAGCCTGAGTTTGACGAAAAGGAGTTTTGCGAGGTGAATCCTTTGGAAGAGATCACTCCTGCCGTCAATCCCGATGTCGCAGAAGGTGTCATCAAGCCAGGTGATCACGTCATTTGGCGCACGCTCTACATCTGGCATCACGCGATTGTAGAGAGTGTCGATGGCTTCAATCTGACGGCGGTCTATTTCCCCAAGGATGAAAATGGTAGGTTGTTGATCGCTAGAGACACAATCGACATCCGAGAGATCACCAAGGAAAACAATCTCTACAAGGTCACTTACAACGACGCAGTCAAGAAGTTCAACCCGACCGAATTGGTTCTTGCACGAGCTAATGCATTAGTCGGAATGGACGGCGAGACCCTCCTGAAAAATAATTGCGAAAACTTCGCAACTTTCTGTAAATCGGGAGTCAGCACCTACCAGAAGAATGATTGGTTCATGAACAAAATGCGGGAAATCCTGCGAAGCATATGGGAAAAGGCAAACTTCAAGTTTGTCTCGACTATATTTAAGGTTGGTGTACCAGGTCAGCGGGGGTTTGCAGGTCATGTGTGTCTATGCCACCAGTGCTCGACTCTCAGGCTCACCACCGCAGCATCGAGGTTGTTGGATCTGGTGCCATCGCTCTGAATCCTGTGGGCGCCTTGTTTCATATTAGTTCAGAGTGTCGAGCTAGTGAACCAGCTTCATTTCTGAATGTTAATGGACTTATGAGCATGTGCAACTACGGATGCCTTGTTTCATATTAGTTCAGTGTCAAGTTGGTGAATCAGCTTCATTTCTGAATGTTAATGGACTTATGAGCATGTGCAACCACTGATCACCGGTGGGACGAGGCCTCCAATCACGACGTTGGCGCTGGTGCTCCTGGGTTTGCGGGCGACCGGTGGACAAGCCACCCATGAGCTGCTTCCTTTTGCTGGCCTGGCTCAACTATCTTACGTGTAGTGCAGTGATTTATTCAGTTTTACGTGAGAGTCTAAGTCTTGCCATTGCATGTATGATACCTTTTTCTTTATCGTTTCAGGACAGCGCGGAGTACATGATGAAACTTGAATCTTCTGAGATGCAGAAGGTCTCAAGATATGCCCAAGCCATTGGTTCCGGAGTGATAGTTGCCTATGAAGGGGGCATTTGCATGTGGAACCTTGAGAGACGTTATCGCAGATATTTGGAATCATCCGCAAAGAACGGTACAAAGAAAATGTCCAGGGTTGAATTCATCCGACTGATGCTTGACAAGATTTCTGAGAGATTTTTCGAAGCCCTATTTGGGTGTAAGGATGAAGAAAACATGATGGCAACTGGAAAGTTGTCTTGTCCGGGATTGGGAACTGTCGTTGGGGTCGTTTTGGGGATAATCGGGGGATGCGTGGGAACTGCTATCAGCGCTGTAATTGGACACCCTATTGGAAAGCCGAATATATACGAGAGAACCACGCTCAGAAAAATTAAAGACAGCAAGACTGTTCGCTTAGATGAACTGAAACCTGGTGACCACATTGTCTCCTACGGTGACTTGTACCACCCTAAGTGCCATGGAATTGTCATACAAGTACACCCGAAGGATCAGCATTATCTTGTCGTCCGCCATGCGGAGGAGAGAGGGATCGTCTTAGATGATCTCTTTTACAACGGCTTTGATCCTTTGTTCAAGGTGAAATATCCGGAGGGTGTTGATCCTTATTCTGCGGAGGAAATAGTTCAGAGGGCAATCCAAGAGGTAGCCTTGGAAAGGCACCCTTGGAAGGACTGCAAGGACTTTGTGTGTAGCATGGCTTTGAAAGTGGCTTGAATCCATGACATGCTGTCCTTGCTGGTCCTTCACGGTCCTTCACGGTCCTTCACGATTGTCCACCGAACTGAAAGTGTAGATCTAGTCATCGAAGGTGCTTGTGTACACATGTGTTCAATCGCAAGCTGTCTAACAGCTCTGCGGACACTAACCTGGCCACAGTCTATTAAGCTGATAGCGCCGTGGGGTCTTTCGGTTTTGAAGCCCACGTGAGGTGCCTTTGGGTCATCAGCTCAGAAGAAGTTGTTCTCCTGCAGTGTAGAATTATCTATTAACATCAGGAGCAACTTCGTCAGGTTGCAAGAGTATGTCCTCGCCACCCAAAATTGATATGTTGTGATTCGTATTGCTGTGGCAATTGCAGACTACGAATGGAGTATCAGTTTTGGTTGGAAGCTGACATGCTAGGAACGAAACTCCAACTTAGGCCTCAACCTGGCCGGAAGGTTACTAATGTCTCCATCACCCAAAATTGATATGTTGTGACTATCGTAACATAATCTTTTGAATATCACTTTTGGGTGGTTCTGGGCATTTAAATTTATTAAACATGTAATGTTTTGTAAATAATCAGTATGTTTATTTGCTGAAACTTAATTTTGCTTTTTGATTATACATGCTTAAACTTGATAAAATGTTATACACTACTGTAGCACAAAAATGCATGATATCATTGATATTGAAATTTCCTGTTGGAAGTTTGGATGATCTCTTGTTTGTAGATGATTATTGTGTAAAAAAATGAATATGTTTTGTAATTAACTATGACGTTTCAATGAAGACAACAGATCGTTTTTGGATGTCTGTGGTTCTTGGCCATCTTGGGACAGCAGATTTTTCTTGGCAGGGATATCTTTGGTTCTTGGGACAATGGATTGTTCTTGGCAAAGATGTCTGCTGTTCCTGGGACAATGGATTGTGCTTGGCAGGGATGTATGTAGTTCTTGCAACAGTTGATTGTGCTTGGCAAGAATGTTTGCAGTTCCTGGGACAGCAGATTGTTCTTGGCAAGGATGTCTGCGGTTCTTGGGATCATGGATTTTTCTTGGCAGGGATGTTTGCGGTTCTTGGGACAGCAGATGGTTCTTGGCAAGGATGTCAGCTGTTCCTGGGACAATGGATTGTGCTTGGCAAGGATGTCTGCAGTTCTTGGGGCAATGGATTGTGCTTGGCCGGGATATCTTCTGTTCTTAAGGACAGCAGATTGTTCTTGGCAAGGATGTTTGCAGTTCTTGGGACAGCAGATTGTTCTTGGCAAGGATGTCTGCAGTTCTTGGGACAATGGATTTTTCTTGGCAGGGATGTTTGCGGTTCTTGGGACAATGGATTTTTCTTGGCAAGGATGTCTGCTGTTCTTGGGACAACAGATTGTTCTTGGATGTCTGCTGTTCTTGGGACAGTGGATTGTGCTTGGCCGGGATATCTTCTGTTCTTAAGGACAGCAGATTGTTCTTGGCAAGGATGTCTACAGTTCTTGGGACAGCAGATTGTTCTTGGCAGGGATGTCTGCAGTTCTTGAGACTACAGATTGTTTTTGACAAAGATGCCTGCTGTTCTTAAGGACGACAGATTGTTCTTGGCAAGGATGTCTGTACTTCTAATGATAACAGATTGTTATTAGCAGGGATATATTCTGTTCTTATTGGACTACAACTTGTCCTGATTTGATTGAAATGTTGTTATTGTATGTAAATGCTTGGAAATGCTCTGAAAATATTGATTAATGGGCCTCATGAATTTAAGAGTTCCCATCAATATGTATTGCAATTGATGTGATGTTGTTCTTGAATAAAAGTAATAACACAACCACAGTTTGCCTGCTTGATCAGAAATTATTTAATAACATCTGTAAGTGAAGTATTTATAAAGAATAAACTTTGAAACAACTGTACATGGTTCCTCGCTTTGACTTTCCTAGTTACAAATCAGCACTGTCATCATTCATCACCAGATTCAAGTATACAAGAGAATATATAGTGCACTGTTAAATAAGAGAGAAAAGCTATATATTTCTGCTCTTTAATGCATGTAGAAATTTAATTTCTCTTCAAAAATATAGATATTAAACATGCCTTTTACTTGTTATTTATAAATATATATAATTATGTATTTATACAATGAATTTGACAGTGTAAGATACTGTCAGATTGATGTAAAGCTGAAATTGAACACACAAAAATTTGACAAAAAATCATGTCTGCATATATATTTCACTTTACTAATTGCCTCATATGCAAGAAGTTAATGATCAACATGCTTTAGACAATAATTTAGATTCATCGTGCAGTGAAATAATATAATTTTAACGAAACAAAGACATATTAAAGATTTAAGAATAAAACCAACAAAAAACAGTGAGTCATATTTTCATATTTTACACAATATTTACAAATGTAATGAGTGCATAATGTAATATTTATCGTATTTAGATATGGTGCATCTATAGTATCGATATGTAAAAAGATATGTAGTGTAGAGCGATTAAAAGTTGTTGCAGCAGCAAAAAACATTGTGCAGGGTGAACATGGTGAACGCGAAAATTACTATCGTCACTTTGTCAAGTTTTTAACTTTCGTCTCATCAGTTTGACCAGTTTGTCTCTTCAAAGTGAAGACTGTGTAGTCAACAGACTACCTACAGATCATTACCATGAGTTATATATTCTTTGTCTGCCATCTTTTTGGAGACTTTAAAAATGAAGAATACATGTAGATCTATTCGAATAGGGAGAAATACATCCAATATATTCATGTAAACCACGAGATGATTCTTCAGCAATCTTCGCATATATCTTGAAACCATAGCTGCTTTACATATTTTTTCGTAATTCTTTCCAATAACTCAATGAGAAGATAAAATGTACCTCCGCGATAGAATTAATACAGGACATCATGTCCACACGATTCCATAATAATCTCCTTGTTTGGCACTCAGCAGAAGCTGTGTGAGCAGCCTTCTTCAACATCATGTTTTAATTCCAAATTTTATTCCAATCTTACACACTGACTTGTCGAGCTTAGTCTTAACTTTTTTTAACACTGTATGTAGGTCCTTTAGGAAGGTAGGATAGCTTGATACGTTTGATTGTCCATTGGATATCATATATTTTTGGGCGCAGAGTTCGCACGCTCTTGTGATCAAACTGTTTCGCAGTCATAATATTACATAATCATGATCAGGATATAGATACGTATTACGTAAGGAAATGTATGTCGTAAATCCATATTTTGTGAGAAGTTTTCATTATCGTTGGCTTGAACGTTGTTGGAAACTACCAAAATTAGTGCGCTTTTCTGACCCTCCCCGGTCTCTTCCGTTTAACAAACTACTCGGTGTGGGACTTCGTGGGGGAGATCCGGGTGACTCCGTTGCGCTAATGGCTGCCGCGGGGCCCCGGACTGACCCGACTCGTTGTACTCCAGCGGGGACACCCCCGGGTTCAAATGCAGCAGGGGTTGGCGTCACATTTTTTCTACCGTCTACGTTTGGGTCTTCTCGGTCCTTCAGCAGTGATTGGAGAGCCTGGCGTCTGTTCACTTTGGCAGCACCGAATCCTAAATTCTCCAAACCTTTCAAACAGCAGCTGAAGATGGCCCCCATCACCGATTAACTGAAAAGACAAAAATGTTCAGTTCATGAAAAAGCTATCATAATTGCAATATATTATAGAACACCTGATAACCTGAATGTATTGGATTTCTTTGAACCACCAAATTTATGAGGTATAAAATTTTGATTCTAGGCCATTGTAAAGTTAAAAAAATTATTTTAGTGTGAAATAGCCAGTAACCTTTATGGATTTTTGGCATTGTTGAATACCAATGTGAAAATCTCAATTTATGAATATTTTTTTCATTTTAAAGTGGTGGGGCAAATTGGGCAAAATCCTTCAGGGGGGTGTGTCCCTGGGAAAGTCTAAAATTTTTGCTTAAAAAACACCAATTTATTGGCCAAAAAGTGGTGGGGCACCAGCCCCACCTACACTGACGCCACTGTGAATAAATATGGGCAATACAAGGTGTATATATAAGTCAGGAGGAAAAATCCAAAATCTGAGTAATCATTAAGCCGTTTGTGGTTAGGGTAGTATCAACCAGTGTTGGAGTCGAGGCCAGGACATCCGAGACCAAGACCGAGACCGAGGCATGAGCATCCGAGACCGAGACCGAGACCGAGGCATTCCCCTCCGAGACCGAGACCGAGACCGAGGCACGAGCATCCGAGACCAAGACCGAGACCGAGGCCGGCTCGACAAAAAGACAGTTGACTGTGAAACTATTTTAGCTTTGTATATTATCGGCATTGAGCCATCGCTTACGATAAGGCTATAACAGTGCAATTAAAGATTCACTCAATGACTAAAGTAAAACTCTGAAATGAAGACAATAAGGGGGCAACCATTACATTTTTAAAGAACAGGGCATGGAACTCATCTCAGGGCAAATTTTTTTTTAACGGAAAAAGCGACAGATTAGATTTGTTTTGAGTGTCTGACAACCTCAATTATGTTTAATTATCTACTTCTATATCAAACATTTTAGACTGAGATAGCCATCCACCTGAAATTCATTTCAAGGCTTTTGGGAAAGAATTAATTAACCTTTCACCATGACTGGAAAAAAATTGGTTAGTTTTTAAAAACTTTCTGAGGCAGCTTATCACTTTCATTTCGGGCTTTACTATAACTGTTTTAAAAATTACACTTTCTGGATATATGTAGATAGATACTCTGCATTGCTGGGTTCCAATTTATTAGGCAGTGGCATATTTGTGTTATATCAAAGTTATTTGGAATATTGTTTGAGGCATGGATGAGATTCTGTCACAAATTTTGTCCCATTCCATTTTTTTGAGTTGTGTTTTAAGCCAGACACTCTGGTGTGTGAAGTTAATGATCAGGTACTAACGCATCTTGCATCACATGTAAACAAAATCCTCAAAACTTCAAATGGTTATGGTCGAAATTTACAAGAAATAATGTTCAACTCAATTAATGAAGGAAAATAAAAATTCTAAAATATTCAAATACTGTTGGTCAATTTATAATTTCATATCTATCACAAAAAATAGCATCGCTTATAATTTGGCACTCAGCATAAGATAGGCCTAGATATAGACAGTCTTAAAAGACAAGCAGAAAATGATTCTATCAGATTCTAATATATAGGATAATAGGTTCATCATATTAAATAAACTGACAGATAATTATACTTAGCCGACAGAAAAATTTTGTTTGACTGTTCAATCAAAATTATACTTTATTAATTTCGCTGGCCTCGGACGTGCCTCGGACAAATATCCGAGGCCAGAGGGCCCGAGACCGAGTCCAAGGCCAAGGATTGGTCATCCGAGACCGAGACCGAGGCCGAGGCCATCAAAAGTGGAGCCGAGGCCGGCCTCGAGGACGAGGCCGGCCTCGAGGACTCCAACACTGGTATCAACTGCCAATTATTTTTTAAATTGAATATCAAAATCTGAACATTGGCTATCACGGTGATGCAAAGCAATTATGTGACTGTTGGACCTGTCACATGCAATACATGTAACTAATTTAAAACAAAATGCCATCTTTGGCCGAAAAGAAAAAAAATAATAAGCAGAGTAAAAACAATGGGAGGCTCAACAGAAGAGGTTGAATGTTCAAATCCGGAAAGGAGATTTTTATGAGATCAGAAAATGATGGTTTGATTCAAATTGATTGAATATAATATTATTGAAAACCTCTCAAAAAGGCTATTAAATCAGCAGACCCAAATTTAGGGCTGTATGAATTCACCAACTTTTTATATATCTTTTAAATCTTTTGTAATCCATTCATATCACTGCCAGAAGGTCACCCGTGAGCTCATTGAGCTCTGTGTGGCATACTGGCATTTGACAAGGACCTCTTTCCAGGCTCTTTCCAAGGGACCTTCAACGCGGGAATTTGCATTTACACAACCCAACACAAGGTGGCATCTTGGCTTTCAATGTTTTTAGCCATCTGGCGGAGATCCTTTGCAAACGTAAACAACAACAAGCAACATGACGCGAACCAGACGCCGGACAAGAAGTTCCAGGAATTCTGATGTAACTCCTGAACAGAGCCCTAAAAAGCCTAAATTGGAGGAAGCAACGTAAGCTATAGCATTAGTCTACAAAGTTTCATGAGCTAATTTGATTGTTAAGGTGCACTAACATTGTTTAAACAACTTGGCATTGAGTGAAGTTCAAGTAGGTCATCATCAAACCATGCAGCATTGCAGGGCAGCTGAGTGCAGTGCCAGTGGTGTCTGTAAGTTGGACCACCTCCTCCAGCACGTGCATTTACACAGACTGTAGGACCAGTGGTGTCTGCAGATATTCCTGGCTCCACATGTGCACTCTGTTGCCACAGATGCAGTATTGGCAGGTGATGGCTCAGCTGTCAAAATAAAAACTCATATTTTGAATTTTTTTTATAACAACACATTTGCTGGGGTTAGCACTGGTTAGGACTCTTCTGGTAATAATTTTTCACAACTTGATGAGGGGGTGGACGAAATATAACGGAGGAAATCGTAAAACAGGCTATAGTTACCACATACTTAGTCCGCAATGTGCATGCGGGAACACCTAAGGCGCGTGCGCAACACAGTAATATGACATTGTGTGTATTGTTTTATATGTCTGGAGTGTGGGTAGTAAAAATGCGCGTGATGCTCAAGAGGGGTGCACTTTTGTGACGTCATTGCCCCATTGTATGTCAAATTGGTAGCATCACAAATGTCTACATTGTGCGAAATAGGTCTGCCATTTTCATAAACTTGCAAATATCGGACCAAAAACGGCTCCAAAACGTCACAAAAAATGTGATATTCATTTTACAAAGGAGCTAAGCCATACTCAAGTATGTGTATTTCTCCTGTAGGGCTTGTGGTAGCTGAGATATTTGGCCAAACGTCTATCCTCTGCTTGACATGACAAACTGTATAATTGATAATTGATCAAAAGGGTATCCAATTAATCGATTATGGATTAGATCCGATTCCTAGCATGAGTAAAAGGTAGCTTCGAAGTTCGATTTGGCTGTAACTGTTCTTTTATTGCCCCCCCCCCCCCCTCTAGTACTGTAGATGTAAACTATATCATGTATATTGTCAGTATCCATTTTTAACCGACCTGTCGGCGGTTTTTAGAGGGGGGCTAAGGGGATGGGAAGTGATAAGGGAAAAGGGGATTGAAAGTAGGTTGTCTGCTTTTGACTAATTATGAGATTGGCCTGAAACTTGGCAAATGACCAACAAACTGTGTAAATTTTTCATGTGACCGTTTATATGTGATACAAATGAAGTTCTGGCATAGCAATGACGTCTGCGTATGTTGTTATTTCATCAGTTTCATAGTTCACTGTGGAACATCTAAATGTTTGCCTCTTCAAATGTTTGCCATGTTTGCTGTTTACCTAGTAGTAGTAGTAGGCTGACCAATGAGGGAACTGGGTGTAGGTCATGTGACTCCAACTTGTAATCACATGGACTCTACCATTTTGGGTGGGGGGGGGGGAGTTTAGGATTCCACAATCTTGTGTAGTTTTTGCTTTTAGAAAATCAGTATTATTACACACAGGTTAAATTAATGACCTGTCAATCTCAATTTTTTTTGCCATTGTAAATCGTTGAACTATTTTGTGGTTTTTATGAAACCAGCGTGATCGAGACGACCATGGAGGAGGTCTAATCGTTTATATTCGTTCGGACATTCCCTGTCGACGAATGAAGGCCTACGAGACCCCAACTGTTGAAATGATCAGCATGGAGGTTATGCCTAACAAGAACTCTAAACATCTCTTCATTATGGCTTATAAACCACCGAATACATCAAATCAAACTTTCACCACTGAGATGGAAAATATAATCGATAGAGCACAAGTAGACTTTTCTAATATCTGTATTATGGGAGATCTGAATTTTGATTTACATGTGCCGACCAAGAGCGAACCACTGAGAGATTTCATAAATCTGTACGATTTCGAACAATTGATTGAAGGAGGCACGAACCTTACAATCCACGGTTCATCGTTCATTGACGTTATCCTTGTAAACACTCCCTCACTTTTCAAACTGTCTGGAAATATTAACGCTGGTCTGAGTGACTCTCACAATTTTGTCTATACTGTGATGAAGATAAATGTACCACGTAAACCAGCAAAGACTATTTTGTACAGGACTTTCAAAAATTTTGATCCTGACAACTATTCAAACGACATAGCTCGCATCCCTGTAACAGCTTGTGAAATTTTCGACGATCCATCAGAAAATTATTGGATGCTACAGACGCTGCTACGCGAAGTAATGGACGACCATGCACCCTTGAAAAAGGCCAAAGTAAGAGCAAGAGATACGCCTTTCATGAACAAAGAGCTACGACGCGCGACCAGAGATAAAGCTCGGTTGCACAGAAAATTCAAGAGGTGTCCCGATAATCGAAATTGGGAAAAATATCGCAAACAAAGAAATCTGACGACAAAAATCAGGAAAGCTGCCATCAAGGAGTATTTCAACAACAAGTGCAGTGGAGGTCAAGAAAATAAAGACTTCTGGAAAACGATCAAGCCTTTCTTAACAAATAAAGGCTCAACAAATGGAACGAACATTATGATTCGGTCAGAAGATGGCATCGAAACAAAACCAGAAGAGGTTGCCAGTCGTTTAAATGACTTTTATGTGAATATCGCCTCCAGGATAGGAGGAGAGATCCCTTTAAATCAGGACAGTGACACAAACCTCGAGTTTGTTAATAAATGTGTGGAACACTTCAAAGATCATCCAAGTGTGAAGAATATAAAGAGTGACTTGAAGAAATTTGAATTTAAACTGGAACACACAAATGCAGAAAAAGTGGAAAAGATAATCACAAAGATGGATACTAAGAAGTCAACAGGGTATGATTCAATTCCACCTAAGTTGCTGAAACCAGTAGCTTCAAAGATCAGTACCCACATATCAATAATTTTCAACAAGTGCATTGACAATTCTATTTTCCCTCACAACGCCAAGCTCGCTGAAGTGGTCCCATTATTCAAAAAAGACGATAATCTTATGATGAAGAACTATCGACCTGTAAGCATCCTTCCGTCCATCTCGAAGATCTTGGAGAAGCTAGTACATGAACAGCTCGTCTTGTTCTTAGACAATGTACTCGACCCTAACATCGCTGCTTACAGAAAGGGCTACAGTTGCGAGCATGTCTTACTGAGTCTGGTGGAGAGTTGGAAAAAAGCGCTGGATCTTAAAAAACATGCAGGGGCGATACTAATGGACCTGAGTAAGGCCTTCGATTGCCTGCCCCACCCTCTTATCATAGCCAAATTAGAAGCTTATGGATTATCATTGAACAGTTGTGCTTTTATGTGGTCATATTTGTCAGGAAGACAACAACGTGTCAAGTTATCAGGACATGTTAGCGAATGGAGAAGCCTGACGAAGGGAGTCCCACAGGGATCCATCCTTGGTCCCACTCTCTTTAACGTGTTCGTCAGTGACCTCTACGCATCGATTAAAAAAGCCTCGCTTCACAATTACGCGGATGACAATACCATATCAGTAACAGCACCAACCAGACGTGAAGTCATCCGCACGTTACATCATGAATCGACGGAGGCAGTAACTGTCACTTTTAAAATTGGTGAAGACGAAATAACATCTGAGAGTCATGTCAAATTACTTGGTGTTATACTAGACGACAAGTTAAATTTTCATCAACATGTGAACTCCCTTTGCAAGAAAGCAGGAGCCCAACTTCGGGCATTACAGAGACTCTCAAATATGCTGGATGAACCTTCAAAAATGCTCTTTTTCAGGAGTTTTATTTTATCGCATTTTACCTACTGTTGCCTAGTTTTGCACTTCTGTGGTGTGGTCTTTTCTAACAAACTGGAAAAAATCCAATACCGAGCTTTGAAGTTTGTATATTGTGATCATGTCTCCAGTTATGATGACCTTTTGAAGAAGGCAGGACTACCTACACTAGAGCTCGCTAGGACCAGAATGATTTTATTACATGTTTTTAAGTGTGTGAACAAACTGTCGCCGTCTTTCACGTGGGACATGTAAACACCTCGCTGCCAAGTTTATAATCTCCGTAACAACAACACACTGACAAGATCTCACTGCAGGACTGTGAGACAAGGAGTACAATCTATGTCACAACATGGTGCTAAACTCTGGAACTTACTACCGGAAAAGCTCAAAACCTGTGATAATTTAAAAGACTTTAAATCAAATTTACAAAATTGGACTCCTTCAACTTGCAAATGCAGCATATGTTCTTAATCGATTTACATATTTTATATTTTTATCTTGGACAATTGAATTTTTAACTTATACAATTTACATTTACATTTCTACTGTTTTTATATGTGTTAACCTATTGTTCCTAGAAAGCCGGTGAAATTAGCCTGTGGCTAGTGTTTCAATTTCTGTAAAACTGGCTATAAATAAAAGTATTGTATTGTATTGTAAGTATTGATTATCAAAATCTGAACATTGGGTACTCTCAAATTGATGTGAAATTAATTAAAATCACACAACCAACATAAAAATGATGTCCTAGTTCTGTTACATGACTGGCAGTATTGTTAACTGTCACTTGGAAAATACAAAAACCACAAGCCATGGCATTGTCCGCAATACACATATGATACATCTAACTTTGATCTGTATTGTTAAAATGTGGATTAATTTCAATTTGTGTATTGTGCTTCTATGACCCCAGTCCTGGTCTGTGCGATGTCAGTATGTAATATCAACTGCATGAAAAGGGTGCGAGTTAATATAAGGACAAATCGGTTCATTTGACTATTATTCTTCAACACTGTACAATTGTTAAATTCGAAAAAGTAACAGATGTTGATATCACTAATTGTTGCAATGTGAGAGTGTCGCAAAATCATACAACCTGTGGCACATCCCCCCCCCTGCCCAACATGATATTTTTACTGAGATCAAAATTATAATTAGTACAATGGGTGCCCCTCCAGGAAGGTCTGATTACCTTAAATTATTATCTATTTATTTTGCTAACTGTACCCTAGCTTACTGGCAGTGGCTACCCATTCATTTGCATCTGTCTAATAAAGTGTCTATCAATCTGTCTATTTCTATTTTATTCAGAGACAGAGTCCGTCGTGATGCCATCATTGGAGGGACCCAGAAAGGAAGACGACGTCAAGTGTCTTTACAAACGTTCGCTCATCTTACATCAGCTTTGAAGTCGCTAGGAAGCAACATACAGGATGATGGTAATGATTTGTGAACACTATGAAGTGCTATATATCTCAATATGTCCTGTTATGAAAAAACGTTTTGGAAAAATATTACTGGCCAATGTCCATTGTATGGCCTTCCTACAAGATATGATGAAAAACGTTTTAAAAATTGACATGTAATTTAGTTTTGTTAATTCAATTTTGCGAGTGTCTATCTGAATGCCCATGCAACTTTAATTTCCTTTGTCAAAACAGCTGAATGTGTATTACCCTGTCAGATTAAAAATCTAGATTCCAGTATGAATTATTAATCAAATTATTAATTATTTTATATGATTATAAAAAACTTTATTTTTGTGTTGACTTGAGTAACTCTTAAAGAAATTTTGTGATATAAAATTTTTCTGAGTTTCTGTCTGAACCTGTTTAACCTTCGGGCCCTACTAATAAGTTAGCTGTAGTCCTGTACCTTACTATTACTAGCATCTGAAGGTTTATTTTCAAATTTACTCGACAAATAACCTCACATTTTCTCTTTACAAATGAATACTAAATCATAGCATGGTAAGACTCAATTCATGCTTATTCAGCCAATCTTGAGTGTAATTTTTTCAAAGAGACTTTTAAGCATATTCATTGCATGACACATGCGGAATTGCAGATTCATTCATTTCATTAAGGAAGCATTATGGCTCTTTCACAGAAGCTGGCAGAGCAATTACTTTCATTTTAGAATCCCTTTCATATCTCTGATTTGCGTGTAGATTTGAAGCTGTGAACATTGTGGAATTGATGCAAAAAGGTGGTGTCCTTGCGTGCACAAAACATTGTGAAACTAAAGCAAATTTGACAGATTCAGTATATGTATGCTCTTTTTCTAAAAGGCTATAATTATATCTTTAATTGTATCTCTAATTGCCTATTAACATGTTATTCAAAGATCCAAATTGTTTCGTATCAGCAGGGATGGTTAGCAATTTTTAGTTCAATTTGTAGTGCACTTGACTGCCAATTGCTGGGCCCTGGGTTTGATTCTCACTCTGATTGTGTCACCTGGACTTACGTTGGACAGCAGTTTCAATTATTTTCCCCCTCATTGCTGTGTCCTTGTTCTAAATAGCCTACCAATAGTGGTATGTTGGGGTAGGGGGAACTTCAGAGCCGTAGCCTGCAGAGGGGCAAGGTGCATTACATCTGAATTTCGAGTTTTCCAGGGTACGCATACCTCCAGAAAAGTCTAAGCCCCCTAGGATTCAGCCCAGCTTACGGCCCTGCACTTGGCCTAAAATTAGCATGGGAAAGTTAGGAGAATATTGCTGCTTATCCGCCACTTGTTATGCCCCCAATTATCATCCATCCATCTTGTCTTTAATTGTGCCTGTGAATGCGTCATTCAAAAGTTCAAATTGTTTGATGCAACATAATAGGCATGCAACCTTTTAAACTGACAATAGCATGCCTATGTAATTCAAACATTTTAATGACTTCAATCCTTTCATGTATAACGCTGAGTATCTATTTGACAATTAACCTTGAAGAGTATGAAATATGATGAGTAGACGAGTTCTATTACTGATTCTAATATATCTTTTGCGTGTACACATTCCATTTAATTTCTAAGTTATTGGTAATTCCTGTAATGCAAGATATGATCTTACAAGTATATCCTTGAATTAAAATTGTGTTTCTCTTTACTCGATCTCTGCAAGTTGCTACTTCAGCCAATTTGCCTGCAACGATGACAAAGAGCAATCGATTTGGTAATTTTAGAATCAGAAATAATCAGGGGGGAGGGTTGGTCTAGTGGTAGCGTGCTGGACTGCCAATCACTGGGTCCAGGGTTCGAATACAGCTCTTGCCGGATCACCTTGGCCTATGTTGGATGGCTGTTTCAATCGTCATTCGCCTCATTGCCATTTCCTCCTCCTGTCCTAATTAGCCTACCAAGTGCATAAATACAGGACGTAAAGCCCCAATCATCCATCGTTCAGAAATGATTACTTTCTTTTGCAGATACTGAGCTTCGCATCAAATCCATTGATTTTCAAGAATCTCAGAATCGAAAGGTTCACCACACGGACGAGTATGAGGACGAATATCTCATTGTCCGGAGGGGTCATGAGTTCCTGGCCACCTTGAATTTCGACCGAGCCTACGATTTGGATCGCGACACTATCTACATGCAGTTCACGACAGGTGTGGTATTTCTGTTGATTGTCAACATGGTTGTTATGAGTCTTTAATTGTATAACTGTGCAGGTTAGATCCTGACCTTAGGAAATTCATAACAACATATAAAATTTCAAACAGCAACTTTAGGTCTCATCTTTTTCATGAATTCACTCACAAGGGTGCTTTCGTCCTTTGCTTGAGGGCTTCTTCAGAAGAGCCTTTCGCTGTAGCAAAAGCTTTTGTAAAACTCCCTTTGACCTTCCATTAAATGCTTAAAGTGTAGTACCAGCATAAGGGGGGAGGGTTGGTCTAGTGTTAGCGTGCTGGGCTGCCAATCGCTGGGTCCAGGGTTCGAGTCCAGCTCTTGCCCGGTCACCTGGGCCTATGTTGGACGGCTGTTTCAATCATCCTTCACCTCATTGCCGTGTCCCCCCCTTTCCTAATTAGCCTACCAAGTGTATAAATACAGGACGTAAAGCCCCATTCATCCATCCATGTAGTACCAGCATTCCATCAACCAATTACCATTAACCTTTGAAACTTGCCAATCCGCTTGTTCTAGTGTGACCTTGGAATTATTTATCGTTCTGAAACTTTTCCCCCCTTGATTTGTAGGTAAGAGGCCGCAGGAAAGCAAAGGAACACTAATTCGCTGCAAGATCGACATTGGGCCACCAAAGTCTCACAAAACTTGGCATGTCCAGTATATCAATAAAGAAGAAACATCAGTTGTAGTCCGAATAATCACTCCCGCGGATGCAATCGTTGGTAAATTCACGCCCTACATTGAGACCGTGAGCAAAGATTCGAGGGGCATCACTCACCAGAACAGGAGAGGGTTTGCTGACAAGGAGTTTGTGGTGCTGTTCAATCCCTGGTGTGAATGTAAGTGTTGTCAAATTTGACATGTAAATTTCAGTTTGTTAGTCTATACATATACCCGGTTGGTTGATTGATTGATTGATCAATTTATACAGAAATTCATATTTGTTACAAAATGAAATCGAGAAAAGAAATGAAGATGTAACGATGGATCAAATTCTAGGATGACGCAAAAGTCCCAAGACTTATTTCCAGTGCTGTCCCAGTTTATAAACTTGATATGATTTCATACAAGGATTATAAAAGTCAGCTTGTATTAACCTGCCATTGTAATAAACTCCTTAGTGGTGGCCTGCTTTCCAACTTTTTTCTTGGAGGTCAACCTCAGGATTAAATTATGCAAATGTTCACGTTATTTTGACCACTTCAGCTGACGATGTGTACCTGGAAGACGAGGACGAGAGGTTTGAATACGTGATGAATGAATCGGGAAGAATCTACACGGGGACGCACAAGCGCAAAGAAGGAATGGCTTGGGATTTTGGACAGGTTAATACATTGCCAAATTCTGATTATTGCATTTATTGATGACCCAAAAGTGTCACTCAGTCCCATTGAAAAATATCGTCAAACTTGTAATTTTTGGATCTCTAGACTCTCTACTCTGTTGTATATTCATTGTGGCACTTTTAAAAAAGCCTGATAATCTCGCCTCAGGTTAGATTTACATGATTTAGCGAGCAGATTAAATTTCAGGGACATGTCAGTTTTATACGGCTGCTCAAAGCACCGAAAGCCTACTTGACTTCGAAGTCCAGCAGTCTGCCTTCTCATTGGGCTAACTTGCCTATTATTTTGCAAACTGACTTCATAGTAAATATTTTTGCTTCTAGTGGTGTATCTGTGTCATGTATATTACAAATAATTTAAGTCACTTGTGATTTAACACAGATGGAACCTGTTAATTTGGCTGACAATGTATAATTTGGAACAAATTGTCCACTGCCTGAAAGTTGCTATAAAAGTCATCGAAAGTAGGTGTATGTATCACTCATTATATGAGTCTATAGTCTATACAAAAGTAAAAGATGTGAACGTCAGCCATTGTGATTTTAACTTTTCAGTTTGAGGACTGTGTGCTGGAGTGTGCCTTGTGGGTCTTGGATGCTGCTGAGCTTGGACCAATTGCCAGGTCAAGTCCAGCCATTGTAGCCAGGACAATGTCTGCTTGGGTGAGTTCTTTGCTTACTAGCAAAATGAAGACTTTATGCTGGTTGTGTAGGATGTGGAAGCATTTTGGAAAATTCTAATAATTTCACTGAAATTTAGTGTGTTTCAAAATAATACTGCACAGTATAGAAATATTGTTGCTTTGACCTTGATGGACCACGGTTTAATTTGGGCTACTCATCAGTGCAATTATATTATTACATCATTGTCTACAAATACGAAGCTTAAAAGATTTCTTATTTATGAGTCTAGTCAAGATACCGACAGAGATTGCTATCATAATGATATGTATAAGGCCAGACATAATAAAGAATAGCTTTTCAGATCTTCTAGCTACACTTTTTCTAAGGTCACTGGAAAATACCTTACGGTTATGTGATAGTATTTAATCCAGTCCAATACTGCTATACTCCTATCTTTTCTACAGGCCAACAAAGCTGATGATAATGGGATATTAGAAGGACGCTGGGATGAGAATTGGCCGAAAGGGACCACTATGCCATGGGCCTGGACTGGGAGCGTCGAGATCATCCAACAATTCATGAAGAAGAAGAAGAGTGTGCAGTTTGGACAGTGCTGGGTATTTTCTGGATTGGTTACAACTCGTAAGTAATACTTATTTTCATATATTTTCACCTGTTCTGTAAATTTATACACAATTAGGTACAGTAATTTACACAGTTCACAGTGGATCCAGATTGGGGTTAAACCTGCCCCCTCCCTTGGGACTGAATATTTTAAAGTTTAAAATAAACAGTAAATTGCTGATAAATTTAGTATATTTTTCTTCATAAATCCTGCTCTCCCCCCCCCTCTCTTAGACTTTTTCTGGGTCCACCCCGGTCAAATATTTTGCATTGGCGATGCAGAGTTGTGTTAATCTGAAATATGCAACCTTCGCGTGAATATTATAATATCTTTCCGAGTGAAGGATGTTTTGAAGGAAAGATAAGAATGGTCGCATTGGTAGAAATATTGACCTTATTTTCTTAAGGCGGTGAATATTGATGTTCTTAACTAAAACTTAATTCACATGTCATGATGTGTGTGTTTTAGTCTTGGAATGAAAAATTCTCATTTTCCTAGGAACTAATTATTTTGCGAGGCAGCTCTAATAATGATAATAACACTTCAATTGATGAAATATACAAGCATTATTCCTCTACTTATTTTAATTTGGGTAATTACACAGAACCAGTTACTTTGCGTGACTGGTCTTGTCTCTCCCTTCAATTTTGTATTCTAAAGTATGTGTAGCCACGTGAATTATACTCTCCAGTCTCATGTTTAATAACACTGCAATTTATGGATTAATTTCTTAATTTTCTAGTCATGAGGACCCTTGGAATCCCAACGAGGAGTGTGACAAATTATGAATCAGCCCACGACTGTGATGCCAGTATGACGATAGACTTCCACTGGGACGAAAAAAATAACCCTATGGAGGACTTGAATGATTCTATCTGGTGAGAATAAATGTATGAGTGTTTTCTTTCAAAACTAACAGCTTTTAACCTGCATCTATAAGCAATGCCTCTAAATAGACCACACTGGTGTGATGGGGCATAAAACACTAACTTGCTCACTCAGTCACTCACTTAAATGTGTGACATGTTGCGGACTCCTGCTATCTCTCCCATCTCATCAATCTACCCTCGTGAGCACCCAGGATTTCATTTGCTAGCAAACATGAATGCAATTTTCAATTTCTAATACCAAAACTGACATTCTCTGAGTCACTGTCAGACCTGCATGCACCTTTACTCCAATTAGATACTCTGTGTCTTATACTGTGATTTATCTAAGCTGTAGATTGTCTGTATTTCTGTTAGCCTATACACTTCAACCTCTCTATTACGACCACCAGTGGTTCTGAGGCCGAGTGGCCGTATTAGCGAGGTGGCCGCATTGGAGAGGTTCGCCTAAATGACCACCAGAGGGCACTAAAGGTTAGTGCAACATTTGACCACTGGATGGCCCTGAGATCACTGGTGGGGCAGTGTAATCTGTGGGGCATTTCCCTCTCTTAATTGCACTTTATTCTGACACCTTCTTTTGTTTAATTAATGCAACGGTTAAAGCTATTGAAAACACAATTATCAGAATAGATTCATCATGGACAGTAAATATCATTCACCGCAGTTGATTTCTTTTTCATATGACCAAAGCTCAAAGGAAGCTGTACCTTATTGCAGCAAGAAAATGCACAAAATTTTTCAGTGCTACCTTTATCAGAACTAATAGCAATGCAATGAAAAAGCCGATTTTCTTTTTAGTTTGACTGGACATCAAAACCCTTTTTTTTTTAAAGTTTATGCATGACA
Source organism: Platynereis dumerilii (assembly GCA_026936325.1). Taxonomy (NCBI): domain Eukaryota; kingdom Metazoa; phylum Annelida; class Polychaeta; order Phyllodocida; family Nereididae; genus Platynereis; species Platynereis dumerilii. The sequence continues at coordinate 10,303,083 of JAPTHN010000016.1, read as the reverse complement.
CTGTGTAACCTTATATAGGCCTATATATAACTGATGAATTGACAATTGAGGGTAATTGGTTAGGGTGTTGATTGGCCTTGATTGGTGTTGCAGGCAACAGTGCTCCTTTTAAGTCCAATGCTTGAGTGCAATTAAGCCTAATGATTGTTTTAATAACCACTCACTGGATTGGATATATGCATTCACAACTGTACCCCAGTCTCTCATTGCCATTGTACTGACCATCTTTTCTTTGATTAAACAGACAACGTCCTCCTGTTGAATTGAAATTTGAGCAAACAAACGGCCAGCCAGAATGTCGCCCATACGCATTTCCACTTGATGCAACTGTATCAAACTGCTTAATACAACACTGGTCGTATTAGGTGAGGTCCTGATGGCTATTCTGTACCCTTGAAAGTGCCCGTAATTGCGAGTTGCCCGCATTAGCGAGGTGCCCGCATTAGAAAGGTTTTATTAAACATAAAAGACAAGTAAAATATTTGGTTCCAGGCCTTTGTGGTCGTAATGGTGAGGTGCCCGTATTAGAGAGGTGGTCGTAAGGTGAGGTTGAAGTGTATTTCTTTCTGTCTGTGTTTCTATCCATCTCTCTGTCTGCTGTCTCTTCTATCTTCTGTGTTACTGTGTATGTACCTGCTCATGTCATACAATATGTAATGTTTATATGATATACATTGCATACTCCAAACAACACGAATCGTCACAGAGTGTAGTCCTTCACGAATTCATACAAAATTGTGACTACCACTGAGTACCAGACTTTGTAGTCCTGCTTAGTCCTGTGTAGTCCTGCAGAGTGTAGACCAATGCACTCCAACTCTAGACTATAAACATGATTAATTCATAAAGCTGGCTTATTCGTACAGACAGAAGCAATGCCGTTCTACTTATGACATCGGAGTCTCGGGGGCCCTACAGCCAAGACCCCATCACGATTATTAAATTACTTACTTCCGAAAGTTGATTATACATCTGAGAGCTTTTGTGTTTTGCGTGTATTAATGTTGCAAAATTTATTACAGGAATTTCCATGTATGGAATGAGTCATGGTTCAAGAGACCTGACCTTCTGGATGGGTATGACGGCTGGCAGGCGTTCGATGCTACTCCCCAGGAAGCTAGCGAAGGTTTGTGACTATCTACTAGCCCCAGTGTGACTCCAAAGCATGCATTGGAGTCACAGTCCGCTGAATGCAAGAAACATGAGAAAGCGGGACTTCATAGAGTTACACTGTTAAATGGGAGCTTACAGTGTACTGCACTGCTTGACAAGTCAGTCTGCTGTAGAAGCAGGCGAGCGAGCGAGCGAGGCTGCAGACTGATGAAATTCAAGTCGAATTGGGTATCGAATTGGAATATAGGTCACTAGAACTGCTGCCCCTAAAGTCCGCACTGCTGCCTGTCAGGTCCGCGCCCAGCAGAACACAGCAAACTGAGCTGGCCTGCTTAAAAAATGCATGTAAGCGAGGACCTGATTGGCAGCACCCTAAGTGAAATGTTGTAGCCTGCTCGCTGATGCTCGCAACTGATTTTGCAGGCTACTGTAGCCTGTACTGCATACTTATGAAATAAATAAGCTCAGTATTAGAAAACCAACAATGAAACACTATTGAAAACTATGGAAAGCGTGAAAATTTGTACAAAAATGTATATTATATTGCAAGTTTAACTTTAACCAACCGTTGTCACACGTATCCAATGTCGAAATGAAGAACAAGCGCATGGAAAGCATTAATAGGTTTTGATCGGCGACAATTAAGGTTTATTTAAGAAATTAAAGATAATTGCCTTCAAGTAATGGGCTTTCATGGCCTTGCCATCAATTGTCTCAAATTCTTGGAATTGCTTCAGAAACCAATTAAATTATTATGAATTGTTCATGTGGTCGCATGTGTCTCGGAGTAATTGATTTAATTAACTTATTATGTAAAGAAAATTGAAAGCAATTTGGCTGGTGCTCTCTTTTATGCTCATAATTACAACCGGAACCATTGAACCCTACTAGCTATTTCTTAAGTGCATCACACAATTTTCTTGGAATAAAAAAGGTCTATGGAGAATCAGGAAGAACTCTTGTTTTTCAAATCACAGATAGGAAGATTCAAGATTCAAAACAAATTCATTTCCCTTCAGTACTCATCATTAATAGTAAATAAATAAAGAGACAAAATTACATCATAGATACTTTGCAAGTGAGAGTGGACACAGCCAAACAAGAAAGGTCATGTTGATTAGAGCCCTATAATTGGAACTGATTTTCATCCGGTATTACGATAGCAGGTGGGCACATCTTTTTTTTAACAATATTTTTTCTAAGTGTCTTGGATTATGTTGTATAAGCAGCTGAGTGTGTCAGAACAATGTGATGAGAGAAAAATGTCATACTTTCCGTTTCAATGCAAAGTCTTGTAGCCTGATTGACATGCCATAACGTAATTTCATCAAATTACCTGGCAAAATAATAAACTAGTGCGTGTGCATTGTGCAAGATAACCTTATAAAACCTGTCCTCTCTTAATTGCAGGCATAATGAGGTGTGGCCCTTCCCCTGTGAAAGCAATTAAGGAAGGCCAGGTGTTTTTGCCGTATGATGGACCTTTCATCTTTGCGGAAGTCAATGGAGATAAAGTCCATTGGTTGTCCAAGGAAAATGGAGAGACTGAACTCCTTAGTATTGAGAAACAGGTGAGACTTTAAGATTTTCGTTTTTGACTTAGAATTGTTGAAATATCTGTTTGTTGTTCTTATGTATTGTCATATACAATGTCATAGTGTCTCAAAAGCCTGTGATTTAGGCCTCAGTGTAAGGGGAGGGTTGGTCTAGTGGTAGTGTGCTAGGTTGCCAATCATTGGGTCCAGGGTTCGAATCCAGCTCTTGTCGGGTCACCTAGGCCTCTGTTGGACTGTTGGACCGTTTCAATAATCTTTCATCTCACGTGTCCTACTCCTTTCCTAATTCTTTCTCGTTCATACTTACCGGACCCCCCCTTCATTAACATCGAGATATCCCCTACAACCTCCGACAATCACTGCCCCAAAAAAGTGGACTCGTCCGCCACTATAATAGCGTGGGCCGTCGCCCCGCTCTCCAGTTCCTTTTAAGCATGCGTGGAGAACGCATGTGGACGACCTTCGCACGATCATTTAATCACGTTTTTGATGGATATTATGGATGGAAATGAGTGTATTTCTACAAATACACACTGGATTTTCATTTCTTACGCGATGGACGCGTTCAGGAGGCGTTTTTACGTCGTTATTTAGGTTTTCCCGGCGCTGTTGTCGTGTTGTCAATGTTGGCGGGAGCCGCCATCATGGCCGCCGGCGAACTTGCTTTGTCAAATGAGGCTAAGCAAAAGTCAAATAACGCTCAGGGTAAGCGTATTTCACTACTATTTTGATATCTAATGATTTCTATGTGTCTGTACAGTTGTTGGCGACCGTTTAGCGCCGTTTTTGGCCGTTTTCCGCCGCGGAATTGTCTTTGACAGCTCCCGAAATGGCGGGCGATAATTGGGGTTTTTGCCCGGATGTCGCTTCGGCTGCAAGTAATGGTTTTCGGACACGTTTTCAACTCACTTTCACTTGATTTGAAGGTTGAATTTCTTATTTATGGACATCTTTTGTATGTTTTGCAGTTTCTGCCCTGGGATGAGGACGATCATCTAACATGGCAGACCAAACATGGCCCTAGTAATCCTACCTGGTCAAGCCTTGACTCAAGGGGACTAGCTGGGCTATCTATTCCATTGCTTACTGGAATCAACTTTCTGCAGTCCTGGGCTAACCCACTTTGAAGATGGACTGGTGAACTTTGGAAATCTGTTGCTTCACTGAGTCACTGTAGTGGGCAAAGAGGTGTATTCACTACAGTTCAGGTATGGTATTCTGGTAGAGACTTCTTGTGTTAATAAGGGCTCTGGGGAGCCCTTCTCACGACACATTTTACCTTGTGGAGCATTTCACTACCCAACAGTCAGGGTCGGTGAGCTCTTATGTCATGGGACCGGTTCATAGGTGGAACCGTGTTACTCAATGGCTTTCTGTATACAAGGTCCAGTCTCGGAGCATTTTCACTACCCAACAGTCTGGGTCAGTGAGCTCTTATGTCATGGGAACGGTTCTTTGGTTTCAACCGTGTTACCCAATGGCTTTCCGTTGTGCAAAGACCCAGCTCTGAGCATATTACTACCCAACAGTCAGGGAAGTAAGCTCTTAAGGTCACGGTCCAGTTCTAGGGAATGAACTGGGTTACCCGATGACTTGTGGGTGTACACAGATCTGATTCCTGAGTTTTCACTACACATCAGCCAGGGAGTGAGCCTCCAGGTGTAATTGTGTCACAGGACAGTTCTTTTGAACTGCATCACCTGATGACTTCAGGGGCACGTATGTCTAATTCTTGGGAGTTTTCACTACCCATGGGTTATGGGTGAGCTCTCTTGATATGGGTCAGTTCTAGGAAATAACTGTGCAACCCCATGACTTGTGGTCTAACACAGAACCTGAATTTCACTACCCACTGGTTAGGGAGTGAGTTTTCTTGTCAAGGGTCAGTGGAATGAACTGTTACCTGGTGGTTGGAGGACATCCGCATGTCTGATTGAGTCTTCACTGCCCATTGGTTAGGGAGTGAGCTCTTTGTTACTGCTGGACCCAGGGCCAGTCCTGTGAAAGGACTGTTACCTGGAATTCATCCATCTCCTTTGGATAGTGGAGGCCATTACCTCTGGTGGAAGACCAGAAAGGTCACATGGCTTGCATAAAATTTGGTGTGAATTGCAAGATACCGGCCCAGGAATGGGTGCCTGTTCTTTTTAGTGACAAGTTTCTGCCGCTGTCACCTGGGGCAATTCATTAGTCCAATTGATATGATCAACATGCTTAAAACAAAGTATGAATTTTTGGTAGTTATCATTAAGACGGAATTCCGTCTTAAATGATATTTTTCTTTTCTGTCCTTCTGGTTCGGACCAAGGTAGAAAGGAGTTCCACTGATGAAATAGTTGAGGTTGGTCGCCTGCCATTAATTTCTGAAGTTAACCTGATGCGGGCTTCTGGCACGCTGAGCTGCTCTACGAGTAGCAGGGCCTTTGTAGAGGTGCTTTTTAATGGGTCTCCTAGAAAGCCAGATGCTCAGCTGGATTATGCCTTTCACATCGGTGCATACACGCTGTTCCGAAATCTACAAGTTGTAGTAAGTAAAGATGTTTGGAATTACTGAATTGGATCTCTAGGTACCCCAAAGCTGGGTAACCTGTAGCCGAGTGGACCGCCTCATGAGGTGAAACTGAAATAACAAGTGGTGGTTATTGGATAAACTACCCAAGAGACCCTAGATGGGTTCATGGTAATGGCACTGTTTGTGACATACACTTTTAGTTTTATTGACATAAATGGTCACACTTGACCGGAATGCCCAATACATTTATATGTAGAGATGTATATACGTAAGGCTGGGTCCTTCAGTTGAATGGCATTCTTGACTAATGCCTGTTCTCTTAGGGAATAAACCAACTTCCTATTGGCTAAGGCAATGAAGAGTCAATTACTTTTAAGTTCCATGGCAAGATTAAACCAAGTGTTGTAAGTTGCTGAATGTGGCACCCTCAATGTCTGCCTGTTGGTACATGAGGTATTCATTCAGATATGGCTCTATATTTTAAAAAATTAAGTTCTGAAAATAAGTAATGCATTATTGAGGTTCGAGCCCCCAGGGGGATAATGCCTACAGACTGCATGGTTATACTGCCTCCTGCACAGGGCATCGGGCAGTATTTTAAAAGTTCTGAATGTCCCTTTAAGGGCTCGGAAGGTATCCGCTCTTTTAAGTGGAAACTTGTTCGGTTAAAGCCACTTATTAATCGGCATATATGCCATAATAGGAGCAATTGCTGGTAAATGATATTCTGTTGAGTGCCCCCTCTGCTTCAACAGCACAGATGGGGGCTTATGTGGAAGACAGCTCTGCAAGACGAGATGTTCCAAACCCTTCCATAAGGAGCTGACATGGTCAGAAGTGTTTAATAAGCCGACACTTAAGCTCCTGTTAGTATTCGGAATGGGGTAATCAGAAGGAGCCTTGGGGCTCAGCTGATGCTAGCCTTGTAATAGCATTATGCTTATGTTGAGACAGGTATGTTAATTGTGCATTATCTTCTGTCTTTGTGGATAAGCGGAAACATGACATGGATGGCATTTGTTTGCCTCATTTATATTTGTCCATGTAACTGGGCACATGAGTCCCACCAGGAGTGAGGAATATAGACCCAAAGTGAGTTTCGCGCAAGACATGACTCCACTCACATTGTTGGGCATAAGTTAAATGTAGGGTCCTGCAAAGTGGTCTGGAAGACCGCAAAATGATCAGGACGTATTTACAAGTAAGTCCTCATAACCACTTGGTTAGTGAGGCCACATGGTTGAAGGAGAAAGTCACTTCTGACATGGTCATGACTTGGGCAGCCACGATTGCCTATTCCAGGCTACGGTGTGACGCGAAAGCAAAGCTGGTTGCAGATATTCTAAGATTCTTCTGAGGTACAAGCCGATTTTGGTCTGAGATGAACAGGCTACAGCCACGCAAGGCGAGGTGGCTTCTGGGACCACAGGTTTGGGAATGTATGTTGGTGGACCCTTCTGGGGCGAAACCCCTTCAGTTGAAAATAAATTTTTAATACTACCCAAATAATTACAAGACATGCTGTGATAGGCATTCCTGGCAAAGTACTTCAGTCTCATCCAACTAAGAGCAATTGGGCCAATGTTGGGGGTAATGTCTATTAATGCTAGTAAATCTGCAAGAGATTGCGATCTGAAAGAGACCGCTATATCCAAAGCATTTCTTTAATGACCCTGGTTTGGAGATCCTCTGATTGTACAGGTTGCTTCAGCCAACACAGGGGTCTGAGCTCCCCTGCTTAGGCCATTGAGGCTATGGGCAGGGCAATGAGCTGCCGTTCTGTTAGTGAAAGGGTTGCCTGACTGTAAAGTCGGACTGGCCTTATATGATTTATATAGATGCTTGCCGGGTAAAGGCACACAGGATTATCAGGACCCAAGCAGCAAACGGGTTTGAAACTGTTAGCTTATGTCATGCCAACCGCTTGAGGCAATTGAGAGATGCAACATACCCATAGGGGTATCGGCATCAGTCGGGCACAGGCCCTTCGGTGAGTCCTGCGGTGTCATTGGCTGGCTCTGCGCCCCAAGTGACGGCATGAGAGCTGGGTGAGGTGTGCCATTGCATGTTTCCCCCTTATTGACTATCTGTCGACAGGTTACACATCACGCAAGCTGATCTATCCTTGATGAGACAACTTTTCTGGCCTGAGCAAAATAAATTGTCCCACTGGGCTAAGCAATATATTCCCTCTATTGCATATGCACGAGGTAGGGTGAAAGGAGCAGAGTCTGCAGGTTTTTGACATGTGTGCTCCAAGTGACTATGGCACTGGGTGGCATATTGATGCTTCCTCAAAAGGCTTTTAATATTCAAGGAGAGTCTCTGGGCTGGTAACGTTGCCATCTCTGAGTGAATGTAACTCAGGAAATCTAGAGGTTTTGGGAGTTTATACTTTTTTATAGCTGTTAAACCTATGTACTTCACAGCTTTTCAGTGGCCTACTGCAACAGTAACAGCCACGTCAAATAATTAGCAACTGGGTGGTCCAGTTGAGAATTCGCCCATCGGGCAATCCCGAGCAGAACCTGGCTATGCACTGCGCTTGCTTGGTTGGGGATACGTATATATATAAGCTGCGCTCTCATCCCGAGGTTAGCAGCTCAATGTTTATCAAGCCATCTCCACCATCAGAGTGGCGATTTTGCAGATAGATGAAGTTGTGTATTAATGTCTGCCTCACAGCTCCTACTTGCCTTGGTCTTCGTAGGTTATAAGTGCTTCTAAATAAGCTGGGCAATCTAGTCTGCCCTCGGGGCATCAGCAGGACTTGGTCTGAGTGGTTCAAACGCCAATGTTCGTAGTTTAAACCCATAAAGTTTAAATGAACCTGATTTGGTTTTATGACATCAAAAGATGAGATGGTTGGCTATCATTGTTCAGCCAACCGTATGCAAATTAAGGCAAAGGAGTCTGGGGACTCTAACTTTGCATAGACCAGTAATGAGAATGTGAAATCCCTTCTAAGCAGTGGGGTGAGGAACACTAAAATTTTTTGAAATTTTGGTGGGCCCATCAAGTTGAGGGCCATATTGATACTGGTATGGTATGATACCCACCCACCTCCCTGGGGTGAGGAACACTAAAATTAGTGGTGATTTAAAAGTGGTTTATGAGTTGATCACTTATCCAGGCTAATGTAGCCATCCCACCACAAGGATAGGCTCTGGTAGTCTATCTCGATGTTAATGAAGGGGGGGTCCGGTAAGTATGAACGAGAAAGAATTCAAGGTTACCCGGTAGCCGGGATTCTTGAAGTGAAATACTTACCGGACCCCCCCATACTGTCCCCACCCTTCCACCCTAGGTTAGCCTGGGAGAGCGAAGGTAATGGTACGTTTTGCTTAATGCGGAACTGGAGAGCGGGGCGACGGCCCACGCTATTATAGTGGCGGACGAGTCCACTTTTTTGGGGCAGTGATTGTCGGAGGTTGTAGGGGATATCTCGATGTTAATGAAGGGGGGGGTCCGGTAAGTATTTCACTTCAAGAATCCCGGCTACCGGGTAACCTTGAATTTCCTACTAAATGCATAAATACAGGACGTACAGCCCCAGTCATCCATCAATACTTAGCCTCGGTGGTCGAACACTGGGCTGCTAGCCTCTTGGAGCTGAGACCTCAGTCCAACTTTTGATTCCCAAACAGAAGTTAGAGCAGATGTTTCTACCTGTGAAAAAAGTGCACTTGTAATTATTGCGGGCACTGCTTCTGTGAAAATACTGGAACGAGAGCCCAAGGAACCACGTTTTCATTGTCTCGATGCAACTTGATTTAAAGCTGAGGTGGCATATGACAAAAATTCACATCCATTTGGGGTTGACCTACTAAGATACTTGGTATCATTTTTTCATTTCAGTAGGCTCTACATGTGTCAGTTATTGATATTAATCAAATGATTTTTCAGGTCATCGGACGTTATATTAGTACAAAATCAGTTGGGAGTAACAGGAGGAAAGACTTAACGAAGGATTACAAACATAAGGAGGGTAAGACTGTCCAAAATAATTATTTGACACCAAATGTTTTTATGTCTCTCTTTAGTCTCTTAATACGTTTGCCTCCAAATAGCCCACACCAGTGCTGATGGGGCGTAAAACTCAAACTCACTCACTCTCTTAAAATGTATGTCTTTTTATGCAGCAGTATATTAGTACATGTGCTTTAATACACTTCACGGTAGGTGTGACTGCTGGTCATTCAGTCTACCCATATCTGTCTTCGTTGCCATATCCTCCTGTCCTTATTAGCCTACTAAGTGAAGAAATACAGGACTTAAAACCCCAATCATCCATCCCATCTGTCCCTCCAATTTGTCCCTCCAATCTATCTATCCCTCCATTCTATCCTTACTATCTATCTATCTATTTGTCTGTCTGTCATTCGTGCGACATGCTTATTTATCGGGGGCTGACTGTGGAGCCAATTGTTTTGCTGCAAATTAGATTTCCCTCTATATCAATATCTCTGTCTACCTAGCTATGACTTAATAAAATCTGCCAGAGAATGAAATTGAATAAAATTTCTGTCCAGTCAGCAAGAATCTGTCAATTTGTAAATGCTATTGTGGAACAGAGAGCCCGAAACAACCACATACCACGCACTGTCCCATACTCTGTTGCAAAGGTCAAAAACACTCTCCGAGAGTCTAATGTTGGATTACGGCCAATCCCCGGTCTTTGTGAAATGGTCTGTGGGGAAATAGGGATATACAGAACAATATATGTGATTTCTCTTTTGTTTCTGCTTTGCCTGTGTACTTTGTTGGTTTTAGTACACATAAGAAGTGTCGTGGCCTAGTGGATAAGGTACTTGCCTGATAACTGAAACGTTGCAGGTTCGAAATATTTCAAAGAAAGCCGTAAAAAGCAGTAGCGTGACTAAGATGGTGCCTTTGACTGGCCTCCCAGCGCCATTCAATCATGATATTAATTATTATTTCCTGTTAACAATTTTAAAGTCAGAATTGAATTGAACTGAAAATTAAAATATGTTGGGTGAATTCGTGGAAAGTGAGTGGATATGCCTACTTGAGACCAGAGTCTGTTAATATGTACATGACATTATGCTGATATTCAATAAAATTCTTTCTATACTGTCAAATTTACTTGAAGAGACTATCCCTAAATTTTGTTTGCAAAAAACTGGTGACATAGTCCATACAACAAGTACCCTTCCAGTCTTCAGAACGTCTCTTTTACAGCGTCGTTTCTGTACTCTGTTTACACAATATCTTTTAAAGAATTTCTAACTTCATACTAATCATTTACAGGGTCTGAGGAGGAGAGAGAAGCAGTCCACAAAGCGTTCAGGTATTCCTCCAGGAAGGACGAGTCCATTTATGACATCCCTGAGCCGGACGTTCATTTCGAGCTGATTACTCCCGATGATGCTTGCATTGGCGATGACTTCGACCTAAAGGTGGGTTTCCAAACTTTCCATCTTTCATGGGTGTTTAAAAGATGATTGTTATTAATTAATCAATTTTGATTCGGACATTATGTCACTGTTTCTTTTGAATTCGTTTCACAAATTGACAACTATTCAAAGCCACCCGTTATGCAAGCCGTTCGTAAGCATTTCTTTGAACTTAATTAATTTGAAGACATCTTGATTTAGTATATAAACTCAGCAACATTAAAAACGCACACATTTTCAAAGTATCATAACTTTTGAAGCACTAGGTTTATCTTAATGTCACTTGGCAAATTTGCTTATCAGCTTCTCAACTAAAGATCGTGAACGTGTGAACAGGTTCCGTGGATATTTCTAAGAACCAGACATGCTTTTGTGACATAATGTCAAATTTGGAATTTGCAAAAATGAAAAAGGGATAGGGGAGTAGAGTAAAGATGCTTTCACTTTATTATTGATTTCAAATAGTAAAAACAGGTGTCCATCAAGATTTCAGGTCTAAATTTGACCAAAAACAGGATAATTTCAGATGCTTATGGTGAAAAAGTGTTGAAAATGATGTGACAAACAAATGTGAAAAACACCAACTTGACAGAAAAATCAACCGAAAACTCACAAAACCCCATAAAAAAGTGTGAGTGTCCACCTTGATTATTTCCACACTCCAAATATTGAGCTGTGACAGACTTCACATGCAATCAATTTTGGACCAATTTGCATTGGTTGTGATTTTGGTTTTTGGACATGATGCTCTAAAAGTGGCCTAATCCAGCCGTTTTGCTTTCATTCTTTATGAAATTTTCTGGACTTCCAGAAGAGATATCAATAGACATCAGTGTAAAGTTTCATGAAAATATCTACTTTACAAGTTGGTTTTTGAGCTGTTCAAAAATGTGTGCGTTTTTAATGTTGCTGAGTTTATCTTAATTCAGCAATTTAAACTCTTGAAATTTGAGAGCATCAAGACTCCGCTGTTGTCTTGTTCCACTTGTAAATAATTATCTTCTATTGGAAATCTGGTAATCCTTGTTTTTTATAAACATAACATCTACCTCTAGAATCTTGTGATTTCCCTGCTTTACGTATTTACCACTGTCTATTTCCCTACACAGGTCAAGATGCACAACGTCTCCACAGAGGTGCGCCATGTCACTGTCAGCATTCGTTCAATGATCATGTTCTACACGGGGGTCACTGGGGACCAAATTATGTCCACCGACCTGGAGGAAGAACTGGAACCAGAAGCTGGTGAGAAACGTTTATCTTTCTTTTGCTGGTTTTAGTTCTATAGAGGTTTTCTTTGCCTTCTTGCATTCCTGCTTCAAGTTATTACAGGAGTGGTTTTGGGGGGATTGGATTGGCTAATTGGTAACATGCTGAGCTGATTACCTGCCAGTCGCTGGGTCCTGGGTTTGAATCCAGCATTTGCCGGGTCACCTGTGCCTACGTTGGAAGGCTGTTTCAATCATCCTTTGCCTGATTGCGATGTCCTCTTCCTGTCCTAATTAGCCTACCAAGTATAATTGCATAAATACAGGACGTAAGGCCCATCCCATCCTTATGGCACTTTAAAAATGGGACTTTGTAGCAAATTATTAAATATTAGCCAAGATTTTGGGACAGATCTAAGATGGTGGCAAAAAGCATGAGATGTGGCATTAGTCTGTCTTTGGAAAAAAACGTTATAAGACCTTACCAGCCATTACTTTAATTTAAGTCGCTCTTGTTGCATTACAAAACTATACATGCAGTATTTGACTTCTGTTATAAGGAGGAAAGCTTTACTTGTATTTATCAAGCATAACCTCCCTCTTTGATCCAACTATGTAAGCTTAATCCTGACCTTTGGTAGTTCATTTTGAGTTGATTTCATATCACAAAGGTCTGTTTGTAATCACTCACCAGGAGCTTTCGCGAAAGCTCCTGGTGAGTGATTACAAACAGACCTTTGTGATATGAAATCAACTCAAAACTCCCTCTTTGACTTGGAACTTCTTGAAATTTTGACATGCTACTGATGCCAGACATCATTAGACTACAGACAAGCCTTTTTAGCTTTTTAGTCTGCACAGAAACGCAAGACCAGCCGTAATGTCTTTTGGCCAAGGAAAGATACTTTATATTTTGAAGCTGTAAGCAGATCTTCGTTTTTGCATGCAGCTTTTTAGTGAGAATGAAGAAGCCTCATCCTGTAAAAAAGTAAGATCAGATAGAGGAAAAAGAAGCCTGCTTTCTCAAAAATATATAGAGAGAAACATTCCTTGTAGTAAAGTTTTACATGTTCTCTTCATTTTGAAATGGGTTCGTGCAAAATCCCACAACCTTCTGAAAGTTTTTGCAAGCGAAATCTACATTAATGGATTCTTTAGACTAACATGCCCTTCGTCATCAATACAGCAGTGGCTGTTTCATATCTCCCCATATATGACGTAATGTTGCCGCATCAAGTTACTGACAGATTAAAAGCCGCTTTCAAGGACATACATGATGATTTATCGAAGGTAGATTGAGGTGGGAGGTATATAGTGCGGCATTTTAGTGCCTATCTAGAATCTAGAAGAGACACTAATGATATGAAAGCTCCTTTCTACGTTAAATTACTGCCCTAATTTAGATGCATGGATAGATAAAACAATTGATAGTCTGTCGGCAGTTAGTTGGTAGCTTGTTATGTTAGCACCTGGCTGAGCTGTAGACCTGAACCAGCAAGGAAAGGTATGATATATAAAGTGAGTGTCTCGGATTTAGAAGAGACGCTAATGATGAGGCAGCTTCTTACTGCATTAAGTCACTACCTAAATGTAGATAAATGGACAAAGCAATTGATAGTCTGTTAGTCTCTGTTGGCAGCTTGTTATATTGGCACCTGGTTTAGCTTTTAGACTTATACCAACAAGAAAAGGTAGGATGTATAAAGTGAACATCTATGATCTAGAAGAGACGCTAATGATGAGGGAGCTTCTTTTTACATTGAATTACTGCCTCAATGTAGATGGATGGATGGATAAAGAGATAGGCGCGTTGATAGCTTAGTTCTGTTAGCTGGCTTAGCTTTAGGCCTGTAATAACAAGAAAAAGTGCAGAATAAAATGGATAAGCAGCCGCATGGCTAAATGGTCATGGTTCAGGGGGGAGGGGGAGGGTTGGTCTAGTGGTAGCGTGCTGGACTGCCAATCGCTGGGTCCAGGGTTCAAATCCAGCTCTTGCCAGGTCACCTGGGCCTATGTTGGACGGCTGTTTCAATCATCCTGCACCTCATTGTCGTGTTCTCCTCCTGTTGTAGTTAGACTACCAAGTGCATAAATACAGGACGTAAATCCCCAATCATCCGTCCATCCATCCTCCCCTGAAGGTCTTTTTGACAACATGGGTTTGTATTCTGGATGGGGACCAAATTTTCAGTGGGCCTTCATGAGCGAAATCCTAGCTGGATGTCATTGGATGAGACATAAATTGGCGGCCCCTTGTATCAGTTTCTTTGCTGGGCAAGTCAAAGATCCCTCACATGTGGTAAATGTGTGACATGTTGAGGACTGCTCTCTCTCCCATCTCATCAATCAACCCTTGTGAGCACATCCAGAACTGGGATAAGAAGGGCCGCACCTACAATATCTATCCGTCTATCTGCATGTGTAATGATATACTAATATATTAAGACACACAGATACAAAATGTCATTAGTACAGTGAACAACAAACTGAAATGACAAATGATGCTATTCAAAGGATAAATCATAAACAACAGAAGGCAACTGGAAAAACTGACTCCTGTTAGATCAGATTTTCGTCCTAATGAAGACAAATTGTTGCTGCAAGACTCAATAAATCAGAAACATCAGGAAATTTAGACTAGACTTTGTGAGCAAGGGACAACAGAATTTTTAAAAAATGTTGTATAAAGCAAGATTAGTGACAACTTGTCAAGGAGGATTAGAGGAATTGGCATTTGACAAAATAAAAATGGTTGTTTGTATATATATATAAATATCTAGGGTTTTATGAACTGCTGGGAACAGGAAATGACTACAGAATTTAAAAAAAAAATTGTGTATAAAGCCAGATTAGTGTCAAGAGAGGATTAGAGGAATTGGCATTTGATAAATATAAATGGCAATTTAAATTTGTCATTTTGAATAACTAAGTGATAGCAATGAAGAGTCTAGGGTTTTATGATCTGCTTGTAAAAAAGTTTTTTGAGGAGATTGATGTTATAATGATGAATTTACCATCAGGAGAATTGGTATAAACTGTCAGAATTCACTGTCAGCACATTCACTGATGAAGACTGCAAAATCGTAGAAAGTTCTGACCATTTATATACCAATTCTCCTGAAAGTAAATTCATCACTATAATGAATCCAGAGATCGAGAATCTACATGTACATTCATATCAAGAAGATTTATATCATTTTGCTCTTGTGTTTTTTTCTCCAGAGATTGAGCGAGTGCTCAGTGTAAAAGCAGCGGAATATGAGAATATTCTCCGTCCTGATGCGGCTATTCAAGTCTACTTGCTCGGAAAAGTGACAGACACTGGCCGCTCCTATGCCCACATGGAGGCCTTCACTCTACAGAAGCCGGAAATTACTGTCACTATCGTAAGTATTGGTTGTCAGGTAGCGGATCCAGAGGGGGGTTTAGGGGGTTCAAACCCCCCCTTGGGCCTGCAGAATTTAATGTAAAAAAAAATTAAAATCCCGATATTTTTAGTAAGCCTACATTTCCATTTGTGAATCCCCCCCCCATCCGACATTTTCTGGTTCCGCCCCCTAGTTGTTGTTTCAGTTCACAGAATCGGCACTTAGCTCTTTCTGATAACTCAGGTTGCTGTGTTGTTTGACTGAATGACTGTCTTATATCATACTTTCATATTTATCTTTTGGCAGTTGTCATCCATATGTACAATGTATATCAGTCTTTAAATCTAGTAATCTGTCTATCTACAGATCCTTCTATCTGTCTTTCCATCTATCTTTCTATTAACTTTCTATAAATCTACCCATCTGTCCTTCTATATGTCTATTCATGGCTTTCTATAGGTCTGTCTTTCTATGGATCTGTCTGTCTAACCATCTATCTTTCTGTCTGTATCTCTATCTTTCTGTGTACATCTCTATGTATCTATCTGTCTACTTTTTTTATGGTGATCTATCTATCTATATTTCTGTCTATCTATCTTTCTATCTAATCTGTCTATCTTCATCTGTGTGGCTAGTAGCAAACCAAATTTTTGGGCCATCTTAATTTTTCTGTGTGTTATATTGTCCATGTTGTTGCTTTCTAAACCAGCTTCTGTTTAACGGTTATGGGTGTCCTGAAAAACTGCTTCTGAATTAATAATTAGATACAACCTTTTTGTCGGTCACATTAGTAATCAATAAATTATGAATCGATAGTATTGTTCACATTTATGTATGACTGCATAATCTTCTTACGTAAATCAATACGAATCTAACACCTTTAAGATGGAGATGTCATGTGGCGTTAAGAATGCTTGGATGAATTTTAGATGATGGATTAGAGGCTTTAGCAGCTGTTCCATTTCATGGGAGTATATATTGGCATTGAGCCAGTGTGGACCCAATGGGTTTTGGCATGGAACGTAGCTTAGGGCATCATCAAATACATGTCTATTGAACCTACTTAGCAACTTAGTTGAACTCCGTAAAGCAATTAACTGTTAAAACAGATGGCGTTTTTGGCAGCTGATTATTGACGACATGTTATGTAAGGTTGTTTGAGTTATCTAATGCTAACAGCATCAAATGTTTTTGTGGCATACTTTATTGATTTTATTGACAGACCATAGAATGAAGCGATTGTGATATACTATGATTAGTGACATGTGCTTGCTACTCTGTATGGTGGTAATGTTGATAATTAGACAACTAGAAATTAAAGCATACTGACTTTGAAAAAGACTTTGAAAGAGAAGTACTATTCTTAAATGATTATATTGAACAAATTGAATTGAATGCAGTACAGATTTACAGAAGCAGTCTTTTCTACATATAATGACACAGCTTTATTCTGAGTCTAACATTTTTGAATCCCACAATGACCCACATGTGTATGATTCAAAGAATTTATTCTGATTATTAATTTTGTTCAAATCCCCTTTGGACATATTCCAATTCTTATTGCCTTGCTTAACCTGCATTGTATTGAAGTGATGAGGCTAATTTTAGTTTGCTCCCTCTCTATCGACTGATAAATGAAGCCATTCAATGACATCTGATACTGAACTTTTGTCTTTTCAGAATGCCGAAGAAGTTTTGCTGAAGCGTGATTTTGATGTGACATTTGAATTCAAAAATCCTTTGAAGGAAACATTATCTGGGGGAGAATTTCACATTGAAGCTGCAGGAATTGTGAAGTCTATGGTGATCCCATTCAAGTGAGTTATCATAAACATACGTACAATACATTGTGATTTACTCTGTAATTTAATCTCAGAGTTCTGTGGTGTATTAACTATATTTTATGCTGTTTTCTGTGATAACTTAGTGACGCCTAATTGCTCTGACGGTATTGTTTAGCACTAGCAACAGCTTAAAAGGATATGCTTACTTAAACGAGGGTATCCAATATTTAGAAATTCTCTCTGTTACCAAGCTAATAAAACCAAATCAATGAATTGAATTAATTTAGTCTTATGAAATGTATGTAATGTAAACATAGAAGTGTGAAATTTAATTCTAGACCAGATAGTTATATTTCTTGTAAATTCAGTGTGATAAATCATTTGGTTTTCCTTTTTTGTAGGGGAAAAGCCGAACCTGGAGAACTGGTCTCGGTCACTGCCACTTTGAATTCTCGGAAATCTGGAGACAAAGAAATCGTGGTCAGGTTTACATCCCCTCAACTCTCTGGTCTCAGTGGCTCCAAGGAAATCTATGTCAAATACAGTTTCTGATGTGTCAAGTTTATTAAATGACATGAAAAATTGTAGTTTTATCATAAAGGCAGCCACACTGATAGTGTAAGCATAGAAGGTTGGATGGCAGTTTGCACGTTTGATATTTGTAGAATTTCTAATTAGAAGACTTTGTTAGATATATTATGGCATCTCATTTCTAGTGATATATAAAACTTGAAATCCCAAAATATTTTGAAAGCCCCAAAAAATCTTGAACGATCAGTCCCTGATAGCCAAAGATTTGACATATTTCTGATATATTTGTGTGTCGTTCATTATACAAATTGTATCTATCTATTGTTTTATTACATCAAAAAAGTGAATTGAATAGAATTGAATATATGACCACAATTACATTTTATATGAATGGTCTTTGTGATCATTTAGTGAAGAAGTCGACAGAGCTTGTAATCGGTAATTCACTTGATGGTAGGTAACTTTAAATGCTTGTAACTTTTGTACATGGACGCCTAATTGCATGTATTTTCGCCATGTAATGATAGAAATGTAATCTTCATCTATCAGGTTAATGTACATAATAACATACCACATATTATGTATCGCTCAGGAACACATTTAGCTTTATAGATAGGTCTGATCACCAATGAACTGAGGGACTAATCTCTATTCAAATTTCTGTTTGTAATTTTTACCTTACTGATACTCAGCGGTCACTTATGCAAACTATGTATATTCTTACACCTGTAGATCATCACTTTCTTACATTGTTGTTGTTGGGAAATAATTCTAACTTTTTCTTTTCTTTCCGTTGTCAGATATGTTGCATTTTGCTTGTTACTCATGTGCTTACCATTTATGTAGTTTTGGTTTACAAAGTATTATGTTTGTTAGTTTTGCCAAAGTATTAATTTTAGCGAGTTTTTCCATGTGCTCTACTGTAGACGTACCTGTTAATATTGGTAGATGAACGATCTAGGGCTTTTGGCTATTTCATTGATGAAACTTTTGAATATTTTTACAGATTTATGAATTTGAATTAAATTTAGAAATTGCTCAATCTTGCCTTGGCACCATCATCAATGATTAAGAAATAATTATCCCATTTCTTGCGCTGTCTAAGATATGTGTGAACTCTTGATATTAAAGACATTGCAGTTTTAATTTTTAAAATCAAGTAGTAACAGGCTAACAGCTAGAATATCGGCATACAGTCTCTGAGCTTCACCCATTATTGTTAAAGGGCTGGAGAAAGGAAAACTCTGACATCTTCTGTGGGCCTAAGAGATGCATTTTATATGCTGAAAGATACATGTTTTTGTTTGCTTTCATGTATACCTGAAAAATGTTCTGTCTGATTGCATTTATGGTAGACAGGGTCAATATGCTCAAAATGATAATGCAAGTTTAAAGTTAGGAGAAATCCAATATCCATAGCTAACCTGATATATAATATACATATATGATATACATATATAATTTATATATATACATCATATATTGTTATGGTTAAGCCTATATTGTGTTTGAGAGATTGTCATGAATCTTTTGCTTTTGCTCAGTTATTGAATGTGGTGCTTTACTAGAACAATAATATTAACATTTAGTGCAATTTCCATGACAAATTTACAAATTATTTTCAATATTTTGCCATTTTGGCATATAGTAGTCTTCGTTATATCATGTTTGATGTGTTTTTTCCTTGTATTATATACATATATGCTCTCTGGTTGGCATCAATATGAAAACTGAGAATTTTATTGAATGATGTCTTCTGTTGCACGAAAGAACTTCGTAACTTGAATAAAGACACTTTTGCACCGAAAAAAGCTAATGCATGTTGTTGTCATTATGAGACTTGTCAATGAAGATTTCACAAAATATTTATATATACCAAGGATATCTGCTGAAAATTTGGTTCCAAAAAACAAAGCGGCCTAATGGATAAGGCTCTTGCTGTATTAAGTGTATTGTATAGGCTGGGGTCCTGGATTCTATCTTTGTTTGAATGCCACAGTGAGTGGTTGTATGGTGCTTGGCACAAGTGTTGTGTCTCAGTACAGTGTGGGAAACTTATGCTCCTGAAAATATCTGGTTGTCCTCAGTCATAGATTGAGTTGGATTTTTCTCTTAAATGCTACACCTTGTTTACATTTGCATCAAAATGCTGGCTTGACACACGGCAACTGGCATATAATAAGTCAATCAAAATAGCTTCCTCAAAATGCTTTCAGTTGTATGCGCCGAAACTTCAGAAGGGATATCTGGCTTTTGTGTATTTTCAGCAGTTTGTCCAATACACTACCAATATTACAGGGATAGCACATTACAATACACGCCTTTACACGGCTGTACGTACTGGTCCCGCCATTTATAACCTACGCAGGTTGAGTGTGATCTTGCCTCAAAGGGCAAGGGTGATGCATTGGTTGTCACTTGGCAGTTCACCCTTCAAGGTGCCTTTCAATTTAGTGTATATTGTAATGTTCAGGTATCGACTCAGCACTCTGCTGGCACTGATGGATAACGTAGTTCGACACTTCAACTTTATAAGGCCACTGAATATTAACAAAGCTTGCTTCAGCAGTCTGCAGGTGACACTTTGTTGGTCTGCTGGGAGTGTGAAATGGCAACACTCATTTTGGAGTTGGTGAAATGAAATGGTTGGCGGGCTTGTTATTTATCAGCTTCCACTTAGGACAACCAAACAGTACAATTGACATTTTAGGTCTTTTTCGGCAATGCCATGCACTAGTTTGTACGGATCATCTGTTGTCAGGGACTTTCTTGTACTCTTGTAGCATCTTCTTCTTTGAAGTATTTTACCATCTGGATAGTGTATTACTGCTCATTAGTGTAAAATGTTTGACCATCAATGAAAATGGGAGTCTCGCTTTGGAGGTTGCTAAAAATTGACCCTTTACCAAAGAAGCAGTTGAACCTAATCAGTCTATTGTCTACTTGATTCCACTTTATTCTGTCCACAGTAACTCCACACACAGTGTGGTTTACCTTCAAAGGGCAGAGGTTGATGCATTGGCAGTTGCCTTGCAATTAGCCCCTCAAAAGGCTTTGCAATTGGCAGCTCGGGGTATCAGTTTCCCCACAGCGTGTATGGGGTCCATGGACAATATACTTTGATACTTCCTGCTGTGAGTGTGAGCAGCTTATACTGTTGGAAATGCTTAGGAAGTTAGGGAGTACTTCGGTATATTCTGTGCTGCAGAAATTGCCTGTGGCAGCATTTGGGAAACATCGATCACTTAACTGCTTGGATCCTCGCTAGATTAAACACAGCTTTTGATCTGCTTGGCTGATATTGAGATTACAAAATCATGCCAGAGCAACTCTGGTTCTAAATGACGATACTGATTTTGGAGTTGGTGAAATGAAATGATTGGCGGGTTTACCAGCAACTTGATGACCTGCTTTTGGGAACCAAAAAGGTCGCCGCTGGTAATATTTTCATGCAACAGAGCAACCAAGGGCATGTCATGTAAGACATAATTAAAGCAGAAGTTTCTCAGCCAAGCTTCTTAGAATTGCCTGAGTAACTTCAAAATGCACTTCCATTACAACCATGCATGTATAGGAGAAATAATGTGTTCCTTTATTACAGGACTAAGTGACAATAAATTTCCTTCTCCGGAGCATTCAGCACTTGTCAGAGAAGACTGAAAATGGTTGGCTCCGCACAATTGCGCAGTTTGTGCTTTTATCTTCTGTGCTCTAAAGAAAGCGACACTATGTGGTTGTCTGTAGAGCGGTTTGCTGGGCACCTAACAAAAAAAGATGTTATGGTATTTGTTGAGAATGTCCATGTCCCAGACCAATCAGACTCAAGTTAGTTGGCGAGTATGGTAATAAGAAAACAGAAGTGGCCGGTCTATGAGACTGTAGGCCTGAGTGGCTTTCTCGCATGACTGCCCAATTATTTTCCTTTAGCCAATGTGATCTTTTGTTCAGACGAAACTCCTCCTGCGGTTTAACCAAACATCTGCGTCGGGGCTTTTATTTGGCATCCTCATATACTATGAAGTATCAAGTAAGTTGTCCTTCAGTGCTGACTGCTGCGCCAACACCTAAACATCCGACTGGAAGGCACCATGAAGGGCTAACTGCTAGGTGACAACCAATGCATCAGCCTTGCCCTTTGGAGCAGGTATACACTGGACCTGCAATGGTTATAAATGGCGAGGGGGATGCGAACGGTATGTGAATTGACAGACAATCGAAAGGTGAAGTAGAAAGTTAGTTCTGCAGGTCCTGTGGTGTATATTGGCAGACAGAATGTGAATGCAGATATCTCTCTTCATACATTTATGCGTCATAGTCCAGTAGTTATACTATTATTCAGAAAGATAGAACCATTTCCTGCCTTTTAAAAAATAAGACCTTCTGGAAGTTGTTGAGAATGGCCATGTATGTAATTAGAAAACAGAAGAGGCTGGTTTATGAGACTCTACATGACTGTCAAATTTGTTTCCATTTGGCCTAAGTGTTTTTTTGTTCAGAGATAACTCCTCCCTTGTCGAAAGTGACTGATTATAAGTAGAGGCAATCAATTCAAAATTTGTTCATTTCAAATCAACCAGTGCTCGCCAATTCACCATCTCAGATGTTTGTGAAGACACCACACAGCACAGCTTTCGACAGCCCAGAAGACAAAAGCGCAAACTGCGCAATTGTCTGGAAACCAAACATTTTCAGTGTTCTCTGACAAGTGCTTATAATGCTCCAGAGAGGGAAATTTACTGTTCCTAATTGGCTAAGTCACATAATGAGGCAGAAGCAAATTCTCTCTCCCAGATAGAGCAGTAATTTAGAAGTGAATTTTGAAGCTGCTTTTATCATGGTGCTTCGCAAATTTCACAATCGATACATATGCGACGTACAACCGAGCTGAGATGATACTGTTAAAATCCTCTAATTACAGTTTTAACCAAAATTGGATGGATTAACCTTGACTCTACCGGTATTGTTGCGGAAGACTTCATGAGGCACTCTCCCGGGTATCTCTTGACTTGGTGCTTTAGGTGCAGTTCGAATGGTCATTCATGGAAAGTTTGGATAAATATTGAGGTAAAGTCTTTTGTCATTCGAACTGTGATACTCTATATAATTCTGAAGAGCATCTGATAACTCAAACTGAATTCTATGATGCAATTATGGATATGTGTCGTTTTTTTAGATAATCTAGATGTTTATTTAACTAATAGAAAAACATATTTTTATGACACAACATTGTTAGGGATATAGGATATTAGGAGTATCAATTTTTGTATAATGTCCTGCTGGGAATATACACTAGGACTAATCTTCCGCCCTGGCTTATGCCATATCAGGACAACATATGATGGTCTTAGCAGCGTCTGGAGGAGATAAAGATGCCCTGAGTACTCATTAGTGGGGAAGAAGGGACACCTGCATCTAGAGAAAAATTATCCTCCAAGGCAGAACTTTCTGGCATGGGTTAATCTTTCAGTTCTAAGCCAGATCGACTTTACATTTCTTGTCTAGTGTATACAGTATTTTGCGAAGGAAAAAAAATACTGTATATATACCCATTGCTCAGAAAATTCAGAGAATGATTTTCGTTTTTGTGTTTTAGGTAAACTACAGTCACTACACCGGTTTTTCTGTTCTTTTTGTAGCTGGTAATCTTGGTATTTTCAGTTTCAGAATATCCAGGGCTGTATGCAAGTGTGTTTCCAAAACTGACATAAATGTCCAGAACTATTTCATGAAAGATTTTGAGATGAGTTAATTTGTAAAGGAAGCAGTGTATGATGGCCTACTTAGAAATTCAAGGACTTCCTTCAGAGCGAATTGTGCAATAGACCCTACAGAGTATGTTGCTTTAGTTTTCAGCAGTTGATGTATTGACGGTCACTGTGTGCACTGCTGGTTACCCAGGAAGCCCAGTTGGCAATTTATATATCAGCTCACCACTTGTACATGTATACAGTCAGACACACTAAATTGTCACTATAGAGTACACTTTATCTGAGTGATACTCTGTGAGCTTATAATTTACCAGCTTCCGAATCACAGCTTGAACATTTTTAGTCTAAACTCTACAGTTTATGTTATTTTTATTCTGTCCACACAGTGTGGTTTACCATCAAAGGGCAGAGGTTGATGCATTGGCAGTTGCCTTGTAATTAGCCCCTCAAAAGGCTTTGCAATTGGCAGCTTGGGTGTCAGTCTCCGCTACAGCGCATATGGTCAGTATACTTTGATACAGTGTACAAGTTTCTGAACAGGTCTAAATTTATAGTGTTCAATATAATGCACTGAGCAGTGAGCAGACACAATATAAGTTTGTGATTATGCCTCTGTGATACTTTGCAAGTCTGCTATCAATATGCTGTGGCAGTGTGGCTGCTTGGGGTTGCTATGAAGTTGCCTGTGGCTGCATTTGGGAAACATTGATCCCCTTAACTGCAGGAATCCACGCTGAATTAAGCAGGGCTTTTGATCTGTCTGGACCAATATCAATAATCCTTGTCACTACAGGCTTTGCAGTGGTAGGCCTTCGAGTCTGTCAGGTATTTCACATATTCTGTTAGCTCACTGTAACTCCAAGAAAACAACTAAACCTGATGTATTCTATGGAAGAATATCTTCTTGTCAAACACCATTATGTATTGCCGCCTCAGTGAAATGTTGGAATACATATAGTAGTCACTTGGGTCGGGAACTAGAATCAGACCAGATAACCCTGGACTAAATTCTCTTCGTTGCATCGAGCTTAAGAGACATCTTTGCGTGAGAAATAATAGCAGGTGCACAAGTTACACTGTCTGACAATGTCGCTCTATACATGCCTCTATTAGGAGACAATGAACAAGACGTCACTGGGAAAACACCCCAATGTTTTCTGGAAACAAGAAGAATGATATGTACTTTGAAAAGGATTTTTTGGGCATATATGTTTGTGCTGGAGTTAGTCATTTTAGCATGCTGACTTGCCTTGTTGTGGCAGTGTAGGTAATGCTCTATTGCTATGTTGTTGACTTGTGTCCTGGATGCAGTTTGACTGACCATTCGTGGAAAGTTTGAAAAATTATCCGAAATATATTTGATTGATTTCTAATTTTTTTTCTCTGATCATGATATTAACAAGTTGTAATACTAACTTCTTTAATGAAAAGCTTTTGATATTTTCACAGAATAAGTCTTGCTGACGTACTAAAGGCCTCTGAATTATTATTTTTTAAACCCATACCATGATAAACTTTAGGGGTATGATGGTCTTTGCTATGATATTAGCTGATATTGTAGTCCCATGGGTGGAAAAAGCACGACTGCTGCTGTGCGGAGAAATACAGTGATATACATAATTTCCAAAATTAGTTCCTAACTGCTTCTTACAAGTCTATACATGTAAGATTTTCACTGACACTGCAATGTTGGCACAACATCTGTATAGAAGCTTGAATATCTACCAAGCCAACTGCGCAACAGCCTCAACACAGAAAGCTTTTCTACAGAAGTTTCAGAAGACAAAAGCGCAAGTTGTGCACTTGTCTCGAGACTTGGCCTTTAGTCTTCACTGACAGGATGCTGAATGCTCCAGAGAGGAAATTTATTGTCCCGTAGTTCCATAGCAGAAGGCAGAAGTAAATTGTCTCTCCTGCTTATGGCATAAACAGAAGTGCATTTCACAACTTCTGCCAAGTTTGAGATGTCCTGGTACAGAAAATACCACTATCTGTAAGAACTGATGACTTTGACTGCATCATTCAGTAAATTCATTACATGTATAGGCCTGCTCTTATCTTGATATTGGCTGCTAGAATTACAGCTGAGCAATTATGAGTGCTAATTCAAATAAATCAAGATGTGCCTTGTGCAGGGGCGGATCCAGAAATATCAGACGGGGGGTTTACAGATGGAAATATACTAAAAATATCAGGATTTTTAATTTTTTTACATTAAAACCTACAGGCCCAAGGGTGGGGGGTTTGAACCCCCCATCTGGATTCGCTACTTTTGTGAAGCCATATCCATACACTTATGTTATTCTCAATACACGTATATATAGTTTAGTAAGTGAGGTCATATCCCATAATTGTCATGTTATCAGCAGAAACCACTGAGTCATACCACTCAACAGTGAGGTCACAAGTTGTCCAATCACAAAGTGACAGCTCATTTCCATGTGAGAAAGAGCCTATACTATCATCCCTGACGTCTTCAAACTGCTGCACGACTATTCACTCATAATTCTCCTTGATGTAATATTATATAGATAGTGGATGGTGAGGAGACCAATATTGAGTTTTATTGGCCGAGGCAGTAATATTGGTCGAGGCCGGAGGCCGAGACCAATATTACCTGCAGAGGCCAATAAAACTCAATATTGGTCGACTCAACATCTACTATTTGTTATATTCTGCACCAAAATTTCTTTTGCATGTAAATAAAACAGTTGGCTCTTTACTATAGAGATTGTTAAACCATCGCTAATAACAACCTGTTCAGAAGATTTTAATTGATATTTATGCCTATATAACATGATTCTGATATACTTTTTTTAAAAACATTTTTGATCTTCTATCTCATCAACTGCCATTTTCAATGCATTATCTGTGTAAAAAGGAAAAAGGAAATTAATTTTTCAGAAACAAGCAGATTTAAAATTGTCTATCTAGCTTGGAATCTATCCATCTATCACGCTTTATGATTATCATGATTTTTAATTAATTTTTTATCATGATTTTTAAGTTTCAAAGATAATCAGTGAATTTTTTTTCAAATCTATACAGCAGACAGTTTTTTTTTTCCAATGTAATTCTCAATTGTCATTGAAAGAAACACAGTAACTCTTCTATTATCAAGGTGCTAATTGCTATCAAAGACAATTGCCAAATTCCAATTGAAACTTGTTTCACTCCCTAAGAGAAACAATTGGCACTTTACTAAAATCAATCAATTTGAACAAACGGCAATTGAAGCAAGATGACCAGGTTACATTGCACTGAATACCAGCATCTATTCAGGGTGGAGCATGCTTTGACTTAAGTGCTTGTGCACTGAGGACGCCAATATAGCTTTAAGGCGCCAATAACACTCTCAACACGCCAATATCGTTATTTATGGTGTCCGCCCGCCAGTCCGAGGGCCCGCGAGTCCGAGGGTCCGCGAGTCCGAAGGCCCGTCATTCCGAGGGCCCGCCAGTCCGAATTTTAGGTGCCCTGAGGGCATTGTGGTGCCCTCAGGGCATTGTAATGTCCTGAGGGCATACCCTGTTCATGGTGCCCTGAGGGCATCACTATGAGGTCCCACCACTGGAGAAGTGGCAAGGCCCTGCATTCCGAGGGCCCGCCAGTCCGAAATGCCCTCAGGGCATTGCCATGGTGCCTTAGGGCACTATAAGTTTAAGAAGCTTTCAGGGCTTTATGAAGATTCCAGACTGAGTTACCTGAGTGCTACTGAGTTACCTGATTGCTATTGAATTGCCTGATTGCCTGATTACCAAATTGCCTGATCGCCACAATGCCTAATTGCTATTGAATTGCCTGATTGCTATATTGAATTGCCACAGATTGGAGTGCCTATCTGATTGCTATTGAAAATGTCGAAGTGTAAGATTAGAGTTGAGCTCTATCTTATTCTATAAGTGCAATCATATCATATAGGCCTATAGGGTAAGTTTCTTTGAGTCGGACACTAAGAGAGGGTAACCTTGAGTCGGACACTTTTTTATTAGGACTGCACTGGCTAATTGAGAGCTTTTTGTGTAAATTTGTCTTGTTTAAGTTATTTGCTTGCCTTTGGCATTGAACTGACTTCAGTTTCTGTGTCATTCAGTCAGAAGTAGGCTTAACCAATTTTGTGCTCTATATATGGGCCTTTTTATCTGGAGGAAGAAACTGTATCATTGATGTCATGTTTTTAGAACACAGCTGTCGCACTCGATCACGGATATTTAACTTTTTGATAGTGTTGTCCACTATGGCTTTTAATGCGAAGAAGAAATGATACATAAAAACCAATTTTGACTGTAAAAGCATTGTTTATACATTACCTTTGATCATATAATATCCATTTGGCACCAAATATTAACTCAATAGCAAATAAAAGCATCTTTATCAGGATTTCGAAAAATATCTTTAAATTGTATTCTTCCCTTCTTTTGTCTTCTTTCTTCAACACACAAGAAAAATGGGGTAAATCATGGTGAAAAAAATTCCCTGCAGTAATAACAATGGCAGGGGCGGATTGGGGCCCTTGCAAGATGTCAAAAAATTAAAGATTGAAAAAAAGAGCAAAATTATGCAGTCAGGATCGTGATCGTGTGTTGCAGCTATAGGCCTACTAAGTGAAAAGGACAGAATGTGGAGGCCCCCCAATATCAACAATTTGCCAAGTTGGGCCTGTAGTATTTTCATCTGAAATGACGCTGTTGGTAGGGACATAGGGGCCCGTTGATTGATTTTGCCACAGGGCCCGTAATGCCGCCAGTCCGCCCCTGAAATTGTATTCTAAATCAAAGAAAACACTGTGAATTTAGTTGTTCATGTGAAAGGTGGGAAAGTTCTTTATTTTGAGCCGTATCCTATATTAAATTTCAAGGTTTTGGCCAGAGTTTCTTTTTTTATACACATTCTCAATTATCATATCAGGCCATAAAAACACCAATCTTAATCTTTTCAATCGAACTAAAGATTTTTTTTTTTAATTTACAGCCATACTTCTTACACCCTATTCACACATTTATGCTAGCAGCAGATCTCAAAGTCATGTCGTAGTGGTAGTTGTAGTCATAGTTTTCTAAAACTATGTCATATTGTTGACAAGAATAACAGTTTTATGTTCAAATCTAGCCTAATTTCAGTCGCCTACTATGACTTACATTGCTTCATTTAACTTTTCTTTTGTATTCCTTCTATCGGGATCAATGAGATATATTTTGCTTTATTACATAGAACTTTATGGTACGAATTACTTGTCACAACATAGTGAAGCAACGTTCAAAATAATAATGATATTGGCAAGTGACATTGCAGCAACATTTTCATAACGTTGTAAAGCAATGTTGAAGATACGATGTTAGAATATGAGGTGGTTGCAGTAGTGTAAAAAAATCTCAACATCCTGTTCACACTATGGCAACATCATTTCTGCCATACATTCTATGTGATGAACAGACAAGTCCTCCACCAATCAGCAATGTTGTGTTCACATTGTGTGCTCCTCAGGTTGGAACAATAAAGTTGGCTCAGGAATAAAAGAGTATACTGGGTAGCATGAGGGTGCTCAGAGAAGACAACTGTGCCCCAAGTTAGAAAAAATAGCCATGAGGAACAA
Organism: Platynereis dumerilii; assembly: GCA_026936325.1. NCBI lineage: Eukaryota > Metazoa > Annelida > Polychaeta > Phyllodocida > Nereididae > Platynereis > Platynereis dumerilii. The sequence continues at coordinate 10,274,293 of JAPTHN010000016.1, read as the reverse complement.
CAAAGTGCCCTGCGGAACAACAAAGTGCCCTGCGGAACAACAAAGTGCCCTGAGGAACAACAAAGTACCCTGAGGAACAACAAAGTGCCCTGAGGAACAACAGAGTGCCCTGAGGAACAACAGAGTGCCCTGAAAAACAACAGAGTGCCCTGAGGAGCAACAGAGTGCCTTGAATAGCAACAAAGTGCCCTGAGGAGCAACAGAGGGCCCTGAGGAGCAACAAAGTGCCCTGAGGAGCAACAAAGTGCCCTGAGGAGCAACAAAGTGCCCTGAGGTACAACAAAGTGCCCTGAGGAAAAACAAAGTGCCCTGAGGAACAACAAAGTGCCCTAAGGAACAACAAAGTGCCCTAAGGAACAATAAAGTGCCCTGAGGAACAACAAAGTGCTCTGAGGAACAACAAAGTGCCCCTCAGGTTGGAACAATAAAGTTGGCTCAGGAATAAAAGCGTATACTGGGTAACATCATGAGGATGCTCCAAAGAAGACAAGTGTGCCCCAAGTTAGAAAAAATAGCCATGAGGAACAACAAAGTGCCCTGCGGAACAAAAAAGTGTCCAGAGGAACAACAACGTGTCCAGAGGAACAACAACGTGTCCAGAGGAACAAAAACGTGTCCAGAGGAACAAAAACGTGTCCAGAGGAACAGCAATGTGTCCAGAGGAACAGCAATGTGTCCAGAGGAAGAAAAAATTGCCCTGAGGAAGAAAAAATTGCCCTGAAGAACAACGAAGTACCCCGGGGAACAACAAAGTGCCATGTAGAACAACAAAGTGCCCTAACGAACAGTCCAGAAGAACAGCAAACTGTCCAGAAGAACAGCAAACTGTCCAGAGGAACAGCAAACTGTCCAGAGGAACAGCAAACTGTCCAGAGGAACAGCAAACTGTCCAGAGGAACAGCAAACTGTCCAGAGGAACAGCAAACTGTCCAGAGGAACGACGTGTCTAGAGGAACAACATGTCCTGTACCAAAAAGTGCCTCGAGGAACAAAAAGTGCCCGGAGGAATAACAGAGTGCCATGAGGAACAACAAAGTGCCCTAAGGAACAACAAAGTGCCCTAAGGAACAACAAAGAGAAATAGCCTCAGGGCACTTTGTTGTTCCTCAGGGTACTTTGTTGTTCCTCATGGCACTTTTTTGTTCCTCAGGGCTCTTTTTTGTTCTTCAGGGCTCTTTTTTGTTCTTCAGGGCACTTTTTGGTTGATCAAGGCAGTTTTCGGTTCCTCAAGGCAGTTTTTGGTCCTGGACAGTTTTTTGTTCCTTAGTACAGTAAAGTGCCCAGAGGAATGAATCAAAGAACCTGAGGTATATAAAAAGTGCAAAAAAGAAGTAAAAAGTGCCCTGAAGATTAACTAGTAACTTCAGAAACAAAGGGTGCCCTGAGGGTACAAGTAAAGCCCTGAGGAATCAATGAGTGCCCCAAGGAACCAAGGAGGACAAGAACAGTGACATTATGCCCTGAGGCAAAAAGGTGCCCTGAAGTGCTGCAAGGAACCAGAATGACCCAAGAAAGAGTGCCCAGAGGAGTTGAAAAGTGTCCTTAGCACAAAACAGTACCCAGAGGAATGCACAAAAGGACCTGAGGTTTTCAAAAAGTGTCAAAAAGAAATAAAAAGTACCCCTGGGATTTATTAGTAACTTGAGGAATAAAGGAGTGCCCTGAGGGTACAAGTAGTGCCCTGAGGAATCAAAGAGTTCCCCAAGGAACCATCTGAGGAGCAGAACAGTTACATCATGAACTAAGGCAAAAAGGTGCTGTCGACCTGTTCAGAATACAAACAATGTAGATTTTAATAGCCTCCTGTTTGATTTCCCATGCTTTTGGGTTTGGGGAATCCGAATATCACATTCATTTTGGTCTAGAGTGTAGGGAAACCCTTCCTCAAGAGCCCTCAACATTTGTTGTCAATTTCAACGGAAGTCGCAGGCCTATTTTTCTATGATTTTATGTTACATTTTGTCTGGTTACTTGATAGCAATTCATCACAGAGAGCCTTCAAAATAGTGCCAAATGAAAGGAAATTAATTTTCCTATCAGATAGATGGATATGTGATTTGTCACCAAAACGTTGAAAAGAAAATGAAAAATTATGTGAAATATTTCATTTTTCTCAGAAATTGGTAAAAAAGCCTGAATTTCATACGGTTTCAAATGGGTTTTCACATATAACTCCATATAAAATTGCTTCTGGATTCAACTTATTGCACCATATGGCAGATTTTAAGTATTATGTAGGATCAGTATCATGCTTTTAAAATTGTGCATGCTTATTAATCTCTAATTACTCATTAATGATGCAGTCACTGCAGAAAAAGTACTGAAAATGCTATCCATCGTCAGTAAGATTCATATGATGGTACAAGCTTTAAATTACAATTAATTCTGACAATAATGAATTTATAGTTACCAGTTGCAATCATACATTGAGTGTATACCCTCATGCTCATGATGTGTCAAAAATTCCAGCCATTCAGTTCTACCCAGTGGTCGAAATAGGCCAAGTAATTTGGGGGGGTCTTTCAGGTGCTAGGCCCAAAGGATAGAAGCCCTTGTAACCGGAGTCGGCGGGCCGTCAGTGGGCCAACCGAACCCGAATGGCTTCAGATGCTCTAAAAATGAATTTTAAAGCCATGTTTTATCTAAGAAAATTAGTTTCCATAACCCTAATGCTGGTGAATATAAATCACAAGAGGTTGTTGTTAGCTGACAAGGCGTTACTGGGGCTTCATGCTTATTCCTCTGAACAGATTCAGTATTTGGGGGGGTTTTTAGAGGACCCCCTCTGGGTCCTTCTGAAAAATGTATTTAAGGGGGTCCCAAGAGCATTTGGGGGGGGGGGGGTCAAGACCCCCTTGACCCCCCTTATTTCGACCACTGGTTCTACCACAAGAAGCAGAACCTTTGTTCCAAAGGATTTGTTGTAATATTTCGGCAGAATATATTGTAACTTTTTATGCCACATCATTCACAACTTTCAGTGACTTCAAACTAATTCACGTCAATCTGGTTTACCTGATCTTCCCATCAGGCATCATATTTGTTTAGCAAGTAGGCTACATACAATGTATGCACGTATGGTCCAACATGCAATGTGGGAAACAGCCTGGATGAACCAACAGGTTGAGGTTAAATCATTGACAGAGGAATTATTAGTCTTCATTCCAGAGCTCTTTGCTTCTCAATGCTTTACAGTTTTTAAAATAGCAATCTCAAGCTTCATGGCTGTTGTAACTTTGTCATCTACTACTTCAACTACTTCAAGGATCAGTTGGAACCAAACTCACAGAGCTCTGAGATCTTGGAACATCAGCTTATATATTGCTACCATAATATTATGGGATGAATTGTTAGTTGGGCTTGATTTTCTCCATCAGTTGCTGTTTGGCAGGGCCAAAAAGTTTTCCAGGCCGATAATTCAAACATTGCTTGTATAAATCCAGGGGTAGGTGGATTCCTGAGAAGGAAGATGAAACATGTGTAACTTTGAGCCAGAATCATGCACCGCTGCAGCCCAAGAGCTTACTAAGAGAAGTGCCATAAGATGATATAGGTTTGTCCTAAAGAAGAGCCTCCAACTGGTGTCCAAATAAGCAAGCCTTAAGCTACTATTTAAGTCATTGTATTGGCAGTAACCTCTATGCTGTGATTATGTCCATGTTAATGGTGATAGAATAAGTGAAGCTTTATGCCATTTGTCTTGATGTCTAAGTGAAGAAGAACATGAAATATATCAAATGATCCTGGGCATGCTTAAGCTATCCTGTAAAGAACCAACATTCACCTGCTGTGAGTAGGATGACAGCTCTTGAACCTGAAGACCAGTATCAAAGAGTTAACATCAACTAAAGATTTCTTGACCCTGACAGACGTTTTCTGTTCTGAGAATCAGTTGTCAGTACCGACTCGGACACACTTCATTCGCCTTTATTAAAATTGGATACAAACATATATAGATGCAAGCAACAGGATACTGATGCTATAAAAATCTGTCATATGGTGCCATATGTTCAGTCCAGAAGCAATTTTATATGGAGTTATATGTGAAAGCATATCTAAAACCGTATGAAATTCAGGAATTTTTTACCAATTTCTGTGCAAAATTAAATATTTACTTTCCTATGCAACATTTTAATGACAAATCACATATCTATCTGATAGGATAATTAATTTTCTTTCATTTGGTACTATTTTTAAAGCTCTATTATCAATTTCCATCAAGTTATAAGACAAAATGTAACATAAAATCATAGAAAAATAGGTGATTTTCGTCGAAATTGACAACAGATGTTGAGGGCTTTTGAGGCAGGGTTTCCCTTCACCCTAGACCAAAATGAATGTGATATTTGGATTCCCCAAACCCAAAAGAATGGGAAACCAAACAGGAGGCTATTAATATCTACATTGTTTGTATTCTGAACAGGTCTACAGCACATGATATCACGGGGACCTAAGAAAATGTGTATGAAAGGTTTCAATGGTGCAGACTTACTTATTTTTAAGTTGTGAGTGTTAAAAGAAACAGTGCTGCACAATAAGTGAGTACACCCAATGGAAAATATACATGGGAGTGATTTAGAAATTGGCAAGTTTTATGAGCTAACATCATGGAAATTTTTTACAAAGCATGTCCTTATAAAATAGATGACATCAACTTAGTATCACGTAAAATGCAAGAAATTCCAATGGCCACTGTAGATGCCGTGGAGCGGCAAACATTTCCACAGGTAGTCATCCCAAATCAGCAATGCTACTTCAATATGGAGAGAGAGAGATTCCTTGGCACCAGAATGGCACACTCTGCCACTTGTGGTGTGGCAGTAGAAATCGTTTGTCCTTTGTCATAAAATCGGTTGTCCTTTGTCATAAACTACACCAAAGATGCCAAAGTTTCAAAATAAAAAAATTTTTAATGCCACTTATATGCAAAATTAACTCATTTCTCAATTAATTTCATTGTCTGTTTTGCATTGGGTAACTCACTTATTTGGCTGAACTTTTGCATTTTATTACTTGTAAATTATAAATAATAATTTGTACATCCTTCAAAGTTTACAAGGATATTCTACCAGGTCTAGCCTACATCATATCATGAACTTGGTGGATTATTTTACTTGAGTGTCGAGCTCTGAGGAAATTAGTCCAGGAGTCACAGGGGTTTACTCATTTACTGGGGATACCGCAAGAGATGTACTATATTAGATTGGAAGACCCACCTTCTCAGTGTAGCTGAGAAGGATGGGAGACAAAACATTGGTTGAGATCTCTTGAAATCATTGCAAGCAATAGGTGATAATAACAAACAGTCAAGCAAGAACATAAACAGAAAACAACAAACTGCAAACAGAAAGAAACACCTGGTTTACTCTCCAGGAGGTGTTTTTACACAAAGAGCAGTCAAGATTCTGATAATGAAAAGTGGGAGGGGAACATTCATTTCTGGGTGTCACTTTAAAATTAAAAACTATCTATCTATCTATCTGTCTATCTGTCTATCTGCCTGTCTAGCTGTCTAGCTGTCGAGCTGTCAATCTTTCTGACAATCTTCCTGTCAATCTTCCTGTCAATCTATCTGTAAATCTGTCAAAGTGTTTATAAAACTGTCTAAAATATAAGTTATAAGAAAGCACCCAAAGACATGGTGTCATTGTGCTATTAACACAATAACACCCTAAATAAAGGCATGTACATTCCATTCACTATAAATGCGATCTGAATTTGTCAAATGTGGTCCAAATCAGTCACTGTCCAACTGAGTGTGTAGGAAGCCAACCAATCAGATCATGTATGACATGCTTAATTGAGTATGATTGACTGGTAAGTGCAATAGTCCAATGCTATTGATTGGGGAACAATAGACATACAAACTGAAAAAGCAAATTATGAACAACAAAATGATTAACAGCTATCAGTTTTGCAAAACCTCCCCCTGTTCAGCCTGAAACTCCTTTCATTTTTTGGTGGTAAATTGCTGAAAATCGGCCGATTTTGACACTTTAAAGTGCAGGAAAGTTCTGAAAATCGCACACAATACATTTTAAATCATTTCCTATCCACCCATATCTTTAATTTTGATCAGAATAGGCCCAAAACAGCCGCGACACGATCCTGTGTCGCAAGTGTATTGTTCTCAACCATGGGAATGTCCTCAGTCTACGTTGCCTACAGCAACGTGAAGACTGTGACCTCGGTCTAGTACTATATGTCACACCTGTATACACTGTATATATGTTTATAGATACATTAATTCACCATTTGGTGTGGTACCTATTTCTTGAATCAAACAATCATATTATTGTATAGACATCGTCAGATTGATAGACAGACAGATGGTCAGATTGATAGACAGATAGACAGATAGATAGTCAAATTGACAGACTGATACACTACCTTCCAAAAGTTAGAATACACCTGGAAAAGTGGGGTTTCTTTTAAAAATACTTGGTTTTGAATGGAAGTTTTTGTTTTATATTTAAATCAAACAATATCAGATGTCACACTGAAGTCACAAGTTGCCTTCGATTTGTCATTTTTGGGTCATTTTGTTGAAATTTATGGCCTTTCTCGATATCCCAAATTATGGAATTTTATAAAAAGTTGTCATAGCCCAGTTATCTTCCAGGTTTATGAAATTTATCCATATTTAAGAGTTTCCACAATTGTAACAAGATCATAACAGTAGTTTTAGACCACAAAAAGACAGTTTTTAAAATTGGACTTGGACCACAAAAAAATACAAATTTTAGATAATTTCGTTTCATGATGTAATATAAACATAGACTTTATCTTCTCTAGTGCAAATTATTTTATTTGAGCCTTATCAGCATTGTTTTGACTGAAAACTAGCCAAAAGGTGTATTTTTGTCCAATTTTCAACAGCCATTTTCTGGTTTGAAACTACTAGAAAAATCATATCAAACCAGAGGAAATGTGTAAAAAATGACAAAATGTCTTTTATATGGTAGAAAATTGTGCTTTTACAACTATTTAAAGAAAATAATAAAATAGGATATCGAAAAAATTATATAAATTTATACCAAAATGATTTTAAACAGGGAAACAAGGACACCTTATGGCCTCCTCAATATGAATTTCCATGTTGTTTCATTTAAGTATAAAATACAAATTGTGTTGAAGATGAAGTATTTTTGAAAGAAATCTTACCTTTTCTGGTACAGACAGACAGACAGATAGACAGATAGATAGATAGATAGATAGATAGATAGATAGATAGATAGATAGATAGATAGATAGATAGATAAATAGATAGATAGATAGATAGATAGATAGATAATCCTCCGAGGGCATCACCCATTTCCCCTGAGGGCATCTCGGAGTGGCGGGCCCTCGGACTTGCGGGCCTTTGGGGACGATCGTAACGGGTGCCCTCAGGGCACCTGAGACTCAAGGTGCCCTCAGGGCACCTCGGAGTGGCGGGCCTTCGGACTGGCGGGCCCTCGGAGAGCTTCGGAGTGGCGGGCCCTCGGACTCATAGGGTGTCACCGTTATTTATTGGCGTGGCACGTGATTGATCTCGGCTCACTTGATTGGCTGACAAATTTTGGTGCAGAATATAAGCTCATATAGCTGTTAATATCACTATTACTTGTGGTATATTGCCTTTTTTATCCAATCCAAATACAGTGTGGTTTTAACTCTGGTTTACCTTCAAAGGGCAGAGGTTGATGCATTGGCAGTCACCTTGTAATTACCTCTTCAAAGGGCGATGGGAAAGCCAGTTTGAGTGTTAGTTTTCGTGCAGTTCGTAGTTGCCTTGTGTGTATAAAATACAGTATATAGATACTTTGCTAGACTGCTGTCAATAAGCAGTGGCTGTTTACACAGTTAAAAGTGCCTTGGAAATTACAATGGGGACATTTCTTTTGTGTGAGTGAAAATAAGAATGTTCATAGAGAAGCTAAAATATCTACCAAGCAAAGGGCCCAACAGCTTCTACACCGAAAGGCTTTCTGCAGAAGTTCCAAAAAGACAAAAGCACAAACTGAATGCAATTCTGGAGACAGCACCTTTCGTCTTCTCTCACAAGATGCTGAATGCTCTGGAGAGAAGAAATTTATTGTCCCTGAGTTCCATAACAGAAGACAGAAGTGAATTGTCTCTCCTGTACATGGTCCAAACAGACGTGCATTTCACACTGCCATTGAGATGTTTTGGCAAAGAGACTACTACTGTGCACTGGCGAAATATAGACCCATTGCATACCTAAAGTACATCCTTCACTAAGTTCAATATTTGAATCATGACATTGACTGCTAATATGATAATGCACTCTAAAAAATGTCCGGACAAAATTGGTTTTTTAGATTCAAAATGATTTTTTGAAAAACCAAATTTCAATGCAAAACCGACATGGTTTTTTAATCGGCTGGGGGGGTGGGGGTCGACCCTTTAACCTCAACTGTTTAGGTGGCAGACCTTTAATGGGAAAGTATTATACTCGAATGAAAGTACTTAGGCTCATTATGCTGCCAATGATTCCAGTATGACTGGCATTGTGTTGCCATTTTACTCTATCCAAATGCAGTGTGGTTACCTCCAAAGGGCAGAGGTTCATGTATTTGATGTTGCCTGGTAATTAGGTTTTGTAATTGACAGTTTGGGTGTCACTGTTGGTGTCAGTTTCTAAACAGTGCTTCTGGACAACTTACATACTGCATTTCCTCCAAATGATCCAGCAGTGTGCAGGAAGTTGCCAGAAACAATATACATACTGTGATGATGTGATACCCTGCTATATTATACTCGGTCATCAATATGCTGTGGCTGCTTGGGTCTGCCGCAAACTTGCCTGTAGCTGCATTTGGGAAACATTGATCCCCTTTTAAAACTGCTGGAATCCTCGCTGAATTAAGCAGGGCTTTTGATCTGTCTGGATGTGATATCACAGGCCCGTAGCCAGGACTTTTTATGGGGGGGTGTGTGGAAAGCAATCAAGGGGGAAGTGAGGCCCGTAGGGCCGAAACTTTGCGGCGGGGGGTCTGGGGGCCGCTCAAGGCCCCCAGAAGCCAACAGATTTTAGACACTCTGAGACACATTCTGAGCATTTCAGAGAGTTAAATTTGATGGAAAAATTCCCAAAAAACTTCAATATGGTAACATCTTAAATTTTATGCCAAAGAACACAGCCTTTGTGAATTTTGACCTTTTCTTATAGCTTGGTCTATACTGATGATTTGTTCAAATTGCAGAGAAATTTCACCCAATAATATACTAAAAACCAAGTGTGTTGAGCAAATAATTTTTCAAATCACAGTATTATTACTATATTGTAATTAAATTTCTCTGCGATTGGAGAAAATCATCCATTTTGATCTTATAAAAAAACATCATGAACCACTTTTGGAGAATTTAATAAAGTATCCATTAGCTTTGCGAAAACACATAGAAATATTTAGTTAATTGCAGGGAAATTAGAGTGTCATTGACTCATGCTATGTTGGGGGTAGTGAGGGTCCTCTAAGAGGGGGTCATGGGAGGAAAACACAGGAGAGGAAGGAGACAGGAGATTCTACAGAGGGATGCCGAGGCCAAAGCCATACTGAAGAGGCAGGGAAGGGTGCATCATGTGCGTCCATCAGGAAGGAAGTAGAGAGGGAGAATGAAGACAGGAAAGAGGAAGAGAGTTTAGAGGCAGGGATGGAGAGGATGAGACCTAGGGAGGGTGAAGAGATGAAGGGGACAAAAAACAATTGGGGTGAGGGTAGAAAATGAGTGTCAACAACGGAGGTGCAAGAGATGTAGGTGACAAGAGCTGGAAAAAAGGGAGTAGCTATGGCTAAGCGGAAGAAGAAAGGGAGAGTATGAGTCAGACAGAAAGAGGACTAAAGAGGGGGAGGATTGATACTTAAGAGCTCTTAAGAAGGTTAAAGCTATCAGGAGGTGGTAAGACAGCCACAAGAGGTTTTCCAAAAATTGCAGAGAGTTGTAGATGATCAGAGAAGGAGAAAGATGAATATACCGGAGAAGGCTTCAGCTAACAGGAGGAGGCAAAAACTAGGGAGGAGTTGGTCCGAGCATTGCTTCTGAATATAGAAATGCAGAAATGTAATAGAGGTGGTGGAAAGCAGAGAGATGCAGTAGGTAGAGAGTGAGGAGACATGAGCTAAGGAGGAACCAGTGAGGGAGCTATTACTAATTTGTTAGGAGCCCCAAGAACTACGGAGAAGGCAAAAAGGCAGAATACAGAGAGAAAAGAGTAATAGATGGAGAAGGCATATGTCATGGAGAGGGCAGACAGGGAGGAGAGAAGAATTGTTGTGAAGGAGAGAAAAGCTGTCGCGGAAGAAGAAAGGACAAGGAGGAGACAGATGGGAAGATCAGATGTGATCATATTAGGATAGGAGGTTGCGACAGAGTAATGAGAGAGGCCAAGAGATGGAGGAGGGTGCAGAGAAACAGGAAGCAAGAGATATAACTTAGTGGAGGAGGAAAGAGCTATTGCGGAGGAGACTCGAACTGGGTTGAGGCAGAAAGGGATAATGTAGGGAGGGGAGAGTCATAAATAGCTAGAGTGAGGGTAACTGGAGAGGTAGGAGGATAACATGGAGTCTGAGGGAATGGCTGGGGAAGACGGAAAGGGAGAAACCCGGAGAGTGAGGAAGGAAGAGTGGAAGGAGGCATAAGTGATAGAGGAGGCAGTGAGGGATATGTCTGGTGAGGAAAGTGACTGAAGAAGGAGATGGCACACAGGGAGGGGAGAATCGTTGTGCCCCTCCTAAAAATATTCCTATTTTTAAGTGCCTGATTTTAAAACACTTTCTTTGTTTTTGGAGTTTTGTTTCCTCTCTTCTTCACTTTCCCTTTTTAACGAGTTTTCGGTACGAAAACTCGTTATACTAGTCACTTATGTGGAGAGAGGGATTGACGTGATTTATTGACGCAGGTTTAATGTGCGAAATAATGACTTGCTATAATGTAGCAAGTTGTTGAAATGAGTAATAAAGACATCATAGATTTGTGCGCATCAACGTTTTTTTGTTGATCTTGGGTCATTTACAATTGTATCAGAAGAAATCGGCTATTAACAATGCAGACAACACAAAAACGTCTGTTTTGAGTCTCGATTACGATGTTTTGACGAAATGTTAACTGATTCAAACAAACATCACTTTCCACTGTGGCATAACATCAAAAATCCCAGAAAAACGTATGAGGAACACCCACTTTGTAAACTATCCCAATCCTGTTCATCTTCAGATAACAGCTCAGAAAGGCTGTAGCGCCGATTACAGATTTATAGTTTAGTACAATTTGTCTTCTATGTTGTTGGTCGCGGCCAAACAGGAAACAGAAATGTTGAATGAATTACCCTACTGCCCTCTGATTGGCCGAAACGGGTGACATTTTTTCCAGATTTGTTTCAGACATTTCTCTTTGGATTAGAACAACGATTTCAGGATTTTTAGAATCGCAATTTTTTTCTGAATATGCCCAGTTAGTTTCGTCCAAATACCTTTTTCCATTGCCAAGAATTCGTTTAAAATGCACATAGAACATTGACACGGTAGATTAATGCAAAATAAAAATTCATAAAAAAATCAAGAAATGGGTTTTTCGTTCATCTAGCAGCATTACCAGAATCGAGATTTTTGGCTGTCTCAGTCAATCTTTGTTTTATTTAAATATATTTTTTCATTGCCGAGAATTCGTTGAAAACGCACATAAATACAACTGTTACATGTATGTGTAGGCCTAATCGTGAATAGATCTGTTAATGACGGAGTCAGACGGACCCAACCAATTTATGTGACAGAGCGAAGAATTTAGTAACTGTAAACTATAGTTATTTATAGAGAAAGACACGTTTTTGCATGCAAAAAGAATTGAGTACACAAAGATAGTTAAATAGTGAAACCCAGACAGGCATTATGCGACTGTCTTCGTCTGGAAATTTGACCTGTGCCTCTTTTTGAGACAGATAAATCTCATTCTGGAACTTGTATGTTACAATGAAGATCTCACTTATAAATTAAAGGTTAAGAACTATCAAATATTGCATGGACAATAGCAGTCTGTTTGCGTCTTATCTATGATTGTATCATAGTATGGTTTATTTTTATGTACACTGAAAAAAGGTTTGTGTAAAACAGACAAAACAAATGTTAGATGGTGTTTATTGATTGACAATTTCCTTGTCTATTTCACTCACAAAATATGTCTGATATAGGCCTACACATAATTTTTAATGGACACCATCCAACATACGTTTTTCTGTTTTACACAAACGTTTTATTTTTTAGTGTATAGTCAGTATCACTTAAAATTGATTTATACAGAAGTTAGTAAGTTACAATAAGCATCTAGCATTTACCCGTGATTGAGGGTATGTAATCTATAGAAATGGCTACCAGGCCCCTGGCCATTGCTTTCCCACATTTTAAAATGGTCGAAATGGTCTCAACGGGCATTCTGTTAAGCACATGTAATGAAAATGCTCTAAAAGAGCATGCCAATTTACTGTTCTGTCTCAGGTGTTCACTGGTAAGACAAAACTATCTATCTATCTATCTATCTATCTATCTATCTATCCATCAAATGCTGAACTGGCTATCCTTCTAAAATAATTTATATTTGAAATAAAAAAATACTAATAATGATAAAAATCTATCCATCTATCTATATCTTCTTCAACAATATCTTACTGTCTTACAGTGGGATTAATTGCACTTGAGACTTAACAATTCAAAGCCATTAATTGTCATTGAAACATAATTGGTCAATTAAGCATTTCAGCTGACACATGAACAGCAATTTGTATGTTCCATAAAGTTCTTTGTGCCATTTGATAAGCAATTCAAGTTTAATAAAGAAATTGCTATCCTGGGCCAAGTGAACGTCAGTCTATCATTTGGGGGCCAGTCAATTTTTGAATTGTCTGATTTTCTGTAGTGAAAACAAATTAACCTTATTTTAATTTGAGTTTAACTTTGCCACAATTTTAAGTTGTTAACTTTAACTTAGGCTAACTAAGCTTATGAATTAATAATTCAGAATTATTACTTATTGGCCGGACACTGTCTATTAATTAGGCCCTATGCAGTTTGGTGTTTCATTCTGTGTGGTGTTTTTAGAGATGCTTAGCTGAAGTCTAGTAGTTTTTGTTCCTCGCCTGGTTATCTAACTAGACCCTGACTGCAATGCATAGAATGGCATATATTTAATTGGAGTCTGGTAGTTTTTGTTCCTCGCCTGGTTATCTAATAGAGACCCTGACTGCAATGCATAGAATGGCATATATTTAATTGGAGTCTGGTAGTTTTTGTTCCTCGCCTGGTTATCTAACTAGACCCTGACTGCAATGCATAGAATGGCATATATTTATTGGTTTAGTAGATTGGAGAGAGCACATTCATCTATGATACATGCAAGCATGTCCATTCAGTAAAAGATGGGAAGATTGGGCAATAACAGCACAGATATATATATCTGAAAAGAGAATAGAAGTTCACAATGGCCATATTGTAGTGGGCCTATAACACATATGTGTGGTTGGTTAGAATTATATAGATTGGGGATTGTAACTTGCTAAAATTTAGCATGACACAGAGAGGCCTGAAGGGGCTGGATTATTTTTACTATTTGCCGCGTGGTTTCATTTCACTTGTAAACAAACGAGACAATAATGTCATCAGGTGGGCTTCCCCAAGACAAGAATAGTCAATTCGATCCCAAATGACAGCAGCCTGACCCTCACTGCAATCAGCCTCTACGTACAGCAGATTCTTGACAATTCCTCTTGATAATTTCACATTTCACTCTTAAATCACAAAGGCATCCAGGTAGCCTTGTGGGGTCACATACAGTGTAATTCAGGTGTCAAATAGTGTGAATAAAATTAGAAAATTCACTGGGGGAAACTCGTTTTGCAATCCGCGGATTCTTGTTAGAAATTGGCGGAAGTTCTGGTAGATATGGGGCATTGCAAACACACTCTCCATGCCCCGGCCATAATTTCATTTTGGAATTTCATACTTTAGAGTAGAGCCTGAGCCACATGGACCTTATGTTTAAAGGCAATACAACTTTGCATGCTAGTACGTGCTCTGTCCCTCAAGACCGTTCAGGGTTTCGTTGTGAGGGGAGGCCTTATGACAGGATACACCCCTTGCTCCCTTCTCTTATTTCCGCAATGTCAGTTATCCCTCATTTGCCCCTTGTACCTTTCCTCTTCCCCCCTCTTGCCCGCCCTTCCCTTCATTTACCCCCCTCTTCCCCGTTCCCCACTCTTGCTCCCTTTTCCCCCACATAACCTCCTCATTGCCTCCATTTTCCCTGCTTTTCCCCCTTACTGCCTCTAATTAATGTCAGAGGCAGTGGAGCTGGGGGGGGGGGGGCCACTGGGGGCACGTGCCCCCGACTTTTGGGTCCAAAAATACATAAAATGCCCCTTTTCTCCTTGAAATTACTGTAGACGACCTGCCCTGGAGCCCAATGCCCCCTCCCCAATTTTTGAAGCGTTCCGCCACCTCTGATTAATGTTCTTATCTTAGCGTTACCCTATTGGGAGGGGGGGATGTATCTCCACAATACCGATGACTACTCCTATTTTGGATGTAAGTTTCTTTCGCCTCATTGCCCAGTGCCCATCCAGATAAAAACACCTCCCATATATGGATGAGTGACATCGTGTAATTCAATCGAAGAAGAATATTCTTGAACCCACTTTCAAGAATAATACAACCAAGGCCTATTTAGAAAAATTCTGAATGGTCCCTCAAGTGGTTGCTGTGATTCTTGATCAATGCATACATTTATATTTGTTTGGAAATAAATCCAATTGAAAAGCATTGCAACCGCGTAAATCGCCATTTGCGGATTCTCGCAAAAACGCGTAAGATCATTGTGGATTCAAGGGGGAGGTTGGGCTGTGGGGGGGTGTGTACACACCCTACACACCCCCCCTGGCTACGGGCCTGTATCAATAATCCTTGTCCCTACAGGTTTTCAGTGTTGGTATTTGTGTTAGGATTCCATATATTTCAATTAGTTCAGATTCTTAGCCACCATGATTGAATCTTGCTATGACAAAACAGCAAACTTGTTTTATAAAAACATGTTCAGTGAAATGATGACAGTAGTTCAAAATCTAGAAACTTAAAAAGTGTCATTTCAAGTGACTCATAAACTAAGCCTGGAGGTACGAGTCTAATTGCTTTACTGTACTAACAGCTGTCTGCCATCTTTTATGATTATTAATTGTCTTTTTACTTATAATTGCTATGTAAATCCAATGTTAATTTACTTTCATTCACTGCAAGGTGGCTGATCCCATCATCAATTGCTGGAGGACGTGATTTCACCAACACTTATACTCATAAGGACTCATATTTCTCTATGCTTAAGCAGGAGTGTATAATCCATATCAAGACAATAACCTGAAATGTTTAATGGTCTTAGCAGTGTCTGGAGGAGATAAAGATACCCTGAGTTCTCATTAGTATGAAAGAAGAGACAGCTGCACGTTATGAGGGGAAAATAACTTATCTGTGGCTTCCCGACAGCAACAGAAGAGACCTCTGCTCTAAGGAAACAATTAATATTGGCAAAATTGGCTGTTCCTAAATTTATAACAAAAACTGTGCACAGAGTTCTATTCTCGAAATTGTTTCATTGATTTTTTTCATTTCTTTTTTGATTCCGAATTAGATGCGGGACAGTACTGTGTTTAAGTCTATGCCAGAGAATCCTGCCAGATCTTAGTGAAAAAATGATTCAGGATAACAATGTCCTACCTTAAGAAAAAGAAATTGTGTGTTTTTGTATTTTTGACATAATGTCGCCTAGTTGTGTTAATTAAAAGCCATTTTTAGAGCATGCAGAGCAAATGTTGTCAAAATGCTCTGTTGTATAGGCCTACTGTACACAAGAAAATGATTGTTAAATGTGCATATCATGTCATAGCAGGTTAACTTGAAAATTTTAGACAATCAGGAAAGATGTGCTTTTAGGGAGAAATAAACTAAGAAAGTGGAGAAGCTCCAATATCTACCATGCAAACTGCTGCAACAGCTTCTACACAGAAAGGCTTTCTGCTGAAGTTCCAAAAGACAAAAGCAAAAACTGCGCACTTGTCTGGAGACTGTGGGCCTTCGGTCTTCTCTGACAGGATGCTGAATGCTCCGGAGAGGAAATTTATTGTCAGTGAGTTCCATAGCAGAAGGCAGAAGTAAATTGTCTCTGCTGTGCATGGCAGTAATAGAAGTGCTTTTTTGGCCTTCACTGGTTATCATTAGAATGTTTTGGCACTGACAATGCATTGGAATAATAAGGTAGAATATATTATCTTGATTGCTTTATACAATAAAGAGATATATTACAGTAAATATATGTGGTTGTTAGTATTGTGATTATACAATATCATTAATATTATGTATCACTGCCATAAAAATCTTCCCCTTGATTGCACAATGCTATATTTGTGTCCTTAGTCCAGATGAAGGACAGTGATGGCTTTGCTATACAAGTTATTCATGTAGATAGTTTGCATCCAAGTTTGCCTAAAGCTGTGTTGTAGTATAGCCAGATGAGTTACTTCAGCTTCAATGCAGATGCAGCTGTCTCCTCTTTCGCACTTCTAAGTGCGAAGGCTTACATTATCTCCTCCAGACATAGCGAAAGCCATTATAGGTTGTCTCGATTTACAGAAACATTAGCCAAGTTTAGGTAGCTAACGGGTGCTTAAACTAGATACTTTCTAATAATGCTGTCAGATGAGATTAGTACTCGGCTAAATTTAGATCACTGACCAATGACCACATCAAATTATCAGAAGACATACATGTACCGCAGACTGCTTGAGGTAGAACAAGGGAGGCTCCCTTATGGACCATCTGCAAGTTACATATTTTGCTGTTGGTTTGCAATATTCTGGAATACTGCCAGATGGGTTGCAGAAGGACTCTCTTGAGTGGGAGAATAGGCAACTATAATACCTCATGCAAAGTAGTTCTGGAGGGAAAGTAAGGGAGAGCGGGGCACCATGAGCCGCTTTTCCGAAATTAAGCTCCTGAGCCTAAAGTTTCAATGGTAAATGGCTGGTTGCTTTATATAATCATAGCAAGACCTCTTGGCTACAATATCCAGTGGTGTTACATTATATTCTATATTCTTAAATAGTCAAAACATTGTCTTTAAAAAATGTAGTCTAGCGGCTCATCGTGCCCCGACCCTGGGGCACCATGAGCCATGGCACGGGGGGCTGTTTACGTACATGTATCATCCTTCTCATTCAACTGTAAAGAACTGATACCTCATAAACCAGATGTTTTACTTGAAATTTTCCCTTGGCATACACCACAATATGGATCAGATGGATTTTACATATTTTTCTCTGAAATTGCAAAAATGTGTCCTAAACAGCTGCCGATGTCTTGCACTATAGTTCTGGACTTACAACAGTAGAGCTGTTGTTACAATTCAGCTTTAATTGTACATTAAAACTTTATAGAAAATGGTTCATGGTGCCCTATCTCCAAGCGGCTCATGGTACCCCATTTGTAAATTTCATTTATTAGTGCATGTCACCATTTTCCAGTTTACCATAGTATCAATGTTATAACATCATCCTAGCACATGCCTTGCCTTCTCTAAGAAGACTAAGTTTTATGACGATGCCGGAAATAGTTAAAGTACCAGAAGTAAAAGTTCCACTGCCCAATATGTTTACTTTTCACTCAAATTCACTGGTCACAAGTATTGTTGTAAATTCTTGGTCCTACATTGAAAGGAAAGATTATGATTGCTACCCTAGCCAGTTCTACACTAATAAAGGAATATATGGTCTTCCTATCGAGCAGTTCTATCTCGCCGTTTTTTTTTTAGGGGCCATGGTTCATGGTGCCCCGTGGCTCATGGTGCCCCGCTCTCCCCTACAATACAACCAGTTTCTCACTGGAAAAATTCTTGTGTCTATAATTTTTTCATTTAATCTTCACTTACTCTTGGTGCATCATTTCATAAAATAGAAGGCAAATATCAACCAATATCATTTCATAAAATTAGAAGGCAAATATCAACCAACGAAAAACACTATGCAAAAAGGCTTACTGCAGAAGTTCCAAAATACCAAATTCACCAACTATGCACTTGTCTAGAGACTATGCCCTTGGTCTTCTCTCTTAAGATGGCAAATGCTCCAGAGAGGAAATTGATTGTCCCTGAGTCAGAATGCACAAGCAAATTGTCTCTCCTGCGCATGGCAGTAATCGAAGTGTTTGTTTGGTCTTGCACAAGTTATTTTAGGATGTTTTGGCACTGAAAATGTACTGGTATAACAAGGTAAAATTATATTGTGATTGCTTTATCACTGTTTGCACAATATTAATAAACATGTCTCATACAATATATACTTAACTTTTTTCTTGGCTATTGTGGTATTGTTGCTGGTATTGTAATTTACTATTTAATCAGTATGATACATCAGGTTACCTTCCTTGATTGCACAGTACTATAAATTGTCCAGCTGAAGGCATTTGATGGCTTTCATTTACTAGTTATTTATGGGGACAGTTTGCATCCAATTTTGCCAATAGCTATCTGTAATAGCCAGATAAGTTGCTTCAGCTTCAGTACAGATGCAGCTGTATGAAGGCTTACTTTATCTCCTCCAGACATGGTGAGAGCTGTTAAAGGTCGTTTCTATTTACCGAAAGATTAGCCAAGTTTAGGTGGCAAGGCAGTGCGTATTGAAACTTGACACTTTCTGGTGATGCTGCTAGATAAGATGGCATGTCTCAGGGCTCAATTTGGATCTTTGGACAGAAAAAATAAGTAGATCTTTGGACAAAAAACTTCAGAGAAGAGTGACCAACCAATACCTCACTATTATAATTTTAAGCTGAAAACCCATTAGAATAGATACGATTTACGTAGTAAGTGCAGCTCTCTTAGCCCGGTTCTGGGCATTCATGAAGTTTGATTGATGAGATGGGGGAGAAAGCAGGAGTCCTCAACAAATTACAAATTTACCACGCATGTGTGGATCTTTTACTCATAGGCACTAAAAACTAGGGTCCGTCAATCTGAAGTCTCATCCGAACCACATCCAGCTGGGATTTTGCTCATGTCAAAGGAAAAGACACATGAAAATGATTCTGGAATACTGCCAGGTTTTGGAATGGGTTACATCCACCTGATTTTATGACATTTTCACAAAGTTTATCTGAGTGCTTGGTTGTTGATTTTTCCATCGAGTCAATTTTTTCCAAGGTTTGCTGCTCCACCCGGTAGAGTGCACAACCTTTAATGATGCAAAAATAGAACAGATGTATAAAAATAAAATGCCAGCTATTTATGCAATATCATAATATATAGGCATATTTTGTGATGATTATTAATGACCATAACCAGAGACTACGTATAAAATTAGGGAGTTTAGGACATCAATACTGTCAGTTAGTGTAGTGGTCCTATTTTTTTTTCGTTGAAATGATTAGTCAATTTGATAATGGAGACAATGTCATTTGACTTATTTGACCTCACTGGTGAGTGGTACACTGTGTAGGACTCATATACTGATTTATGCTGATAAGCATGGGATGTGACCTCGCTAACAGCCTGGATATGAGTCATCCACCATAACATGGCATGTATAGGATTAGGACCTCACAATGAGCATTCTGACCAGTAAATTTTTGTGCACACTTGCTTTTCGGTGGTTGTTGCAATTTAGGAGTTTGTTACAGTGTAAAAATTTCGTTAACTGAGTATCAGATCTGTAGAGACAACTTGCACTCATAGCCTGTTTTGGTGGTGTGTTTCAGAACAAAAAGACAACGCAAACATAGATGTGCCTTCTCAATATATATTTCTCTGGACCCTTCCCTTCTGAGCACACATAAAGCTCATGGATCATCTGGACACTACACATAAAGACATGGATCATCGTACATCATTTACATGACCTCCAGAGGTGATATAGCGTCTTCTGAGGATACATTAGGGCCTAATGTTGTCATATGGTGTTGCTATGAATAATGTGTGCAAAGCAGCCAAGCTGCATTACTTTATACAGCCAAGATGGTCGCAGTGATATTACCTGTAATGTTGCTTTTTAAAATCAAAAAAGATACGTTAGCTGGTATCCGTCAAAACTCTTTGAGTAAAATCAAACAAAAAGATATACTAGTACGATTCAGTACAAGTAAATTACCATGGTATTGTTGTCACAATGTGGCACACCGCATACAGCTTTGGACCAGTTGCCTCATGGAGATTCAATGCTTGACCTTTCTGGGTTAATTTACGAGATATGAGTCTTGTGTTATGATCAGTATACAGACTGTTTTGTTCTCAATGCAAGAGCTGCAGGGCATGATTTCCCGATCCTATTATTCATAATCAGCCCTGCTGGAGTGTTGGCACTATGTTATCAGTCAAAGGGCAGGTGGTGATGTACTGGTGGGCAGTGTCACTCGCTCGGCTATACTAGGAGTTTGCCCTTTGTAGGGCTTCGTATTGACATTGTTGGACTCAGTCTCTCAGTTTTCAATGTGAAAAATGACAAACGCACAAAGAAAAGTATCTGATATTTGATTAATCAGCACTGCATGAACTCATTAAACTGGCAGTAAAGACTACAGTGTGTTGATGCCATTTCTACAATTGATTTCATATATCATGACAATGTAACCCATGAATTCAGTGGAAATTCAAGTGGCTTCTGGCATTGCGTCTTCAATAGGACTTCTTTACATGTATTGTATTGTCTCAAGTATCTCAATGCAACTGGTCTGAAGCTAATAAGTAGAGTAGGTCGGGGCAAGAAGCCCGGGTTAGGTGAGAGGCCCCCCCAGCGTTATATCTAAACTTACATTTTTGGTGCGTTAATCTATTGATAGGATCAAAGCTAGAGGCGTTTTAGGCGACGTCACAAATTTTCAGGGCAAACAGCACAAAACCATAGTAGAAATTAAAGAAACAAAAAAATGTGCATGGTTTTTGTAACTTTGACTAATTCGTTGAAAGGGGTTGTCAGAAATAACTTTGGAAATTTTTAAAAGTATAATGGATGCCATCACATAAATATGATTTGGATCATGTTTTTTGCATTTTAGTTTAAAATATAGAGGTCGAATTAAAATATGTGGGTTTGATATGGGGCATGAGGCCCCCTTCACTGGGGGTCGAAGCTGCTTCATGAACCATTTAATAATGTGTTCTTTACCTTAAATCTTGATAGAATAGCTAATTAAAATAGAAAAAATTTGGCCCGAAAATTGAAACGGAGCAAAAAATTAAAAAAAATATAGGTATGAACAGAAAAATTCTGAAATTCAGAAAAAGTGAATAGAATGCCTTAAAAATGATAGAAGAACCCTAAGAAATAACTTTTAGGCTGAATGCGCTCGGAAAAAAAATTACCATAGGATTATAATAGGGGGGCTTCTTGCCCGATGGGTGGGGTAAGAAGGTCATTTTAACTTTTTTACAAAAATGGCCATAACTCCTTTATTATAATTGGTAGACATTTGTTTCACTAGTTATTAGTAGAGTCAAGTGATCCCTTACTGACAGCACAAGCATTAAAAATAATCGCCCATAAAAAGTAGGTCAAATCGCACCTCAAAGTTAAGGGGAGCCACATGCCCCGACCTACTCTACTTTAGCTTGTTGAGTGCAACTTTGTGACAAGCCTCTGCAAAGTTGCCTCGTAATTATCTTAATCAAGCCCCTAAGGACATAGGGCACTTAATTCACAGAGACAAGGATCCTACCTTGCATGATTTGAGGAGTCTTACAGACTCTTGCTTACTAATGGACAACTATTTGGTTGGCACTTTGCAGAACAACAAATATTCAGAGTTTGTTCCCAACTTTCTTAACTGAAGAGACCGAAAGACCTTGATGGTCTCTGTGAGAACAAGACAACTTCTGATTGTCATCACGTAATAGCAAAAAATGGTTAATTTCCTTTTGTTGTAGCTGCCAACATCTTTTACTTCTCTCAGTTTTACTTCCTTCACAGGACTCATTTGACAAGAAATTTCCTCATTCTCATCTCTGTGCATGCAGACCTTTGACTACGGCACTAAGCGCATGTCTTGCAGGAAATACACATGGGCATCATGGCTATGTCTTTGCTGGTAAAGAGACTGCATATATTTTTAGCTGGTAAAGCTCTCTAGTGATAAGTCACGTATCCCATCTCCCGTGGTGAATAACCTATACATATCAAATTACAGAAAGATTAGCCTAGTTTAGATAGCCAAATAGAGCATAAACTCAATAATTTCTAATAATGCCGCCAGATGAGATGAATACTTGGCTAAACTAAGATGATTGACCATATCAAAGTTCAGAAGACATACCGGTTACTGTTTGCAGTACAACCAGGGAGGCACCAAAATGGACCATAGATCTGCTAGTTACAACTTTTGCTGTTGGTTTGGTATGATATACTACCAGATTTTGCAATGGGCTGCTGAAGGACTTTCTTGAGTGGAAAAACAGGCAACTAATGCCGTATGCCAAGTTCTGGAGGGAAAATAGTACTATACACACAATTTCCACAATACAACCAGTTTCTTACTTATCATTCTTGTTTCTAGGAGTTTTTCATTTAATCTTCACCTGCTCTTCAAGGTCTGTGCATCATTTCATAAAATTAGAAGGCACAGAAGCTCAAATATCAACCAAGGAAAAACACTACGCAGAAAGGCTTTCTGCAGAAGTGCCAAAATACAAAAGCACAAACTATGCACTTGTCTAGGGACTGTGCCTTTGGTCTTCTCTCTTACGTAAGATGGCAAATGTTCCAAAGAGGAAATTTATTGTCCCTGAGTTCCATAACAGAAGACACAAGTAAATTGTCTCTCCTGCACATGGCAGTAATAGAAGTGTTTGTTTGGTCTTGTATGAATTAATTTAGGATGTTTTGGCCCTGAAAATGTATTGGAATAACAGGGTAGAATTAATATATTGTGATGGCTTGATCATTACGTGAACAATATTAATAAACATTCCTCATAAAATATACATAACTTTGTTTTTGGCTATTGTGGAATAGTCATGGGCATTGACATACAATTTAATCAGTATTAGGAATCAGGTGACCTTCCTTGATTGCACAGTACTATATTTGTGTTCTTAGTCCAGCTGAAGGCACTTGATGGCTTTCATTAACAAGTTATTTATGGGGACAGTTCATATCCAATTTTGCCAATAGCTATCTTGAATAGCCAGATAAGTTACCTCAGCTTCAGTACCGATGAGGCTGTATGGAGGCTTACTGTATCTCCCCCAGACATAATGTAGTGAAAACCATCTCTATTTACAGAAAGATTAGCCAAGTTTAGGGGGAAAAGTAGTGCACATCTAAACTTGACACTTTCTGGTGATGCTGCCAGATAAAATGGCATGTCCCACAGATTGAGTTTGGCTAAATTTGGATCTTTGGACAGAAAAAATAAGTTAGATATTTGGACAAAAAACTTTGAAGAAGACTGACCAACCAATACCTCACCATTAGAATTTTAAGTTTCAACTTTCAGAGCAGTTGTTCCACCACAGGAAAGTTGCCTGTCAGTTTCTGCATGTGAATTATGGCAGAGTTCACTGCTTATGGCAGCTCACTGCTGTTGCCTCTTGTACAGTGTACATGTATAGAGAATACGATCTCTTAATAAATGTTAAGTATGATCTCTGTGTGCAGAGTAAATATTTCTGGCTATTTCTTCTCTGGTGGATGTTCATTGTTCAATACATGTATTACATGCTGTATATAAAATTACACAAGAAAAGACACAATATGACAAATTGTCTGGTGCATTACATAGTGTTGAGTATATTTCTCTGCATCCTGCCTTTCTGGACACTACACATAAAGCACAAGGATTATCGTACATCATTAACATGACCTTCAGAGGTGATATAAAAAAAAATGAATAGGGGCCGAGGGCTGGCCCGGAAATGATCCATCCGCCCGTCGCCCGCCCGCCCACCCGGCGGACGGACAACATTTAGTGATAACAATACCTTCTGCAAAAAAGTTCGCTGAAGGTAAAAAAAGTCAGTGGCATCACCACAGGTCCCTTCTTTTACACTGAGATTAGAAATAAATTTCTGTAGATATCCTGATAAGATTTGTGTTAATTTCATACTGAAAGACACATGATACATGTGACATCACTATTTCCTTGGCTCTTAGAGATAAGGACCCAATTGAGGATCTTCATAAATATAATTATTCTATGGCAATGTGCCTTTTTGTTCATCTATGAATTATTCTGAGCAGAAAAAGGTTGTACATGCAGATATATGTGGGATAGTATGGAGCTGCCAATTATTGCATAATGGATAAGGTAGCACAAAGCAATGAACAAGACTTGTAGGCATATTTTACCTATTCTGAGCCATATTAAAGAAACATTTTTTACATACACCAAAAATGGTTGGCAGAAATACAGCTTACAAAAGAAGGGGAAAAAAGTGTGAACATGTCTTTTAACTTTAGCAAAGATGAGCAACCTTGGAAAGATACTTCTGAATGATTTTAATGGAGAATGTTTTTCAATGAACTTGCAGTTTGCCCTTTGTAGAGCTTTCTTTTGATGCTGCTGGGCTGAGTGTTTCGCTATAGGGGATATTGGTGACAAAGGCATTTGTATTTTCTAAAATTTGATTACTGAGCACTTCATGAACTCATTAAACAAAATAAAAACGTAGAAAATAACACAGTGTATTGATATTTTTGTGTCGTTTCAACAATTGATTTTATATGTTAAAAAAAGTAATCTGTGACTGAAGTAGAAATTCATATGGATTTTGGCACAGTGTCATGGAAAGACCTTTTTGGTTAGATTCCTACATCATAAACTTTTGGCTAAACTTGAGCAAAACTATAGCCTCAAGATTTTATACCAATACAATTTTGATGGGTAGGCTTTTCAATGCATTGGAGCAATATTCTAAGAAGCCTAACACACCCATCTGAATGTACCATTACTGAAATAACTTTTCTATTTCTCTGACTGAAAATGTACAATGTACGGAGTCTCTTTTCCTGCAAAAGCATGCCCACGATGCCCTTGCTTATTTCAGACAGAGACAGATGCTTGGTGCTTTTGTTAGAAATCTCAATGGACGGCAAAGACAGTGAGGAAATTTATTGTCAAATGATTCCGGTGAAGGGAGAACAACTGAGTGAATTAAATAAGTTGGCAGCTAAAGCGGAAGGAAATTAACTGTAGTTTGGCATTGCATGATGACAATCAGATGTTGTCAGGTTCTAACAAAGGGGTCATTCCATGTCAGATCAACAAGTGGCTTCCACCACCCCGTCTGCGAATTGGCTGAAAAAATTATATGTTGTTTGATGCCTCAAAGGATGAACTTCCTGAAAATTTCAGCTCAATCGGTCAATTTTTCATGATTTGGCTGAGGTTTGAAAATTGCTCATTCTACCAGTTTTTCAGGCATCGTTTTGACCACAATTACATTGTTTGCTCAATAAATCACTTAATACTCAACCCTGAGCTTTGAAATTCGGGATCTACACTAACTGGACAATGGAAAAGGGTCTTTGATAGACATTTATTGTTTTGCTATAACAATCACGAAGCTATGGCCTTGTTAAATTCCCCCCTCAAAAATCAATAGTCACCACAAAAAAATTCAAATCACCTATAGGTATTCCGGGTATAGATACCAAATTCCTAGGATATATTCTACATATGTATGGTCAAATAATAGTTGAAAATTGGAGATGTGTTCAGCCTCGTTATTTAATATAAATTTTTGAAAAATATTGTATATTTTTCAGTATGTAAAAGACAAAACTAGCTGGAACTCAAGAGGTACATGTGACACATCCCTGAAAGTTTCCTATTATCTTTCACATTCATAGGGCATAATACAGAAAAAAATTCAGGAACATATTCAGCTTACTTTTGGTTCCTCTGAATTTTGTATATTATTCTGTCTGTAACATCGATGCAACTGTTGAGTAGACCTTCTGCAAAAGAAATCATAGACACAGCTTTTAAACTTCTCAGGTATATTCTACTTATGTATTGTCAAATAATAGTCGAAAATTGGAGATGTGTTCAGCCTCATTTTTTTAAAATAAATTTTCGAAAAATATTACATATTTGTGTTATGTCAAAAACAAAATTAGCTGGATTGCAAGCGGTATAGGTGGCACATCTCTGAAACTTTCCTATTATCTTTCATATCTGTAGAATATGATACAGAAACGAATTCAGGACTATTCTCAGCTCACTTTAGGTTCCTCTGAATTTTGAATATTATTACAGACAGAATAATATTCAAAATTCAGAGGAACCTAAAGTAAGCTGTACATATTCCTGAATTATTTTCTGTATTATACCCTATATATGGGAAAGATAATAGGAAAGTTTCAGAGATGTGCCACCTATACCGCCTGCAATCCAGCTAATTTTGTTTTTGACATAACACAAATATATAATATTTTTTGAAAATTCCTTTTTAAAAAATGAGGCTGAACACAACTCCAATTTTCCACTATTATTTGACAATACATATTTGTAGAATATACCTGAGAAGTTTAAAAGCTGTGTCTATGATACCTTTTGCAGAAGGTCCACTCAATAGTTGCATTGATATTACAGACAGAATAATATTCAAAATTCCGAGGAACCAAAAGTAAGCTGAACATGTTCCTGAATTTTTTTCTGTATTACGCCCTATGGATGTGAAAGATAATAGGAAACTTTCAGGGGGGTGTCACATGTACCTCTTGAGTTCCAGCTAGTTTTGTCTTTTACATACTGAAAAATATACAATATTTTTCAAAAATTTATATTAAAAAAACGAGGCTGAACACATCTCCAATTTTCAACTATTATTTGACCATACATATGTAGAATATATCCTAGGAATTTGGTATCTATACCCGGAATACCTATAGGAGATTTGAATTTTTTTGTGGTGACTATTGATTTTTGAGGGGGGAATTTAACAAGGCCATAGCTTCGTGATTATTATAGCAAAACAATAAATGTCTATCAAAGATCCTTTTCCATTGTCCAGTAAGTGTAGATCCCGAATTTCAATGCTCAAAGTTGAGTATTAGGTGATTTATTGAGCAAACAATGTAATTGTGGTCAAAACGATGCCTGAAAAACTGGTAGAATGAGCAATTTTCAAACCTCAGCCAAATCATGAAAAATTGACCGATTGAGCTGAAATTTTCAGGAAGTTCATCTTTTGAGACGTCAAACAACATATAATTTTTTCAGCCAATTCGCAGACGGGGTGGTGGAAAATTTCTCGAAAATCTGATGATTTGACACGGAATGACCCAAAGGTCATTACGGTCCTTCTGCCTACTTCAGTTACAGTAGACAAACTTCGAGTGTTTACATGCAATACACTTCTGGGCTGTTACTGACATCACAGCCCTATCCCTGCCATGTTAAGTGACCATAACTTTGATACCTCATAAACGTGTGACTGACTCATAGCCCATACATACCATGTTGTGTGATAGGTGTCATAGCATTCACCAGTGACCTCACTCCTGTCTCTCTGAGTAATAGGCCTGCAATCAACAGAGCTTGACCACTGTCAATGCTACTGATCCCCAGCTGATCTTGGCGTCTGCTGCTCCTGGCCATCCTGACCACAAGTGCTTCATTTTAGCGAAGTTATAACAAACAGATTAATCTTCCTCTGGTTGTGACAAACAGAATTCACAGTTTGAGATATTCAAAGCAATTGTATCTATGTTTGAATGTTTAATTGTTGTCTGTTTGTTGTTCCAAATATTTCTTTGAGGAAAAACACAAACAATTATCTAAATTATAGATATTTCAGGCCAGAAAAAGCTGTGAAGGATTAGAATACTTCAGAATTTTATTGAACTAATTGGCAGGGCAAGTGTAAACAAGCTATGCAATAGAGGGATGCCCCTGGCTTTCATGTGTAGCTCCCTTGTTCATCAAACAGGTTGCTACATTTTATATACACAAAAACCCTGCTTAGACACAAGCATGCATATAATTCCGTCGCACTTCTGCCATGATTTATAACTCACTATTGCAATTCAGATGGATAAGCTTTCATGTTGACTGGCTGTGTCAACACCACATCTTTCATGAAGAGAGCAATGATTATTGTCAAATGGGTCAGATTTATGACTCAGTGACTGCACTTCATATGACAACTGTTCTACTGCCCATTCACTTAGCATTGCTCTGATACACATCACTGAGCCAGATGTTGGTCACTGCTGCATCTATACATGTCATTAGAAGTCCTATGAGTCAGTGAAAGAGCCACCAGTTTCAATGGTAAAGATTGAAGCAACAGCTTTAGTGACCTCATTGATACTCTGAAACCAATCACTTGTAAGCACTCGAAGTTTGTCTACTGTAAGGAAGTTGGAAACTTTTGTCTGAAAACGTGTGTACTCCCCACCAAACTAGTTATAGTTAGCAACAGTCTGCAAGTCTACCCAAATCATGCAAGGTAGGAACCAGTCATTATGAACGAAGTACCTCATGTCCTCAGGAGCTTGATTGAGTTAATTATGAAGCAGCTTTGCAGAGAAGCACCACAATTTTGCAAGCCATGCAAGCCATAACTGGCAGATATAGCTTCTGACCAGTTACATCAGCAGACCCGAGACAATGTACGACACTAGGCCTTGCTAGTTAAATTTACGAAATATGAGTCTTGTGTTATGATCAGTATGCAGACTGTGTTGTTTCGAGACCTGCAGGGCATGATTTCCTGATCCTATTATTCATAATCAGTCCTGCTTGGATGTTGGCACTATGTTATCAGTCAGAGGGCGGAGGTTGATGTATTGGTAGTCAGTGTCACTTGCCTAGCAGTCTGCCCTCTGTAGAGCTTTCTATAGGCAAGGCTGCTCCATTGGAATAGGGCGCAAGGTACACACCTTTACCAGACATGGACCTACATTGTACATCTAGTTCAAAGACCCCTGATGCAAATTCAATGGTGATGCTTGTAGATGTAGTAGGAAACATCAATGGTATGATGCCAGCATTGCATCAATTATGCGGGTAATATCAGCACTGTTAAAGGCTTGGAGTTATTGCCATTACTGTGAGAGTCAGACACAGTTAACATTGAATTTAATGACAAGTTACTGATGGGCTTGCTTACTTTCAAGAGTAGGCTTAACTGTGTGCAAGCCAAAGCTTGCCCATGATGCCCTCATCTGCTTCCAGCAATGACATGCCCTTGGTGCTCTTGTCAGAAATCTGAAAGTGCAGTGCAGAGAGCGAGGACATTTCTTGTCAAAGGAAACATGTTAAGGAAGTAAAACTGAAAGAAGTAAAGGTGGTTGGCAGCTAAACCGGAAGGAAATTAACTCTTAGTTGGTATTGCGTAATGACAATCAGAAGTTGTCGTGTTCTCACTGAGGTCATTAAGGTTCTTTCACCTTGTCTCACGTCAAAAAAGTTACAATCTTCTATCTGAGTACTTGTTGCACTTCCAACAAAACAAGCCAATCATTTGTAAGCAAGAGTCTGCAAGAATCTTCAAATCATGCAAGATATAGGAACCTTTCTCTGTGAAGTAGACTGTACCTCATGCTAGAATGACCGGAGATAATTACGAGACAGACTTAATTCCTTCTGCATAAATTAGCTTTACTTTTTTAAAAAGAGCGCTCTAAGAAGCGTACATTCCAGCAAAGAGCATATTTACTATATCTAAGAAAGGGTCTGTCTGACACTGAAAATAGTTTGTCTTCATTTCCATGTATGGACCTTTGATGAAATCATCGATGTCGTACAACACCTTATTATATCTCTTGTCCTTTCCATTCTGCATCTATTTATTTCATTTATGCAGTTAATCAGTTTTGTGTTATTATCGTTTTCATAGCTATGTGTTTTTTTGAAAACTTCGTTTTGCAGTTAAACCGTGACATCATCGGGTATCTGTCAATGTGATTGGTCTAATCTTCAATCTGTGACATATCAGTTCAGAGTTTGACATCACAGTTAATGACAAAGGAATTTAAAACTGTCAGGCAATGTTACTATTTGTGTACAACCACAACAAACAACGCATGTCTAAGCTGAGTGTTGCACCTCATTAATGGTTTTCCAAACAAAATGTGTTACTGTTTTTCACAGGACACCAGTCATCACAATTTCAAACAACATTTTTTGTCACTAATTGCAACTCTCGTTTGAGGCTAAGGAATCTGTTTGGTTCAGTTACAGTGCATAGTGAAACATACATCATCCATGTGTCACTGCGCTTTGTCAGTTTGCTGAATGAAATCTGTGCTTGTAATAAACTAAATTATTCAACTTAACTCTGACATCACAGTTTCGGAATGAAGCGAATTGCAACTTGAAAAATATGTAGCTATGAAAACGATAATAAGATTGAATATACACATTTTCGTCATTTTCAATAAATGGAGGTTGTTAGATTTGTCTAATTTAAAGACAGATATATTTGCCATGCAAACCTTATAGTGCAGCTAGAGACACATATATATTAAAAACACAGAAAAAGTCATCTAAATCGACAACAATCAATTTTACAGCGAGGCAGCTGGTTCTAAAAGTGTCAGTCTCACTCATGCAAAGGGAGACAGTTTTATTTTAGTAGCTACATATTGAAGATGCAATATTGATGGCAGGGATGCTGTCCTCCAGACTTGCAAAACTGACTACTGCAGACTCAGCAGTTTATGAGTTAGTTTCGTGACCTAAAATGCAGAAGATAGACCCTATCATGACAATGAAACTGCTGTTGTGACAGAACATAAAACACAGGCAGCAGTATAAGTAGTAATATCCATGCAAATTTAAAAACCGAGACCAAATGTGGCTGATAAAGATGCTGGAAATTGTATCTTATACTACAGAGCTCTATTACATCATATTTGACAGTACTATTACTGGTTACCGACTACCGAGTCGGTTTTGCGTGGAATTGTTATCGAAAATTGAAGGGCTGATGATGTATACATGACGCTTGACAGATACTGTTTGTCAAGTTCCATAGCAATAGCTTCAAGATAGATGGATGGCCAGGGCTCAATATCCTGTATCAGTACACTTGGTAAACTAATTAGGGCAGGCGGAAGCCAAAGCGAAATGGAGAAGGATGATTCAAACTGCTGTCCAACATAAGTCCAGGTGACCCAGCCAGAGCGGGAATGAAATCAAGACCCTCAATTGGAAGCCCAGTGTGCTACCAACTGCGCTAACCATTCAACCGTCTTATATCTTCTATAAAACCAGTGAAAAAAAGGGGGAAAAAAATAGAAGTCAAACAAAATCATGACTGCATGATCATTACCATGATTTTCCTATCTCACAAGAGCATGAGTAAGCGAAGGATCGTGTTTTGGCAGACAACAACCCATAAAAGATCTCCAACCCTTGAAACCTTTTGTGGTCTGCATTATGCAGAAAGACCTGAAGGGTTTCCTGAGTAGCATTGTAATGGATGCCAAATACAGAAAGCGTGGCACAGACAAGGCTCAACATTCCTGTGTTCGAAGCAACCGATTCAAATTATTGATTTCAAAATTTCAACTCCAGCTGATAGACAAAATGTTACAATATCTTTTATATTACAAATAGGCCTATAGAATGTTGTGCCGCATCTATATCATAACTTAATATTTTAAAACTTTCATTCCACGCCAAATGAAATTACAGATGAAAATATATTTCCATCTTTCATTTGCATGCCATTTTATACATGAATCATCCAAATGGTACATCTAAAAAGTCATGTTGTTCTCTCCGGGTTAAAACTTTGACAAAAAATCAATTTTCCAAGAAATGCAAGTTGTGAATAATATTTTGAAGTTTCTGCTTCTTTTAGTTTTACATATTTGTCTGTAACCCTGGGCTTCCAATCTACTTACAGAGCATAAACAATGTTTTCTGAAAGCTGTCTGGTCTTCCAAAATCTGTGCTGAAGGCTCTTCCCTGATCCAGGTACTACAAAGCACTAATGTTACTAGCTTTGCTTTGATCTGATAATATAAGTGTAACACTGCACCTTACTGATATATCTTGGTCATCCCAGACAGAAGCTTATATAGACATACAAAGGAGGATTTTGTTTCATATATTCAGTTATTACATATCTTATCAAGCTTGAAACCTTCTTACCTCCTACGGATATCGCAGCAGTCTTGTAAGTGTTCTTACTATGGAACTTTCTACAATGATTTACAAAAAAGCTGTCCTCTTAAATATTCATCTTCGTATAAAGTGTTCTCGATGTCAGGGGTGCCGGAACAGGGGGGGGGGGGCAATTGCCCCTCCTGCCCTTGCCCAAGGGGGTAGGGAGGGCAAGGGTGCCCTTTTGATCTTAAAGAAAAAAATATTATTAGGCCTTATTTTATCACTTTTAGGCAAAAATTAGTAGGTCTTAATTAAAATTATTATTGACTCTCTATTTACACTTTGTTCCATGAAATTGGCGTGAATATGATATGCCCTTTTTCGTCTGACCGCCCCTGCCGCCCGCAATTCCTTCCGGCACCCCTGCTCGGCGTTATAAGACCACCCCTTCTGCGGTCATGAAGTGGTCTCTCGTGGGGTGCGATCTCTCATCGAGTGCAAAATGAGCTACAAATATTACTTAGTGCAGGAGGAAGGCGGTCACATAAGACAAGTCAGTCTTACAACAGGGGTCTTATAATGCAGATACCATTGTATACATTTCTGACAGATTTAAACAAAATCGACATTGTTTCTACTATTCTCCCACTTTTAAAATCTCGATTCTTTAGAAATTGAGAAATTTCTGCGATTATTGTCTTTTTTAAAGCTATTCTCTGATATTTCTGGGATTCTTTTGGAATGTAGCTATTATCTAGTATCCTTTGTATATATACTTTCCTGGGTAAGCTTAATATTATATAGATAGCCCAATTTAGCATATAGTTGTAGTATCCAACATCCAGTTTGCTCCGTATACTAAAGCCAACAAAGCTCAGTAATTAGAGCTACCACTTTTCTGTTGTAAGGCTGATCCTTGAACAAGCCAATGGGAGCCCCATGAAGAGAAAATGACAACGCAATACTAGTGTATCAACCTCTGCCCTTTAACTGGGAAAAGAGTGGCAGAACCACAGGCAGGAAAAAGGGCTCTTGGTCCCATACAACCGACTACTACTACAATGATACAGTATGATTACAATTTAACGTAGACTTCGATTCATAGAAGTTGCTCTTAGTTTTAAAATACAATCAATCTGTCTATCTAAAGATTGTAGTTATGTTCTAGGTTAGAACACTCCAGATTAGCAGACAAATATACACTGTTTTCATTGGAATAAAGAGTATTTTTTTCCAACTTAATTAAAAGATAAATTATGCCCTTAAAATGATTTGTCTTGATGACAAATTAAAACAACAATTTTCTCAGTTAATTGTAACAACCTATTCCAAAACCCAAAGCAAGATGGGTTATTTGTTGGCCAATCTACATTCTAGAATGTGACTTGGTCGTTTCAAGGACCTCCTGATCATGCCTTTTTGAAGAGAATCGCAACTGATTGTATAATGTCTGTTTGATCCTGAAGCATATGTAAACATAGGAGCATGACCATTCAGGTTGCAAGGAGATTGACCTTAAACAAAGATCAACAACAATACAATGTGCCAGCCATGAATGGAGGTTGGTCATTAATGGCCAGTCTATGTGCTCACCTTTCTAGCTACCACAAGATGGTTGAGAAGAAGTCAGACCAACAGCACAGTGGTCCCTGCATTATAAGACCCCTGTTGTGAGACCGCCTTGCGTTTTGCTCCCCGACAAGAGACCACATCCCAACAGGAGACCGCAGAAGGGGGGGTCTTATAATGGAGGGACCTCTGTCTACCCAATTAAGCCTGCAAAAAGCATTTGTTCTTATAGTTTCTGTATACAGGCCTATGTATAGCAACTTTAGATAAAGATAACCTTACTTTACTTTTACTTTATACCCAGCTTACTGGTTGATTTCAATATCCACAAAACTAATGGTTTATTTGTAACATCAATGTTATATTGACGTTCTCTGTAAAACTACATTTCGAAAGATAGACCTTTACATGTTTACTAGCGACCAGAAAATCATTGACCAAACAACTGACTTTCACATTGTTTTGGAAATGTTACATTCATTGTGTGTACCATAAGCACTTCCAACTTACATAGTTATCAACACCAACAACACATTTCAGTGACTGTATGGCTGATGGTAATTCACTATACCATCATGCATGGTTAAAATGTTCAATTGTTCGTGTTCCAAAAAGAATTAGTAGATTTCTTCACTATCAGCAAAACTTGACAAAACCAGAGAAATGCGAACATGCACATTGTTCAATTCCCTTCACACAGTTTCACAAGCTCAACACAATCAGCTCTAAAGTTGGAATTATTGCCTTGGGAAAATATAACATGCCACACTATCCACATGATATTCTGCAGGCAGAGCAGGAAGGACAAACTATCAATCATCATGCAATCATCTATCTGTAGCTTTAAAATTGTGAATGGTCTGTCAAAAACCACCTGCTGCATTTCAGCACAAGTAGGGCTACCGTAATATGGGGTGAATAGGGATACTGGGGTGAATCGGGACAGAACAGGAATGTGTTTTATTTCTTAAACTACAACGACTTCTTCTTAACCCAGGTCCATAATTTTTGGCGCAATTATAGCATACATAGTAAGGTATGTTTTGCTTGGGTTGTATAATTCTAACTGCAGGCAGTGAGGAGCTGCAGCACTTTAAACCTGGACCTGCAGAAACTGAATTCTGAACTGCTGGTCAAAACTTTGCTTGTATCACAAAAAGCTTTGATATCAGAGGCACCAAACTTGCAGGAAACTTTTATAATCCAGTTTTGGCAGATTAAGGGACTAGAATAGTTGACTAGATGTCGGATTTTGTAATGTTTGGTCATGGGTTCGGATCCAGGGCTGTGACAAAGTTTTGGAATCAACAAAAATAACCCAACTAATTTTCATTCGAATGTTCTGGCATGGCTTTTTGAAGAATATTTTTGAACTTGTCATCATTGATATCGGATTTAGTCCAGAATTACCTATGTATAGCTTAATTAACAGAAAAACACTGTTTTTCATACTTTTGTGTCATTTATCATATTTATTTTTAAATCAGCAAATTTTACATGTAAATGAGTTCAGATTTTTCTCAATTTTTTTTTTGCATGTTAAATATATTTTCTAGTGTTCATTCACAAGTTGCAATTGCTTAAACATGACAGGAAGTATTATTTTACAGAAATAAAGGACTGTCCCGATTCACCCCAAAGTAAGGGATGAATTGGGACAGTGGTTTTTCATGAATAAATCACTGAAAATGATAGGTATCTTTAAATGCTTCTAGGGATAGTTGGACCTTTGGTTCGGACATAATTAGGCACCATATTTTGATTTATAAGATGATTTGTGGCCATGCTATGACAGAAAAACCCTCAATTCCGTCCCGATTCACCCCATATTACGGTACCTATTGCATGATAGACAGTGTAGCTGTAAGGACCGGGCCTGTGATTTCACCTGTGCTTTGCCATGTACTGTAAGTTCATGGCGGAACCTGCTCTCGAAAAACTATGATAAGTCTCTAATTTTCAAATAACGGACCCAAAAACAATTTCTCCGTGCTGTTGGAAAGTCAATGAAACGAGATATAATGTCATAGGATAAATGCCAAATTTATGTCCTCAACCAAACTGCTTATAGAAGCATGGATTCACATCCCATGAGATAAAAACATTATTGTATCCGAAGAAGGATATTTGAGATATAGGGAGTATTTCTGCCAATTTTTAAAATTTTTCCAGAAACAGTAATTTATATTGGAGTACACAAAAGAAAAAAGGTTGCACATGCAGATATATGGGGATGGTATGGAACTGCCAATTATTGCATAACGCATTAGGTAGCACAAAGCAATGAACAAGACTTGTAAGCACATTCTACCTATTCTGAGCCATATTAAAGAAACATTTTTTACGTCCTCCAAAAATGGTTGGCAGAAATACAGCTTACAAAAGTTGGCAAAAAAGTGTTTACTTGTCTTTTAGCTTTAGCAAAGATGATCAAGGGAAGATACCTCTGAATGATTTTTTAATAGAGAATGTTTTTCTATGTATGGGATGATTGGAGTAATATTCCGAGAAGCCTGATGCTCCATCAGCTATACTCACCAAAAATCAACATTTTACCAGCTAAAAAATATACGCCGTCCCTTTTCCTGTAAAGACATGGCCACGATGCCCTTGTTTATTTCCTGCAATACATGCCCTTGGTGCTCTTGTCAAAAGTCTGTATGTACTGTGCTGAGAGTGAGGAAATTTCTTGTCAATGAGTCCAGTGAAGGAAGTAAAACTGGAAGTCGTAAAAGATGTTGGCAGCTAAAGCGGAAGGAAATTAACTGTAGTTTGCAATTGCATGATGACAATCAGATGTTGTCTTGTTGTCACAGAGATCATCAAGGTCCTTTGGCTTGTCTTCAGTTAAAGAAGTTGGAAACAAAGTCTGAATATATGTTGTACTGCCAAATGCCGACCGAAAGAGTAGTTCATTAGCGAGCAAGAGCCTTCAAGACTCCTCAAATCATGCGAGGTAGGATCCTTGTCTTTGTGAATGAAGCACCTCATGTCCTTAGGTGCTTGATTAAGACAATTATGAAGCAGCATTTGCTGAAGCTTGCCACAATACTGCACACTGTAAAATGCAGATATAGCTTCAGAACGGTTGTATCAAAAGATTCAAAACAATATACTTGACCTTTGTTTCGCAATTTAAGAGATACAAGTTGTGTGTTATGGTTAGTATACAGACTGTTGTTCTCGTTGTAACCCTGCGGGTCATGATTTCCTGATGCTATTATTCATAATCAACCCAGGTGAGCCGGCACCATGTTATCAGTCAAAGGGCAAGGAGCAGTCTTGCTAATATAAGGGTTGATGTATTGGTAGTCACTGCACTCTACAAGCAGTTTGCCCTTTGCAGAGCTTTCTTTCGATGGTGCTGGGCTTAGTGTTTCGTTATGGGAGACATTGGTGACAAAGGCACTTGTATTATCTGAAATTTGATTAATGAGCACTCCATTAACTCACTGAACAAAATTAATATGTATTAAATAACACAGTGTATTGATACTTTTGTGTTGTTTCAACAATTGGCTTTATAAATTTAAGTTATGTCAATGTAATGCGTGAATGAAGTAGAAATTGATATGACTTTTGGCACTGTATCATTTAAAGACCTTTTTGATTACTTTCCTACATCATCCACCTTCTGCTAAACTTTAGCAAGACTAGTCTCAAGATATTATACTGATACAATTTTGATGGGTAGGCCTTTGAATGCATTGGAGTAACATTCTAAGAAGCCTAACACATCCAACTGAATGTACCATACTGAAATAACTTTTCTATTTCTCTGACTGAAAATATATGGAGTCCTTTTTCCTGCAAATGCATGCCCATGATGCCCTTGCTCATTTCAGACAGAGACATATGCTTGGTGCTTTTGTCAGAAATCTCAATGGATGTCACAGACAGTGAGGAAATTTCTTGTCAAGTGATTCCGGTGAAGGAAGAAAAACTGTGAGAAGTAAAAAAAGTCGGCAGCTAAAGCCGAAGAAAATTAACTGTAGTTCGGCATTGCATGATGAAAATCAGAAGTTGTCCAGTTCTCACAAAGGTCATTACGGTCCTTTGGCCAACTTCAGTTGAGGAAGTTGGAAACTTTTGTCTGAAAACATGTACTCCCAACCAAACTAGTTATTCATTAGTGAGCAGCAGTCTGCAAGTCAACCCAAATCATGCAAAGTAGGAACCAGTCATCATGAATGAAGTACCTCATGTCCTCAGGAGCTGGATTAAGATAATTATGAGGCAGCTTTACAGAGAAGCGTCACAATTTTGCAAGCCGTTATTGGCAGATATAGCATCGGACCTGTTACATCAGTAGACCCGAGACAACGTACAATACTAGGCCTTGCTGGTTAAATTTATGAAATATGAACCTGGTGTTATGATCTTGTATACAGACTGTTTTGCTGTGAGACCTGCAGGGCATGATTTCCTGATCCTATTATTCATTATCAGCCCTGCTGGAGTGTTGGCACTATGTTATCAGTCAGAGGGCAGAGGTTGATGCATTGGTAGGCAGTGTCACTCACCTAGCAGTAAGCCCTTCATATAGCTTTCTATTAGCACAGCTGCTCCATTGCAATAGGGTGTGCACTACATATTTTTGCATCTTGTTCAAAGACTCCTGGTACAAATTTGATGCACAGGAAGTGAACTGACAGCAACAAAATACATTAGCAACAAAAGAAAAAGGAAATTAACTGTTGTTTGCTATTGCGTGATGAATTTCAGAAGTTTTCATGTTCCCACAGAGATCATTAAGGTTCGCTCAGGGTCAAGAAAGTTGCAATCACCTGTCTGAGTACTTGCTGCACTCATGTGCACAACCTAACAAGCTGTTTATTAGCTAGCAAGACTCTTCGTATCATGCAAGGTAGGGTGTCCCAAAAAAAAATAATGTCCTCATTTTTGATGGGACACCCCCTCATTTTGTGATATAACCTATAAAAAGGACCTATGCAAAATTTTAAAGCATTTCAACATGATTAACTGGTGCCTCAAGAGCCTTGAAGTTTAGTCGTTTTTGCTTATTTTAGACGATTTTCGCAATACGCGGTTCTCTATAACTTTGTCAATTTGTATCATACAACATTCTAAGTGCCATGGTTGGAAAAGTCTCAAAAAGACCTTCAATTTGCATACCAACATCAATGGTCTACAACAATTATGTAGCTCCTTCCAGCTCTTCAACTGACACTATTATGAACGAAAGTGTTTCAGAGCGCTTTAACCTCAAAATATTTTTTTATTTCACTGATAATTGTTCTTATTCTCAATCTACAAATGACAGGATGGACAAATATAACTTTTAAAACAACTTTGCTCATGGAAATGCCTGCTTTATGAGCCATGGCTTTTAAAGAAAAATCTAGTAGAAAGAGCTGAATATATCAGATTAAATGGTTATATTTCATGTTGTATCTTCATCAGAATTGATTCAGGTTACCAAGAGTGGTACCATATATATATATGAATGACAACTTTGTTATTTTCAGGTGGCATTGTGTTTTCCTGATGTCAATTCTGAGAAAATATGACTTGAAACACAAGAGCCCCATCTGATATTAATTTCAGCTCTTTCACACAATTATCGCTTTTCTTTTGCATAAATGGCACTTGTTTAACAAATTATATAATTATATAATTATATGGTCATCCTGCCATTTGTAAATTGATAATCACAGAAACTGGCAGTGAAATAATTATTTTCTCTCAACAAGTGGTATACTGAATAAATTCTGATCTGATGAAGATACATTTATAGCACAAAATATACACGTCAATCTATCTTCAGCTCTTTTGACTAGATTTATCACTGAAACAATATTTACATCATCTCAGAATTGAATTCAGGACAAATTAAGTGATAAAATATGAAAAATAACAAAATTGTTGTTCATACATATATATGGTACCACTCTTGGTTTCCTGAATCAAATCTGATGAAGATAAAATTAATATAACAGCCCCATCTGATTTTTTAATGCTTTTAACAAGATTTATCATAAACACTACATGGCTCATAAAGCAAAAAATTTTCATCAGCCAATCTTGTTTCACAAATTATATATATGGTCAACCTGCCATTTGTATATTGAGAATAACAGTA
Organism: Platynereis dumerilii; assembly: GCA_026936325.1. NCBI lineage: Eukaryota > Metazoa > Annelida > Polychaeta > Phyllodocida > Nereididae > Platynereis > Platynereis dumerilii. Next base: position 10,234,540 of record JAPTHN010000016.1, on the reverse strand, counting down.
ACTGGCAGAAAATGAATGGTTCTGGCGAAGATATAACAAATAATATAACAAGTCCATCTATTTTCGGCCCTTTTGAAAAGTTTTATCATTAAAAAAAATATTACATCATCCCAAAATTGGCTGAAGGACCACATTATAAGTGATAAAACATTTTAGAAAAACAAAATTTCTGTTGATATGGAACAATTCTTGGTATACTGATGGTATACTGAATCACATCTGATGAAGATTTAAAATGATATTTAACCGCCCCCTCCGATATTTTCAGCCCTTTTGACGAGATTTATCATAAAAATTTCATGGCTAATAAAGCAGATATTTTCATGAACAAAAATTATAAAAAAAATTATATGGTCATTCTGTTATTAGCAGATTGAGAAGAAAAACAGCTGGCAGTGAAATGAAATAATTTTTTTAGGTTAAATCGCTCTGAAACATTTTCGTTCTTATGATTGTCAGTTGAAGAGCTGGTGAGAGTTACATAATTATCGTAGACCATTGATGTTGGTATGCAAATTGAAGGTCTTTTTGAGACTTTTCCAACCATGGCATTTAGAATGTTGTATGATACAAATTGACAAAGTTATAGAGAACCGCGTATTGCGAAAATCGTCTAAAACGAGCAAAAATGACTAAACTTGAGGCACCAGTTAATCATGTTGAAATGCTTTAAAATTTTGCATAGGTCCTTTTCATAGCTTTTATCACAAAATGAGGGGGTGTCCCATCAAAAATGAGGACATTATTTTTTTTGGGACACCCTAATGCAAGGTGTATGTAAGTAGCTGTCTTTGAAAATAAAGTGCACTCTACTTCGGGCCAGAATAACCTGAGATTATGAGACAGCTTTAATTTCTTCACTGAAGAATCTTCAGCATAAACTACTATTAAATATTATACATCCAAAATGCATTACATGCGTATATCCCAACAAAGAACATTTTACTATGTGTGGAAGGAGTCAGTCAGACACCGAAAATAGTTTGTCTTTATTTCAATGTATGGAGCTTTGGAGTAATCATTCCTCTAATACCTGATTATGATCACTTGTCGTTTCCCATCTGCATTTATTTAATTCATGCAGTTAATCAGTTTTGTATTCAAACTGAATTGACCAGATGTTTTGGTCTCTTTGAAGGCTGTTGAATGCGTCTAATTTAAACCCATATATTTTGCAATGCAAACCGAAGTGCAGAGACACAATGTCATATAACAGAGGAAAAGTCATCTAAATCGGCAACAATCAATTTTATAGCAAGGCATATGGTTCTAAAAGTGTCAGTCTCACTCATGCAAAGGGAGACAGTTTTATTTTAGTAGCTACATATTGAAGATGCAATATTGATGGCAGGGATGCTGTCCTCCAGTCTTGCAAAACTGAACTACTGCAGACTCAGCAGTACTCAGCAGTTTATGAGTTAGTTTTGTGACCTAAAATGCAGAAGATAGACCCTATCATGAAAATGAAACTGCTATTGCGACAGAACATAAAGAGCTATAAAGCAGTAGCAGCAGTATAATATAAGTAGTAAAATCCACATTGCAAACTGAGACCAAGTGTGTCAGATAAAGATGCTGGAAATTTTATCTTATACTGGTACTACAGAGCTCTATTACATCATATCTAACTGTACTATTTGTGGTTACCGAGTCGGTTTTGCTTGGAATTGTTATCGAAAATTGAAGCGCTGATGATGTATACATAACGCTTGGCAGACACTGTTAAGTTCCATGTCAATAGCTTCGAGATAGATGGATGGCCAGGCCTCCATATCCCGATTTATGCACTTGGTTGACTAACTAGGGCAGGCGGAAGACAAAGCAATGAGGCCAAGGATGATTCAACCTGCTGTCTAACCAAAGTCCAAGTGACCCAGCCAGAGCGGGAATCGAACTCTAGACCCTCGATTTGCAGCCCAGTGTGTTACCAACTGAGCTTACCTTCCAATAGCTCAAGAAAACCGGTGAAAAAGAAGAAAAAAGAATACCTGGTAGAAGTCAAACAGAATCATGATTGCATGATCATTACTAGGATTTTCCTATATCACCCAAGCATGAGTAAGCGAAGGATCATGTTTTGGCAGACACCAACCCATAAAAACTCCTCAACCCTTGAAACCTTTTGTGGTCTGCATTATGCAGAAAGACCTGAAGGGTTTCCTGAGTAGCATTAGTATAGATGCCAAATTCAGAAAGTGTTTCACAGACAAGGCTCAACATTCTTAAAGTGTTAGAAACAACCTATTCAAATGGTTCATTTCAAATTTCCGATCCAGCTGCAGAGACAAAATGTTACAATATCTTTTATATTCACAAGTAGGCTAATGTGTACATATATATTATATTTATGTGAAATAAGATAAAAGTTGTGGTTACAAATTTGCACTGTATGTCTGTGACATCTGCAACTGTAGCAAGATACGAAGTTATCAGATTTTGAGCTGTTATAGAATGTTGTGCCCGCATCTATACGTACACATCTTAATAAAATCATCTCTGCTTGATTTCATTGTACAAATAAATTCTTAATTCCTTTTCGTTGGCATGTCATTTTATGTATGAAACATCCATATGGTACATTCTACTTAAAAAGTCATGGTATTCTCTGCTGGGAAGATGTAACAAAATCACTATTCCAAGAAATGCAACTAGTGAATGATATTTTGAAGCTTCTGTTTCTTTCAGTTTTACACGTATTAATTTTGTCTATAGCCCTGGGCTTCCTATCCACTTACGGTGTGTAACTTGATAAGCAGTGTTTTCTGAAAGCTGTCTGGTCTTCCAAAATCTGTGCTGAAGGCTTTTTGCTGATCCAGGTGCTTCAAAGAACTAATGTTACTAGCTTTTCTTTGATCTGATAATAGAAGTGTAACAATGCACCATACTGATATATCTTGGTCATCCCAGACAGAAGCTTATTTGACATACAAAGGAGGATTTTGTTTCATATCTTCAGTTATTACACCTTATCACAGATCTTATCAAGCTTGAAACTTTCTCACCTCCTAGTACTGATATCGCAGCAGTCATGTAAGTGTCTCTTACTATGGAACATTCTACAATGATTTGCAAAAAAAAGCTGTCCTCTTTAATATTCATGGATCTTCGTATAGAGTGGTCTCGGCGTTAGAAGACCACCCTTCTGCGGTCATGAAGTGGTTTCTCGTGGGGGTGCGGTCTCTCATCGGGTGCAAAATAAGCTAAAAATATTACTTAGTGCAAGAGGAAGGCAGTCACATAAGTCGAGTTGGTCTTACAACAAGGGTCTTAAAACGCAGATACCACTGTATACATTTCTGAGAGTTTTAAACAAAATCGACATTGTTTCTACTATTCTCCCATATTTATAATCTTTTTTTTTTTTCAAAATTGTGAAATTTCTGCGATTATTGCATTTTTCTGCTATTCTCTCTGATATTTGTGAGATTTTCTCGGATATTTTTGCTATTATCCTTTTTGTATCCTTATCTGACAGGAGCTGTTTAATACATATGGAAGAGGTCGATATAGCGTATAGTTTTAGTATCAAACATCAAGCCGGCTCTGTGTATGTAGTGAAGCCAACAAAGCTCAGTAATTAGGCCTAGAGCTACCACTTTTCTGCTGTAATGCTGATCCTTGAACAAGCCTATGGGAGCTCCATGAAGAGAAAAGTGCTGATGTATCAACCTCTGCCCTTTAACTGGGAAAAGAGTGGCAGAACTACAGGCAGAAAAAGGGACTCTTGGTCCCATACAAATGACAACTACATACAACAATGATATGTATTACAGTATGATTACAATATAACATCTGCTCTTAGTTTAAAATTACAACCAAGCTATCCATCAAAAGATTGTTGTCATGTTCTATGTTAGAACACTCCAGATTAGCAGACGAATATACACTGTTTTCAGTGGAAATAAGAGAAAAATCAGTCTTCAACTTGTTAAACTCTTTTCTTGGTTGTGACAACCTATTCCAAAACCGAATGCAAGATTGGTTGTCTGTTGACCAATCTTGATTTTTGAGTGTGGTCTTGTCGTATCAACGACTTCCTGATCATGCATTTTGACTTCCTGATCATGCATTTTGAATCGCAACTGATTGTATAATGTACGTTTGATCCTGGAGCATGTGTAAACATAGGAGCATGACTATTCACCTTTCAAGGAGATTGACCTTAAACAAAGATCAATAACAAGGTACCAGCCATGAATAGAGGTTGGTCATTAGTGGCCAATCTATGTGCACACCTTTTATTTATTAGCTTCTGCACAATAGTTGAGAAGAAGTCAGAACAACAGCACATTGTCCCTGCATTATAAGACCCCCTATTGTGAGACCGCCTTGCTTTATGTGACCTTCTTCCTCCCACTCAGTAGCGCATTTTGCACCCAGACGAGAGACCACACCCTAACGAAAGACTGCTTCAGGATTGCAGAAGGGGTGGTCTCATAATGCAGGGACCACTGTATACCCAATTTAGCCTGCAAAAAGCATGTGTTCTTTATGTTTGTTTGTATTTATGTATACCCAACTCTAAATAAGGATTACCTTACTTTACTTTATATCCAGTACTACTAGTTGATTTGATGATTATTCAATATCCAAAAAACTAATGGTTTATTTGTGACATCAATGTTATATTGATGTTCTCTGTGAAACTACATTTTGCAAGATAGACCTAGATATACATGTTTACTAGCGACCACAAAATCATTGACCAAACAAAGTTCTGACATTCACAGTGTTTTGAAAATGTCACATTCACTGTGGGTGCCAATTAGCATTTCAAACTTACATAGTTATCAACACCAACACCACATTTCAGTGACTGTATGACTGAAGGTCATTCACTATACCATCATGCATGCTTAAAATATTCAATTGTTCGTGTACCAATAAGAATCAGTAGTAGATCTCTTCACAAATCAGCAAAACTTGACAAAACCGGAGATATGTGAACATGCACATTGCTCAATTCCCTTTACCCAATTTCACAAGCCCAACACAATCAGCTCTAAAGTTGGAATTATTGCCTTGGGAAAATATAGCATGCCAGACCATCCACATGATATTCTGCAAGCAGAGCAGGAAGGACAAACTATCAATCATCATGCAATCATCTGTCTATGGCTTCAAAATTGTGAAAGGTCTGTTAAAAACCACCTGCTGCATTATTTCAGCACAAGTAGGGCCACCTAATGATAGACTGTGTTGCTCTAAGTGTAAGGTGTTGCTGTAAAGTCCGGACCTTTGATTTCACCGGTGCTTTGTTCTGTACTGTAAGTTCATGGCAAATACCCTTCTCGAAAAACTATAAGTGTCTAATTTTCAAATAAATGACCCAAAACAGTGCTGTTTGAAAGTCAATGAAATGACTAATAATGTCATAAGGTAAATGGTAAATGTATGTCCTCAACCAAACTGCTTATGGATGCATGGATTCACATCACATGAGATAAAAAAATATTGTACTTGAGGTATAGGAAGTACAAATTTCTACCAATCTATTTTCTCCAGAAACGGTAATTTATATTGGCCCTGGCTTTCACCTTCTGCCAAGTCCGTATTTTGTTAGCAATTTTTTCTAGAAGGTGGGGCACAATGTTATATGAGTCCAGATAAGTAAATATTACTTTTTTGCTAGGCCTATATTTATAGACATTTTTCTATGTGACAGGTATATTTAAAAAATGTTCATACAATCAAGGCTTTCTATAGCTTGTGATCTAATGGCAGGCATGCAGTTGTATAAATGAAAAACAAATTTTTCAACTTACTTTGGGACAATGCCAATGTGGAAGTGTTTTTGCACCCAAAACACAAGTCCTACGGTGCTGTCAATTTTATTGTGAGGCAGCTGGGTCCGGTTGTGCCAGTCTCATTCCCTGCAGAAGAAAAAAGTTTTATTTTTAGTAGCAGCATACTGAAGATGCAATATTGTTGTCAGGGATGTTGTATCCTCCCTTTGCTAAACAGAATTGCAGACTCAGCATTAGACATTATAGAGGTAACCAAGGATACAAAAGTTCTGAAGCTTTACAGTAGTTTGCATGAAAGCATACTTTTTTGTCACACTTTCAATTTGCTTTTGCCAGTCAGTCTGTTGCTATTTTCCATGAAATATCAATAGAGAGTGAACACTACTTGTAGTAAAGGGGGCTTGAATTGTATTTGTTTATTGGCACAACCTTTTGTATTTACAATAATTATAACATTTATAAGTAAAATTAAATTTAGCTGGCAGTCATCAACACACAACAGAAATTTGCTAACTCAACAATCATAGAATCCTAACTTTTGGAAATTTGGACAAGAAACCAGTTTTTAAAATAAGAATACAACACATCCACCTATGCTGTATTTATGTGTTAGATATCTTATATAATCCACTATGTTTTATTTATGTATTGAATATCTTTAAGTGAAAATAAAAGAATTGGATATTTAGCTATCAAAATATTTGGGTTTTCTTGCAAAACTGATTCCCTATAAAAAGTAGACCGGCTGTATAAACGGAAAGGATGTGTTCGTATTTTTTGGAGCTGTGAGAAGGCTCAATGAAACCTTCTATATATATCTTTCACCTCTGGTGCCATTGATTGCCCATAATCACATCTGCCTTATCCAGCTGGTCTTATGCCCAGTCCCATGCCAATAACAAGAAGCTTCGAAGGAGAACCAGAGAACACAACCAAGAAAAGAACTGATCGAACATGACTATTGCATGATCAAGATTCATGAATTGCTTTTCAGCACAAAAGAGGTAAGCTATAGATCGTGTTTTGGCACTCAGCAACCCACAAAAGATCTTCAACCCCTGATGCCATTTGTGATCTGCATCATGCAGAAATTCTGTTTTGCCTCAGCTGCCTTGGTATTATTGCCAAATGTACTTATATTATATTTATGTGCAAATGTGTAGGTTAAGAAATTACATTATTGATGCAACACCTGCTTTTTGCAATACTGCACACAATTGTAGTATTATAATCAATTAATCATAATTAATATAAAACATTATAAAACAGAAGGAGTCCAAACAGCAAACTAAATTTGTATAGGCTATTCACCACGGGAGAGGGAATATGTGATTTATCACCCGAGGGCTTTAGCCTGAGGTGTGATAAACACATATTCCTGAATCCATGGTGAATAACCGGCTTATACCATGAGACAAACACTCAAACAGTCAAACATGAGAGGATAACTGGACAACAAAGAATAGGGGAATTATGTCCCTGAAATACTGGCATGTGATTGGCTGACAGAGGTGTCGAATGGTATCTATGTCTAAATACTTTATGATTGAAAACCATTTCCCTTGAAAATAATTATCACAACACCTCAACTTCTCTGACTTGTTCAGTCTCATCGACAGAACCTCAGAAAACCAGACATACATTGTTTCATTGAGTATGCACAATTCCCTTCACAATCCCACAAATTCAACACAATCAGCTCCGAAGCTGGAATTGTCACCTTGGGAAAAACACTGCATGCAACACGACTCCCATGATTTACGTGAGCTGGTCCAGAAGAACAAAACGATAAATCACGCATTATATGCAAAACTCCGTGTGGCTGTGACATATGGTGAAGCTTCATTCAATCATTGTCTTTTATTTCCATGAATACATTCAAGTAATGGCTGTGTATATGGTAAAAGAATCAGGAGTTGAGTTCTTACATCGAGCTTTTTGATTACATATAAATGACATCACAACATTACACTGAAATGAACTGTCAATTTGTTATAGGTAACTTTTGACCTCAGTGATGAGTGGTGTGACTCATTCTTTGACTTGTCCTGATAGCATTGCAAGTATAGGATATGACCTCACTAACTACTTAAGAGTCATACAGAATAACATGGCAAGAATATGACCTCACATGGAACATTTCAGTGCATTTCTGTCAGCAGTAGCCTAATTAGTATCAGTATCAGAAACTGATAGATTCGGTATTTTATCAACACTATCAACATGACTATAGGTTTATATTATCAGGATCTAGTATCTAGAGTTTCATTGCTTGTTTTATAAGTTCTCGCATAAAGTACAACTCAATTGTGTACAACCTGTAATATCATTCACTTTCCAAGTTTTTACAATATAAAATGTCTCGGCATACATACATTGTTACATGTACGTTATGTGTTACTACTGCACAGACATCTGTAGCAACTAAATTTCATATATCAGAATGTTACCGAATCCAACGCCCGCAACAAAAACATTAATCATGATCTTTATCATGACGCTATCTCTATGAATTTTACAGAACAAACTACAAGTAGGCTTATTTATTCTCATTAATCGTATCAACTAAGATCTATATCATTTTAAGTAAAAAATACTTGCTCATGAATTAAGTTATGGAACATGTTATGTTTTCCTAATATGTTTTTCCATAATACTTGGAGGCTTAACTCCATTATATGTGATTATATTTTCATTTTCACGAAAGCTGTCTGGTATTTCAGAGTCAGGGCTGCAGGCTGTTTTTCTCCTCTGGGTAGTTCAAAGCTTTCATATAACATAATGGATTTCCAAATAAATTATATATCTGAGTTGTCTTTTTTATATCAATATAAAAATTCAAACTCTTAGATACTATAAGGCGTCTGAGACCAGGTCCACATGTAGACCTTATCTGCATTTGTACGTCTGTCTGAATATATGTGCTTGGCATAATCATTAAACAATCCAATATACACAGATTTATTTCACGCTCAAATCAAACAGGTCTAAATTCTTCTAGGTAGTATTTCGCCACTCTGCTATAGATGAAAGCCAATTCAAAGGGCATCCATGGATAGATTTATTGGCATCACCTAGCAATTTACTTGTAATGGAGCTACCAAAGAAGGGATCGACCTTTGTGTGCCAAACTGGTAGGCTCTAAATAAGGAAAACTTTCTACACTTTGGTACTATTAAAAATACTATTTCTGCACATATTATGAATGTTATGTAGGAACCATGTTAAAGGGACACTCATAAGTTCACATTCTGGTGAAATTGTAATCGAATTTAACCTTAGTGAGCAAAAGAAAATTAAATGTTGCATCCTCTAAAAACCTTAGTCTCAGGATCAAAGTAAAGGATTTGCATATTTAATGATATCAAAACAGGCATGTAAAAACAATGCACCTCATTGCTCCAACGGTAAACATAATTCCAATGCATTTTCCTGTTTTTATGGCTTTTAAATGGAAGTGGGTTTGACATTGATGCATAAAAGATTGTGGTTGGGCAACAATATCAAATTATGTAGTTTGACAATATAAGTCTGATACTGAAGCTTCTGTAAACATAGGAGCATGATTATTAACACATCGAGAAGATTAACCTTCAACAAAGATCAACAGCAAGGTACCAAGCTACATGAATTCCAGTAGGTAATGGATGTCCCATGTGCAAGTCCCAATTCACCCAGCTTCTGTACTTACGGCTCAGTAGACTGATCATGGTAGCTCTAGTGTTTTATTGGACATACCTAAGTCATTGAGATTATCATAAATTACAGTAATTACCAATGAAGCCAAGACTATATTGCACGGATCATTAATCCAGAAAGGTACAGATTTGGAGCTTGTAATTTTCTCAATATTCCATCTACCCTTTTTTACACTTGCCTAACTATGCGATTAATATGTGTACAGCATCAATATTTACCACTGCTTTTGAATTATAAAATCTGCACATAATATAACAAAATGAAACCTCAAATGCATATAGATTGCCTTTGAAATAAATTTCACAAATGAAACACCGCTGGCAGTCTGTAAACCGCTTCATAGGAACACGTTGCTTTCAAGTTTCAGCACATAACATGAGCAGGTCACGAACAACAACAAAAACATCAATTATCCTGTGCAATGCATCTGTCTATTTTTTGTCCTGATGAAGTGTCTGTCAGGAACCACCTGCTGCATTACATCCGTGGCTTCCATGGCAATTTTGTGGCAATATCCTGTTCCATTTGGTAAATGCCAAGTGGAAGCTTTCTGATGGTCCACGTGCAGTAGCAAAAGCAGCTACAGTGCCGCCATTCAGTAAGTGAAACAGGCTATTTGTCCTTTATAACCAAATATGTATTCATCTCAGTGGATAAGAATTAATGCTTCCACAAGACTTGGTAGTTTGGCACATTATGTTTAGCATTGACCTAATGGAAAAAATGATTAATTTCACTAACTTACAGGGGGCACTGTATCACTAAGCATTACAGCTGTTTCATTATTTATGAGGAAAGAAAGAACTGTTTCACTGTAAAAAGTGCACTTTGTAACCAAAGTGTATAAGTCCTGGTGCTTATTTTGTGTTATGATCATACCATTATGTAATAGTAGTTTATTGAAGTTCACTTTAAGGAGACGAAAATTATGAAAGTGGTTGTTGATCAATACCAAATGAAAGAATTATGTTTCTGAGTCTCGTACTAAAATCACTCATGACATATCAATAGACCTCCTTCTGATCATGACTTATCATGTTATCAAACAATTTCTATGATTCCCATGCTAAAGCTGTGGTCATGACTAATCATCAGCTATCATGACTCACAAAATTTTGACAGTGGAATAGTCCTCTCTTTTTCAATAAATAGTGACACAACTTTTGTGCAAGAAAACACACTGCAGCCACAATGATAGTATCATAAATATGTATTGTAAGACAGCAAGTTTAATATCTTTCTAAAATCCTGTCGAACCTTGGCTCCTTTTACTTTCTAAAAAGGTTCTACATATCATATATATGTCTTCTTTCAATTTCCTTGTGCTTCACTGGATTTCAGTGCACCGGATATCAGCCACTTTCTATTACAATGTACTCCTCTTACTGCATACAAAAACGTCATACCAGATGTAAGGAAATTCATGAATTTATAGGAGTCTAGTTATTTTGCAGTAGAATAAAGAGCCTCCTATCAGCCTCGTACTCTGACAAATTCTGACAAATTATGGCATTGCTGAATTTCCTGCCACTAACGATCCAGACCGGTTATGTACTGGCAGCTGCTATTGAGCCTGATGTAGTACATAATTTGGCTGAAGCTATTTTTGTCTCCTTGCCTTTTCTCTTCTAATGAATAGCCAAGTTCTGAGGTAAAATCCTGTGGTGCAAAGACCCTTAATGATCAGTGCGAGAACACAAAGTAAGCATACTGCGCACATGCAATAGGAAACTCATTTTCAGTTGTTTGTCATATTGAACACTTGAGAAGTTGAGAGAGTTGGGAGTTATGGTAATTGCAGCTATAGAACTGAGACTGAGATATTATGTTCAAGTTGAAGGCAATTCTGTGATATATCTTAATTAATCTCCAGAAATTTACTCTCAGTGTGAGACTATATGGTACAGCACTCAAATGAAGGTCCGCTGCTGCAGACAATCTCCAAATCTTGCCCAATGTTACAATCGGGCATGGTTATTTCTCCTATTGGCAAACTATTTCAACTATTGGCAAACTATTTCTCCTTTTGGCAAATTCTTACAACTTTGCCCAAAGGAGCAATTTGCTATTCTAACTATTGGCAAACTATTGTAACTATTGGCATACTTTGCCGAAAGGAACAATAAGCTATTCTAACTATTGGCACACTATTGTTCCTATTGGCAAAATTTGCCCATCTCTAAATATCTTTTCGGGCCACTTAGAACATTAACAAATAGTTAAATCGTGCCCATTCCTGCAATTATCGCCCACTTTTGATATTAAAATGCGGGGCGCAGCAGCGGAAATCCCGAAAATGCGGGATTCGGTTTTTTGCGATTTGCGTGACTTCTAGCAAAGATACAAACTTGATTTTTTTACCATTAAATTCGGCTTGAAAATAGCAATCTTTAGAGGTCAGTTTCATTGCCCTAGCATGACTAGAAATTTTTCTAGAATTTATCTATTTTTACTTAATAAATTATTTATAGGCCTAAATATACGATCAAATTCTAATCTGTAGGCCTATGGCCTACTGGACAGCTCCACATACTACGTTGTGGACTGCTAATTGATTTTGTTTTTTTGTTTTTTTACTCCAAGTAAGATTTTTATTAGTTCAGTAGACAACTGTGTGTTTTTTCTGCCCACACTGGCCATGTTGGCAAACCACAGAAGGCCTATTGTACATACTCGAACACCAAATGAGGGACATATATACATGTAGGCCTAATATGTAGGCCCGGGCCAATAACCAAAAAAAACAACTAATTATGTAAATTTTCTTTGAAAAAAAATTACTGGCATTTCCAAATTCCTACAGCCTGCTGTTTGTAGACCTAAGCCCTCACCACCCCACCAAGCCCAAGGAACATAATATATTCACATCTGATACTATCTTTTAAGTTTATTAATTAAAATTTAATTCAAGTTTAATTTGGTTGAATTAGTCAGATTGTGTGTTTTTTCTGCCATCCCTGGTCATGTTCGCAACCCACAGAAGGCCTAGCTAGAGGCACATAGGCCTAACATGTAGGCCTTTAACCAAAAAATAATAATAAACCACACATAAATATATATTTATTTAAGTTTTCTTTTTAAAAAATAAATGGCATAATTTCCAATAGCCAACTGGTTGTACATAGACCTCACCCCTCAGCACCCAACCAAGGAACATATATATTCACCCCTGATACTAACTGAAAAGTTGATAAAGTAAAATTTAATTCAAGTTTAATTTGGTTGACTTAGTCAGATTTATATTTGGATGGAATATTTTGATATTGCTACGAATCTATAACCAGGCAAACTGAACACATCTCTCAAAGACTAATCTAACAGTGAAAAAATTTCGGCTCTACCATTACTAGAAGTTATTCAAATAAAGAAATCCACACAGGCATTCCCAAGGCCTACTTTTCTAAAAAAAAAACGGAATTCCGCGATCCCGCACCCGCAACTGCGACCCGCATTTCAGAAAAGACCTTATGAGCGATAATTGCAGGATTGGGCACAAATTCAATTCACTATTTGTGAAGGTTCTAAGTGGTCCGAAAAGACATCCATGAGCGATAATTGCAGAGATGGGCATGAATAATTTGGTGCCAATATCTAAATCAAGTCTTTTTGATATTTGGAGATTGGCAATTTAGAGATTGACTGACGCATCCGCCAACTTTTTATACATTTGAGTGGATGGATTTTACTTTTTCTACACACATTGCATTATACAATGTTATATTTATGTTGCAGCATGCTACCTACTGGTAAAGGGAATTTAAAAAGTTTCCATTCTGATGAGTATCAGATCTTTGCTTGGAATTTGAGAAATTAATTAAACCTCTCTGAGCAACAGAAAATGGAATTTACATCCTCTGAAAACCTAGGTCTCAGGAATCAAAGGAAAAGGATGTGAATATTTAATGATGTCAAAACTGACTCGTAAAAACAAAGTGTCTCACCGCTCCAATGGTAAACATGATTCCATTGTATATTGCTGTTTCATAGCTCTAAAATGGAAGTGTGTTTGACAATGATACATAAAGACAATGGTTATAGGAAGTGAGAGGTAGTTTGGAAATGTGCATGCGATGTGCACACGTATAACGAAATCAAACCTAAAGAGAGTACGAATTGCCTATGCAATAAATTTTACAAATGCAATGCCATTGGCAAACTGTAAGCTGCTTCATCGGGACACTTTGCTTTCAAGTTTCAACACATTACATGAGCAGGTCACGAACAACAACAAAAACATCAATTATCCGCGCGATGAATCTGTCTATTTTTTGTCATGATGAAGTGTCTGTCAGGAACCACCTGCTGCATTCCATCCATGGCTTCCATGGCAATTTCGTGGCAATATCCTGTTCCATTTGGTAAATGCCAAGTGAAAGCTTTCCGATGGTGGAGAATGCAGTAGCAAAAGTGGTTATCACTTATCACAGTGATCATTACTGCTGTTTGATTATTTATGGGGAAAGAAAAGCCATTTCACAATGAAAATCGAGTTTTAAGTAAAATTGTCAGTCATGGCTCTTGCTACGTGTTGTATGATCATACAATTAGTTTTAATAGCACCTTGAGACAATTTATTTTATGGAGACTATAAGTGGTTGTTGGCGGAGGTCAAATTAAAGAATTATGCATGCTTTCACTAAAGTAAATAGTGACACATAAAAAGATCTCCCGTTCATAATTACTAATTAAATAGTTTCGACCCTCATTGATACCATTGTTGAAGCTTTTGTTAATGACACATCAGCAGCTATCTTAAGATTTACGATGATTTGATGAAATTGCAATGATAATGATATTATCACAGAATATATTTTGAGACGACCGATCAATATATTCATATGACTCTGAAGATCAGGTCATGCTTACTTTGAGTTCCAGAAAGGTTCTATGTCCGGCATGTATACGTAATCCATTTTCTTTGTGTTATTCCAGAATTGAGAGCACTTGATATCAACCACATGCAATTGAAAGGTCCTCCAGTTGCTGCCTTCAAAAACGTCTTATTAGATGCTAGGAAATTCATGAATTCATACGAGTCTCATTATTTTCTCCAGAATGAAGAGCTTCATTTTTGATCGCAGCCTCATACTCTGACAAATTCTGACAAATTATGGCATTGCTGAATTTCCTGCCACTAACGATCCACACCGTTTATGTACCAACAGCTGCTATTGAGTCTGATGCAGTACATAATTTGGCTGAAGCTATTTTTGTCTCTTTGCCTTTTCTCTCCTAATGAATAGCCTAGTTCTGATGTAAAATCCTGTGGTGCAAAGACCCTTAATGATCAGTGCGAGAACACAAAGCAACCGTACTGCGCACATGCAATGGGAAACTCCTTTGAAGTTGTTTGTCATATTGAAAGATGGACGGATGGATGATTGAGGCTTTACGTCCTGTATTTATGCACTGGATAGGCTAATAGGAAAGGAGGAGGATATGACAATGACATAACACATGTCCTGTCAACCATTGATGTAGATCTGTCACTCATTTGTGTGTGTATCACTCATCACTACACAATGCACATGTAAGAATCAATGCTTTTGACTTACGCTATGTGAGGGGAGGCGGGGGAGTCTGTGACTCTTTGCTTATACATTGTGTCAATCTGGTTGGTCATTGGATGTTGTGACTTTTTGGGTAACAGTTTTGAGCCAGGTTGAAGCCATAATGGACGGTCGGCCCAAGGGAAAACTGTGCATGCATTTTGCATCACCAGTGCCAATTGCTAGCTCTGGCTTTGGTGGAGGATGCCTTCTGCAGACCTCTTGCCCTCATTAGAGAAGAGTTAGAAGAGTATATGACTCAGGTATGGCCATACATTTTACATGCAGGAATAATACATGTCCATACTCTTCGGGATATATCATATGCGAGCCCAAGTACAATTCGAGCCATCTCATTGTCTCTACTTTAGAGGTTATAGACATGAATGTACATATTTATATAATATATGTACATGCAGCAACAAAATTGTGCACTTCATTAATTAGACAAGTCAGATTGACAGCAGCCTTATTATAGTAAAGCAGTCAGTTGACAGAGGTTCTTTCTTTCTTTCTGTCTTTCTTTCTTTCTGTCTTTCTTTCTTTCTGTCTTTCTTTCTTTCTGTCTTTCTTTCTTTCTGTCTTTCTTTCTTTCTGTCTTTCTTTTTGTTTTGTATATTATTCTGCCTTGTTGGGCGAACCGCCAAAAGCTTTTTTTCATTATATGGTGGTAGGATTAATCCAATGACCAATATTAAAAGCACATAGGCCTAATTATATAATTCTACAACGTTAAGTCTGTTCTCATAACTATGAACTATGCTGATTAAAGTGATTATCCCTTACACAGACACACAGCACAAGTGATCATTATATTAAAATCAAACGACATGCTTTTCTGAAACAGATTCCTCGATCCTTTTGAGCAGAGCTCACCTTGCTTTTGCAAAGGCACATTCACAGAATGAAAGAGATTCATATTTGCTCCATCAAGCATTGGGAAGTAATCTTTTTTCCTTTTCTTTGAATATTCATAATATTCAGCCTTCAATATCCCAATTAACCTCACAAAATTAGTGACATCCAAGTTCGTAATGTGTTTGAGAAGAGAGATTTCTTTCACAACAAAATCAGATTCCTCTACACAAGACTGCATGCTCTGCACTCGGATATTGAAATAGGCCTATGTCAAAATACTCTGTCTACGCAACAATAAAAAACTATTTATGCGACGAAAAAAAAAAGGTTGACGTTGCAACATTACATTTCAACCCCACTTGGTTGCCATAGAAACATAAATTTCAAGTGGCTCAACTCTAGATTTTGCACAAGTAAACTTTTGCTACATCCATTTCGAATTTCATGGGTGAAAGTACATGTAAAACACACACAATTCGTTGATTTTTTGTTCCACAGTCCACACCTTCTATATTATCTTGACCAAAATTTTCGAAGGACTGCGTTAATTACACAAATGGAAAATCTTTACAGACACAATGGTTTTTGGTTGAGTGGTGCGGTCCAGTCACAGAATTTCCTGGCTATGTTGCATAGTGTGACTAAAGTAGTGGAAAGTTTTTGTACTGCTGCATCAGACATGATCAAAAATTGGTGCAACATCTGCCTATTTCTCAACAGTATTTTACTTTTTTTTAGATGTCCTGATTTATTTCAATTTATTGCTTCCAGTCTCCTTCTGTTGTGCGTGTTTTTCTCAATCAGTGGCATATCCATGGGGCCAAGGGGGCCGGGCCCCCCCCCCCCTAGACCACTGACATAAAAATAGAATTTTGAAGAAAATATGCAGTGACGCTAGGCCGCGAATGCTGACAGACACTTCATCAGGTCAAGGAATAGACAGACGTATCACACAGGATGACAGATGTTTTGTCCTTTGTGACCTGCTCAAGTAATATTTTGCATGGTATGCTGTGTTGTCCTGTTTGGGGTATGCAGGGTTTATTGTTGTAAACTCCGAGATTAAATACAATTTTGTATCTTGTATCTTGTATCTATGCTGAAACCTGTCCGTCCCCCTTTTGGACTACCTTTTCAGGATAGGTATGCCATTGGTATGTTCACACTGTCTTTTGTGCACATTTTCCATACTCTGCATAGTGCATACCCTAAACACTGATATAGGGCATTTGCCTGAAAATATCCCTAAGAAATGTATATGTCAAAAAGGTGAGCTAAATAATACTTCTTGTTGTTTTTGGATAATTTGATTTGGCTATGTATTCAAAGGCTATGACTATTTTTTGCTTATAAAAACAGCTGGATTAAACTTTGAACTCATAAGGGATATTCCCAAACGCTCTTCGTACCCTGCAGTCTTGCAAATTCAAAAATTCTATTGAAGATAGGCCTATGTTACATCAGAACAAGGCAGCATACCATGATAAATATAACAAGAGCAGGCCACAGAGGACAAAACATCAATCATCCTGTGCGATGCATCTGTCTATTTCAAGACCTGATGAAGTGTCTGTCAGCAACCACCTGCACTCTAAAAACAAGTGTTTAAGAAACAACACTAAAATAAACACTTTTTTGTTACACTTATTAAACGCGTGAAAGTGTTTATGATTTTTAACACATTTAAGTGTTTTTGATTTTAAACACATTTAAGTGTCTTTGATTATAAACACGAAAACGCTTTAATAGCTTGTTACACTTTATTAACACTAAAAAGTGTTTATAACAATAAAAGTGTTTGATCTTAAACACTCGATGTTTTTCCAGGATGACTGCAGAGAAGGTGTTTATCATATTAAAGGATTAAACAAAAAGCGTTTATAATTAAACACTCTGGTGTTGCAGTATTAACACATTGTTAATGTACATCACAATATCAGTTGTTCAGCTGCTGTCTGAATAAATCACATGGTTACAATAGTAAAATCAGTTAACAATTTACAAAAAAAACCGATAACAATTTATAAAAAAAAAACCAATACAAATGAAAATATAGATTTAATTGAATTTAAATACTTCATAATATTATGTAATTAAACTAACTATCCTCATTAACTTCAAAAGGCTACTTGTAATAACCAGATGATGACTGCTAATATCAATGATGGAAGGACGGACGGGTGGTTGGGGCTTTACGTCCTGTATTTCTGCACTCAATAGGCTACCAAGTGAAGCAGTCACAGCAATGAGGCAAATGTTAATTGAAATAGCTATGCAACATAGGCCCAGGTGACCTGACAAGAGCTAGATTCAAACCCTGGACCAAGCAATTACTAATGCCACTTGATGTATTTACACAAAAAAAAACTGGATGGTATATATTTGTGCCTGCCCTCCCTCGAAAGTGCATTTTAATACATGGGATGTTGGAATGGATTAACTATTGAAGCTTAAATTCTTTTATTTGACACTTTCAAGGCACCATTAGATAATAAGTCATCACAAGGGCTGGATTTGCCTTAAAGTTTGGGATAATTTAGCCCCCTTTGAAAGCCAATGAAAAATGACAAGAAAATAGATAATTTGTGTACATATTTTATTCTTCAATTGAGCACTGACACTGAAGGATATATTCAATCATTGTGTAATTGTAAAATAAAACCTTGCAAAATTCTCAAAGAAATTCAACAATTGAATCATATTCCCGATGAACTGGTGTTTCGTATTACTACATTTGAATTCCCCCCCCCCCAATCTTACCCTAATGTGATGAAAAATAGAAGACCTTTTGGTTAGTACATTGGTGTACAGTCAAAATCTTACCATGTCATGCATTTTAATGGTATCCCGTTACTCCACGTTATAATCCATATCATTGATGTAATGCCATTCAAAAATGTTTTGATTCTCAATGCAATCCATTTAGGGGGTGCAGAAAAAGTGACAAATTCTCACTTAAGAGTCAAATTTCTTTTTATAGCACTTTAAATGTGTTTCTTTTGAAAATGGATATGACTATTTTAGAATACAATCAAATGACTGTTTTAACATTCAAGAAGCTGTCCAAATATTACTGGATAGTCAAGGTCCTTAACACAAGAAGTGCATTGCCTCTGTAAAAGCTTCAAATATGATTGCGACAGTGATTGTCCCTCAGCAACGGTATAAATCCATTTGAGAAAGTGACTGGAGTGCAAAAATATGGAATGAGATGTTTCCAGATCGAGGAACCTTCTTCAATGTTACGTCACTCTTGTCAATGTTGTCCATCTGCAAATAAATGAATCCTTGCTTACTATTAAATGTTTAGGCATAATACATCATGAATATTGACATAATATCTCATCATACATAATTTTCAGAAATTTACTGAAATGGTTAAAAAAAATAGGAGGTGCATCTGTGCAGATCTTTAGGGAATCGTGTATGAACGATATGACTTGCAGTTCATCAGTGAGAATCAGGGCATGCTTTCAACTTATTTTGCAGAAGATAGTGGGGACCAGACAATAGTTTAAAAATTTGCCCCATATGATCAGAATAAAATAAACCAAAAATTTAATATCCAACCTAAACAGTGTTCAAGTGACACCAAGTCTTGGTAAATTAACTTATATGAAAGTATTAGATGTATCAAAAGCAAAGCCACAGAACCAGGAGATTATAAACATAGGTATTATGACAGGCATGTTAACCAAATGTTAATTATGCTAAATATTTACCTCCAAGACTTCGTGGCTTTTTCTTTCATTTTTCTCCTTTGCTTTATGTCGCAGCTGTCTTTTTGTCAGATCTTTTCGGGTCCAAATTGCTGTGGAAAGAAAAAGTTACAAAATACAAAACTGCAATGAACAACTAAAATATCTTAAAGATATTCGGATGGATGGATGGTTGGGGCTTTACGTCCTGTATTTATGCACTTGGTAGGCTAATTAGGACAGGAGCAGGACACGGCAATGAGGTGAAGGATGATTGAAACAGCGGTCCAACATAGGCCCAGGTGACCCGGCAAGAGCTGGATTCGAACTCTGGACCCAGTTATTGGCAGTCCAGCACGCTACCACTAGACCAACCCTCCCCCTTTTAAAGATATTCGGCAAAACTAGTTAGGGCCTTAATTGGATATATAACATAAGACCTCCATCAAAAATCCCTGAAAAAAAAAAAGTCTGAAGTTCCTCCAGATGCACAGCATGCCCGTATGAACAATCATATGCCCACCCCCTCCTAATCCAGTTCATCCCAAAATTTTAAAATATGATTACATAATATGATTGCAGTTTGATGGTTTGAAATGTTAGCAATTACATGTGTTTATAAAGATGGTTGATTGATGTTGTCAAAATAGCGTTGCCTCTCTACAATGTGATATTTACCTCAGTGCCTTGCTAGATACAGTATAGATGCGAAGTTTATATTATTTTGGTTTGCCTCAAATTGCAGCTGGATTCTTCCAAAAATATTTATCACACTCGATGAATTGAATCCAGATATCTGCTGAAAATAAAATAAGGTTGTCTCATGATTTTCAAATAAATTTGATAAAAGTTATGAACACCAATGAAAATACAGGGCACATATGGCCCCAACTCCCCCTATCTCTGCCCATCCCCCAGTGCACAGTGCAGAAAATATATTACATGTGTTTGAAATCTAGAAATTAGATAGACTTCCAAATGTTTCTGATAAAATGATAATTAATAATGTAAAAATGCATGTTATGCTGTGTACAGATACTGCCATTAACATGTTCTTCTTAGCAAACATATGCATGTATAGCGTACATAAATACCATTTAATAAAAATGTAGTTAAATACCTTTCTTTGCTGTTTAATAAATAGCATTCAAATATATCATTTTAAGTTGTGCTTACCAGTTATAAGCTACTTCAGTGAGGACTTAAGTCACAATGCATGCCTTCTAATCTGTGTTAAGTACAGAAAGCTGTGATTTCATGGTCGGTCGCTTGTGATGTTGTTTTAAATTGTCTGCCTCCTTAAAGATTAACACTAGAAGTGTTTATCCGGCAAACTTGCAAAAACACTATGTGTTTAAAGGACTTTGAAATTTTCATTAAAAAGAAATAATACACATTTTCTTGCACTTGGGAGCATCCACACAAAGATAAAAGACACAATACGCTACCAACAGACATTTTATGACATATTGTCATCTTATAACCAAAATTTCCTGGTTTAAATTGATCATTAATTTCTGAAACCATACATGAGAAAATATTCTAAGTTTGATAAACACTTAAATCTGTTAATGCTGGTCAAAAGTGTTTATTTTCAAATGTGTTTATGTAATTTAACACTTAAATGTGTTTAAAACAGGCGTTTGTTTTTAGAGTGTGCAGCCGAAGCAGCATGTAATTTTGTATAGTTGCCTCAAAATTTTAGAGTTTTTAAAATGCAAATTCCTATGGCTGTTTTCCAATGATCATAGAAAGGCCTAGCATGAACGTTTATGCAACATAGAAAAGATGTCTGAAAATTCAATGAACTACCAGGTAATAAAAAATGAAGGGTGATATAAACTTTAAAAGCACATCCTGCATACAATGACATTTGATTCAACTTTTTTACTTTCATAAAGCAAGTCTTCGTTCCTCACATTTCGCATATGTATGCAAAACATAATATAATTTAGGTTTGAATCTGCATTTTTCCAGTCATCACAATCTATGTATAATGTTTTTTTTTTGTATCGATGTCTTAGCCTATAAAAAAACGTATATATAAGTATTCTTAACAGTTCATCGATTCTACAAGATAAGGAATTTCTCTGGCGATATTTTGTCCGTGTAAAACGTCACCAAAGAAGATTGTGTACATCATTTCAATGCAAAACTTGGCCTAAAAACCTTAATAAACATCCGATTTTCAAAATTTAAAAACCTGCATATATCAATTAAACTCCTCCAAATTCAATTCACTTATTCATTTTGCTCTATTTGCAATATTAACTTCGCAAAGACCTCTTCGGTGCATGACGCAGCATTGACGCTACAATGATTCAAAGTTCCAGTGAACACAGAAAACCAGTGGCAGATTCATGATTTTTTTTGTGGGGGGGGGGGTATTTTTCAGGTCTGACATCACACACTATTTGTACTGTAAAACATGTAGTCATGTACACTATACATGTAGCAATTAATAAACTAATATCGAAACAGGTAGTTTTACATAACACAATTTTTTTTTACACATCCTTGGCTATGTAAAATTTTCATGAAAAAAGGAGAGGGGCTTTGCAGTTTTTCTAAGGGTATTTATTTCATAGAAATGCCTGCTTTAAGACATTAAAACCTTTTATTACATGCCACATACCCTCAGGTTCATGATAAGATCGATACAGTACCCTTTTTTAAGGGTACTTTTCTTGTTAGGATTGAGGCTTCTTGATAGTTTCTGAATTATCCTACTATTGTTACTTTCAGACTGTTTCTAATAACATCAAAACGCTAAATATTCTTGAAGAAGTATTAAGCAAAAATACCTTGAATATCATAAAAAAGACATTAATTTTATATCAAAGTATAACAGATTCGCTTTTTTTGTCCAATGATCTTATCTGTGCAGCTTGGCTTTTGTGTACACCATATATACAGCTTCAGCTCCACCCACCACTCTGACAAAAAAAGTATTTTCGTATTTTCGTAATTTCCTATCTGTAACGATCGAGACTTTGTTATGTACCGTCTAGCCAGCAGCTGCAATTGAGCCTGATGTAGTACATCATTTCTCCCTGTGGTATTTCTTCCCCTAATGAATAGCGAAGTTCTGTGGTGAAATCCTGTGGCTCAAAGAACCTCAATGATTGGTGCAAGAACACTGAAGCAACCAGACTATTCACATGCAACAAGATAGAACCACTCCTTTACTTGTTACTCCTTATGAATGGACGGATGGTTGATTGGATATTTAAGTCCTGTATTTATGCAATAGGCTGATGCTAGCTTATTATGACTGGAGGAGAACATTGCAATGAGCAGAAAGATTGAAAACTTTCATAATAGTTCAGGCGACCTGACCAGAATTGCAATTGAACATAGACCCAGCGTCTGAAGGCCATTTCACTACCATGCAGCCTGACTCTCTCTTCTTAAATGTGGTTCCTAGGCATCTACCCTATACACCCATGGGTATATATACAATATACCATAAGCAGGTCATGAGGCACAAACATCGATCATGTAATGGAACAAATTTGTCTTAACGTGTAATTCAGATTATGATGTAGTGTCTGTCAAGAACCACTTGCAATGCTTTCCATCCATGTAGCACTCTAGACCTAGTAGCCGCTGCAAAAATTTTATTGTTGAAATTATTTTCACACTCCATGTCTATTTTTACAATCTGCTGACTTGGAAAGACCTGTAAGGCCAAATTCGTACTCCAACACGAGCATGAAACCATTGTGAAAATGGGGTTTTGTCTTGAAATGATTTTCTGATTTTCTCTAGCATTCCATTGCTTGCCTTTTGTATCTGCACAATGTATTAATTATTTAACAAGGAGATTATTGTATGTATAGTGAATGGAGTTAATCAAATGAAGAATTAAACTCTGTGATGCAACCAATTAATTTCAACTCAGAATTACCATTTGCTGTATCCACCACAGTTCCTAATTAGCTTATCAAATCCATAGATACATGATGTAAAGCCTTAATCATCCATCCATCCATCCATAACTTATATCAAAACTCTTCTTAAAACATTAAACCCAGGTACTCTAGTAGTATGGGAAATATATAGACATTACAGGACCTTTATGATAGTCGGTTGTCAAGAAAAGGGAATCCATGGCTACTGAAGAACCAAGGAAGCAAATTCTTTGTCCAGGTATCTGAGGAAAGGAAATTTATTCTGAGAAATAAACAGATGTTGAACTAATTTTTGATCATTTGTAGAGTACTACAAAGGTGGTTGTTTGTTTTGTCACGCAACAAAAGTATTTTATGTTGCACGCCATTTGGCTATATGTCTATTGCAAAACCTTTTTGCTGCAAATGGCATTCTTTGGCTTCAGAAAAATCACCAGTAACTTACGAGAATTAATCTTTAGCCCACTTCACCAATATTGTCACCATGGTTAGTATGAATATGTAAGCTAAAATTGGTTGTTTATCTTGCAATGAAGTCTCAAAGAGTTTATAAATATTGCTTAAATTTAATTTTGTAATCAACTCCATTCATTATGCATACAAGGACCTCCTTGGCTGATAATGAATGTACTGTGCAAACTGAAAAAGGCAAGTAGCAGCATGGTGGAGAAAATTCGAAATCATTAGACGGCAATTTCACATTTTCACAATGTTGTTATTGCTCCTATTGAAGTATAAAAGTATATATCATTAATTTTGTAGCTTTACAAGTTTTAACTGCAGTGATGCATTCCATTTCAGTGACAACACCTACAGCTAGCTTTTTATTTAGCAAAGTTTTAACACTGTCTGCACTACATTACCTCCAAAATGAAATTAAAAACATGTATCACCATCTATATCTTTACCCTATAATTATTAGTAATTCAAAGAACCAAGACGAAGTAGCATAGGAGTTCACATGTGAAATACAACTCAGATTTTGTCACACCTAAAATTCCAATTTTTAAGAAAATTGTTGTGTAACACAAGATGCAAATTAAATGTATGCTCTGCATGGGAAGTCAGAATAAAATGAAAATTTAGTATTCAAATATTTGTCTTTAATTAATTTAATACACATTCACTTGATGTAGTAAGTATGTGTGTACACATTTACCTGCATACGAGGCCTAATATGCTTCTTTTGACTAAAATAATTACATATACATCTAATAGTTACAGGTATATATCATGTGATATTGTCTAATAATATGAAATAGCTCAATATTCATTCATGACATAACTGTCACCTATTTTGAATTTTAGTTGCTACTCTGACACCAGCCAAACACTGGCGCCTATTGTATTGTTGTGAGCAATGATGCATTGCATATATAGGGGTACTATTGTCTGAGCATTAATCAGACACATAGCATCTATATAAAGTTAATATTATTTTACCTTTATAAAGTTTACATCATTATTTAATTACTCTATTCTGCAACTAGCAAATACTTAAATGATAATCTGAACTCAGAGATAAACCTTTGTAAGTCCAAATAATCAAATTGTTTTAACACTGAAATTGTCTCTTACTAGTTAATAACAAGTCTAAACTCAAAATGAGTGATTTTGTAGGTCATTTCACTCATTTTCATCATAGTCATTCCACTAATTTAGTAATCTCTCTAATTTAGCCTTTTCACTAATTTAGTCAACTGTTTCACTTATTTAGTTGACTAGTTAGTCATTCGATAAATCAGCTTCAATAAATTGCAAAGTACACATGTACTTAGCCAATTTGTCTGAATGAGCAACTGTGTTATGTTCAGAATATAATTTTAATCAATTAAGATACCATTATACCGTACGGTACTGAAACGGGACTAAGATTTCTCCGGGATGGGAACGGGAGTCCCATGTCGAATTTGTGACGGGAGCGGGATTCAACTTGACGGGATGGGACGGGAGTGGGATTAAAACTGAAAAATTTGACGGGACCGGCATGGGACCGGGAGCAGACAGGCTGGGAGCGGGCGGGAGCGGGACTGACCACCTGGTCCTGTGCAGGGCCCTACCACAAGCTAAGCATCTCAGCAACTTTTTGGAGTTTAATCACCATTTCCTTCTCCTTGACCTGAGATTACCTTTCACTTAATAAGGACTCTGAGGAACAATTATCGAAGTCCCAAGTTACTCCTGCCAACTCTATCAGTTGCCGTTGGAATCCCAGAAGGTAAATTCCTGAAATCCTTCATAATATCACTGTAAATTTTGAATTTTGAGTTAGCTTAATTGATTGAGTGAGATGGTTGCACAATTCCTTTGAGCCAAGGTAGCTTGTTGTCAACAAGTTATAACAACATAAAGATTATCATAACTCAAAACAGCAAGCTATCATGGCTCAAACAAATTGTGCAACCATCTCGCTCAATCATTTGAGCTAACTCAAAATTTCAAATTTTACAGTGTACATTCCTCTTAAGCAAGTATCAGCTCTGTTGCGACCCTTCTGCACATACTAAATCCAAGCTCTTTTAAAATGGATCAGTAAGGTTATTACAACAATCATTCATCACATTAACTGAATTCGGAATGAAAAATAACATAAGCCTATCTGGCTGTCTTGCTTAATGTTCTTTCGTACTGAAACAAAAAGAGGACAATGACAGACATGTAGACAGCTAGAAAGCTAGACAGACAGACAGACAGAATTGCTTTATTTGGACCATAGGTTTTGACAAAGTTAGAAACTGCAAAAGTATACATCACAACCCGGTCCGTGGAGACCTGCATTAAGGCCGTACAGAAACAGCATTTTGAAAAATTTAATGAATAAAAGTAAGATGACATGTGCCAATAAACTAGGTATCTACCAAAAGTACCATTTTGGCCAAAAATTTAAAATAAAGTTGATTTTAGGCCAAGTTTCAACTAACCCCGTGCTTCAGCTAGCCCCACTCTCCCCTTCGTATCTAACCGAACATACATGGTTGCGGTCCTGATATCATTATCGTGAATTTTCATTCTGCCCATTTTATTACCGGTCCCCCATTCATGTTTTCATCTTTATGTCTAAAAGCCTCGTGTATTACAATTTATAAAAAATAAAAATAAGTTCTCCTTCACAAAAAAAAACTTGAAAATCTAAATGGTCTTTACTCTGATTTTCATGATAGTAAAGCACTGTGAAGACTTGCATATTAACACCATGGTGGTGTATTTTTCACTTGATTTGACATTGACATTGTCCATGGATAAGTGCTTAATCTCCACTCCCCTAGATGCATTCGATAAATGATTAAATCTGATGTCACCCAAGAAACCCAACTATGTGTAAATATGTCACAAAACAAGTCTTCAGTTTCCACAATAAAAGGAGCAAATTCATTGTCGAGGTAACTGAGGAAAAGAAGTTAATTCTGAGAGATACAAAGATGTTGAACACATTTTTGGTCATGTATAGAGTAGTACAAAGGTAGCTGTTTGTTTAGTCACACCACAAAAAGTATCTTATTGTGCATGCAAATTCTATGAATCTTCTACGAAACCTTTTTGCTGCAAATGGTCGTTTAGGCTTCAGTAAAATGACCATTAATATGAGAATTAATCATTCAACCCCTCATTGCAAACATACTCATGTGCTTAAGATAAATATATAAACTGGAATTAATTGTTTACATTGCAATAAAACCTTGAAGGGTTTTATTTAAATCGTCTCTATAATCAACTCAATTCATTGTGCATACAAGGACCTCCTTGGTAGAAAATGAATGTTTCAGGCAAGTGCAAAAAGGCGAGCAACAGCATGCTAGAGAATATTAGAAATCAATTTCATTACAATGCCACATTTTCACAATGGTGTTATGCTCCAATTGGAGTATAATTCTAGCTTTTCAAATTTTAATTGCATTATTCCATCTCAGCACTTGACAACACCTTCAGCTCCACCCACCACTCGGACAAAAAGGTATTTTCATATTTTTTAAAATTTCCTACCTGTAACGATCAAGACTTTGTTATGTACCGTCGAGCCAGCAGCTGTTATTGAGCCCAATGCAGTACATCAATCGTCCCTTTGGTATACATTTCTTCCGCTAATGAACAGTTGCATTCTCATTAATATTTATAGATGTCAATAAAAACAATATACCGATATATAAATTTATCTAGTCAACAAGGTATTTGCATCATACAATACCTTAGAGTTTTACAATGACTCTTTAGAAATAGAGCCAATGTCAGCCATGTTTTTAAAGGCATTCATTCATAAAAGCTTCTTCACACTTTCTTCAATCTGAAGTGTATTGAAAGAAACAAGTTACCCATTAGTCTATCCCTGTTGAATAATTTATTTGATGTTATTTGTTACGGTAGTTTCAGTTCTACCACATTCTAAATAAACATTTCACCAGAAAATGTGATCAATACATCTGCATTATTTCCTTACCAAACCTACATGTATCAAATCACGCTTGATTTGTCAATGCCCTGGGTCATGAACCTCCTTGGCAAAGATTCAAGCACACTACAATGAAGTGAACAATAAGTGTGTGATTTAAATCTGACATAATGGATCGATAACTTAAAGGCCCTTGGATTATATGGGAGACTTGCATGTACTATGGGGCATACATGCAGCACCTTTTTGGACAAATTTAAGTGACGGTCTATGTAAGTTGTATCTGTGCATGAAATTCTGCTGATATTAGACATTATGTCATAATATGCACAGAAAGACACAATAGAAATTGGCACAGAAGTACCTGTGCACTCTTTATCCCATCATCAAGAATGCTGTAGATGGTATCTCTGTCATTCATGCTGTCACAGCTGGAAAGTGTGTTCAGGCTTAAAATTGAAGACTAAAAGGCTTTGATGGAATGAAGCAGGTGGTTCCTGACCGACACTTCATCATGCCAAAAACAAGACAGATGCATCACACAGGATGATTGATGTTTTGTCCTTCGATCGTGACCTGCTCAGTATACTCATGTGCTGTTATGCATATGGTGTTGCACACAATGTTTTCCCAATGCAATCATCAAGGTTTCCTAGATTTTGGAAAATTGCAATGGCAATACATAGAAACTGCTGTCGACATTTGCTTCATTTGGTTGTATAGAGACAAGCACAAAAAAGGCAAATGCCACATATTGCCAAATAAATTTTGCACTCCTGATGTCATTTCATGCATAGTGATTCTGTTCCTTATAAATGTTACCGTTGCATGGTGATTCCGTTCCTTATGAATATTACCATTCCCTATGTTCACTTCCGTAGGTCTATAAGCGTTATCAATTACAATTTATTTTCATGTAGCTCTGAAAGTTTCTGAAGCAATTGTCGAGGGCCTGGTAATGGACAGCTCTTGTATTGTATCTCAGGTCTGAGATCAACCCATAACAAATCTCCTACCCTGGAAAGCATTCGTCACATGCATAATGTATATTGCGTTGAAACCTTACTCTGTCTCCGCTTGCATGATAGAAGCACTTCTATTGGATAATCGTGTGCATGTATTTTTGCTTATTTTTTTCTTTGTCTTTCATCTTTGGATCAAGGATAAACCGCATTTTGTTATTGTATGGTTATATATCTTTGTAGTATATTGATATTTTTCTGATTCTTCAGTAGCATTAGATTTCAAAATATCCTGGATAAATTGAGAACAATGAATGATGAGATTATTAGGCTTTCAGTAATTCCATACAAATAATATTTCATAAATTTTCTATATTGAGATTGTTTAACTGAATAAATCATCTGAGTGATTAATTAGTTTAAATAGTTATTTGTCAAGGTCTTGTCAAAGCAACAATTCGAAATGAAGAATAATTGTCCAAGCATAAAAACCATCATCATGACAAAAACTAGACAGATGCATCACACAGGATGATTGATGTTCTGTCCTTTGTGACCTGCTCAGTGCTTGTGTACTGTTATGCATATAAGGAAGCATGTGATGTTTTCCCAATCCAATCATTTGGATTTCACAGAATTTGGAAAATTGCAAAGGGAATTTGCAATGCATATCTCCTGTCCACACATTTGCCTCATTGGTGATGAGCACATAAAAGTCAAATACCACATATGAATGTATATATATAACCAAATAAATATGGTTGTGGTATTGATATCATGAATGTATTGTTATTCTGCACATTTTATTACCGGTCCCCATTCGTTTTCATCTCTACGTCTATAAGCCTCTTGTATTACAATTTATTTTCATGAGACTCCGAAATATTTCAGGAGCAATAACTGTTGAAGCCTTTGTAAGGACAGGTAACTGTCAGCAGCTCTTGTGTTGTATCCATTTCAAGGGTCTGAGATCAACCCGTGACAAATCTCCTACCCTGGAAAGCATTTGTCACATGCATAATGTATTGCGTCAAAACCTAACTCTGTCTCCTCTTGCATGATAGACCTCTTCCCTGTGATAACTGTGTGCAATGGGCATGTGTCTTTGTTCGAAAACAAACTACACAACAGTTCTACAAAAATAAGTCCTCCCTCACAAAAACATGAAAATCTAAATGGTCTCTTCTCTGATTTTTATGAAAGTAAACCACCGTGAAGACCTTTTTGCTGAAAATGGTCCTTTCAGGCTTCAGAAAATATCTACTAATTATGAGAATTGAAAATTCAACCCCTCATCACAATATACTCACATGCTTTATATGCTGAAATTCATTGTTTACCTTGCATTGAAGCCTCAAAGAGTTTTCTTCAAAATAATCTCTATAATCAACTCAATGCATTATGCATACAAGGACCTCCTTGGTAGAAAATTGATGTTTTGGGCAAGTGCAAAAACGCGAGCAACAGCATGCTAGAGAATATTAGAAATCCATTTCATTACAATGCCACATTTTCACAATGGTGCTATGCTCCTTTTGGAGTACCATCCTAGCCTTACAAGTTTTAATTGCATCATTCCATTTCAGTGGCAACACCCAGCTGCTTTAGAATCAGAAGGCAATCGTCTCTCTCTGCACCTTTTGGAGTTTTTAAAATCATACATTTCCTTCTCCTTGATCTTAGATGACCTTTCACTTAGTTAAGACTATGTGGGACATTAACAAAGTCTCTTGGTAAATCTGGCAACCCAATCAGCTGCAGTTGGAATCTGGGAAGGTAGATTCCCTGCAGTCATTCAACTGTCTTCTCAGCAAGGCCTCATGAGCCTTGTGAGTTGTGACCTTTCTGTGCATAATAAATCCAAGCACTTCCCAAAATGGATCAACAAGGTTATTATTACAACATTCATCCATCACATCAAGTTAATTCAAAATGATAAATTTACTGCATGGTACCCTTTTGGACGTTGGACTGGTTGTCTCATTGTCTGTGCAATCATTCTCAGAAACAACAGGAAGACATGTATTATCAATGGAGGTTGTGAGTTTTTCAGTTAAAAAAAGAGTACTGTTCGCAAAAAAAAAACCACAGATGAATTTTAAGCGATAATTTGGCCTTCAGCCATGAAATTATTTTCATTTACCTCAAGCTGTCAGAAATACTAATGTCTTTGAAGCTGAGTGCATAATACGTCAAATAAATGTCATTAACATTTCAGAGGAGATACAGCAACATATTCTCGACACATAAAGGACTAAAGCACCCGAATCACATGAACAAGCTGGAGAGTTGCATTCTCACTAATATTTACAGATGTCAATAAAAACAATATACTTCATATATCTAGTCAACAAGCTATATGCATCATACAATACCTCATAGTTTTACAATGACTCCTTAGAAATGCAGCCATGTTTTGAAAGTCATTCATTCATAAAAGCTTCTGCCCACTTTCTTCAATCTGAAGTGTTTTGAAAGAAACAAGTTACCCATTAGTCTTACCCTGCTGAATAATTTATTTGATGTTATTTGTTATGGTAGTTTAAGTTCTACCACATTCTAAATAAACATTCACCACAAAATGTGATCAATACATCTGCCTTATTTTCTTACCAAACCTGCATGTATCAAATTATGCTTGATTTGTCAATGCCCTGGGCCATGAATCGCCTTGGCAAAGATTCAAGTACACTACAATGAAATGAACAATAAGTGTGTGATTTAAATCTGAAATAATGGATCCGCAACAGAATGGCGCTTGGATTCTATGGGAGACTTGCATGCACTAGAGGGCTGCATGCAGCACTGGCAGGCTTACAGAAAACCATGTCCTTTTCAAGTGTACACTGTAGGCTAGTGAGTCTGAGTGTAGGTTAAGTTGTTTCTCTGCATGAAGTTATGCTGATATATGACATTATAATCATAATATGCACAGAAAGGCACAATATAAATTGGCACAGAAGTACCTGTTCTCTCATTATCCCATCATCAAGAATGCTGTAGATGGTATCCCTGTCATGCATGCTGTCACAGCTGGAAAGTGTGTTCAGGCTTAAAATTGAAGACTAAAAGGCTTTGATGGAATGGGACAGGTGGTTTCTGACCGACACTTCATCATGCCAAAAACAAGACAGATGCATCACACAGGATGATTGATGCTTTGTCCTTCGATCGTAACCTGCTCAGTATACTCATGTGCTGTTATGCATATGGTGTTGCACACAATGTTTTCCCAATGCAATAATGAAGGTTTCCTCGAATTTGGAAAATTGTAATGGCAATGCATGGAAACTCCTGTCCACATTTACTTTATTTGGTTGCATAGTGATGAGCACAAAAAAGTCAAATACCACATATTACCGAATAAATATGATTACATTCCTGATGTCATTTCATGCATTGAGATTACGCACCTTATAGATATTACCGTTCCCTATGCTCTCTTCTTTAGGGCTAAAAGCGTCATCAATTATAATTTATTTTCATGTAGCTCTGAAAGGTTACTATAGCAATTGTTGAGAGCCTTGTAACAGAAGGCTCTTGTATTGTATCTCAGGTCTGAGATCAACCCATAACAAATCTCCTACCATGGAAAGCATTTGTCACATGCATAATGTATTGCGTCGAAACCTTACTCTGTCTCCTCTTGCATGATAGACAGGGTCTCGGGGATTTGCATGTGTTTTTGCTTCTTTTTTTTTCTGTGTGTCATTCATCTTTGGATCAAGGACAAATCGCGTTTTGTTATTGTATGGTTATATTTCTTTGTTTTATGTTCATATTGTTCTGACTCTTCAGTAGCACTACATTTCAAAATATCCTTGATAAATTGAGCACAATGAATGATGAGATTATTAGGCTTTCAATATTTCATACTATTTTCTATATTAAGATTGTTTAACTGAATAAATCATCTGAGTGACCAATTTGTTTTATAGTTATTTGCCAAGGTTTTGTCAACAATAACAACTTGAAATGAAGAATGATTGTACAAGGATGAAAAACCATATTTGTCCTTGAAAGCAGGGATTGATGGAAAAATGCCATTCGGCAAACTGGCAAAAACTAATGCACCTTGCAAGCAGTAATCCCAGAACAGGTCTATCATCCACATGAGACAGAGTAAGGTTTCGACACAATACATTATGCATGTGACAAATGCTTTCCAAGGTAGGAGATTTGTTATGGGTTGATCTCTGACCCCGAAAGTGGATACAATACAAGAGCTGCCTTTTACAAGGCTGCTAACAATTGTTACTGAAACCTGAAGTTCAGCACTACATGAAAATAAATTGTTAGTTATGATGCTCTTACACTTGTAAAGATGAGAACGTAAATGGGAAGGCCTCGTAATGGGATAAACCCCCCAATCCTTT
The DNA here is from genome assembly GCA_026936325.1 of Platynereis dumerilii. Classification (NCBI taxonomy): domain Eukaryota; kingdom Metazoa; phylum Annelida; class Polychaeta; order Phyllodocida; family Nereididae; genus Platynereis; species Platynereis dumerilii. The sequence goes on along the minus strand of JAPTHN010000016.1, from coordinate 10,201,353 downwards.
TCCTTATTCTCGTTATATTTTAACCTCCATTTTACCCCCATTTTCCCAATGCTCCCCCCTTTCACCCAACTTACCCCCACTTGCTCCGTTTCCCCCACATAACCTCCTCTTTTCCCCCTCACTACCCCTAATAACATTTTCTTTTGTTAGTGTTACCCTATAGGCCGGGAGTGTATTCTGTCATAGGGCCTAGTTGAAGATCGGTTATAGAAAGTGCACAATCACAATAAATGATAATGAAATCAGGATTGTAGCCTTATTTATTTAATTAAACACATGTATCTTGTACACTTAACTTTTTTTGTGCTCTTCACTATACAGCTCTATGAAGCCAATGTGGATTGGAGCTGCTATACATTCTTATCACAATATTCCAAATTCTGTGAAATCCAAATGATTAAATTGGGAAAACATTGCGTGCTTCGCTATATGCATAACAGTACACAATGCACTGAGTAGGTCACAAAGGACAAAACATCAATCATTCTGTGCGATGCATCTGTCTAGTTTTTGTCATGATGAAGTGTCTGTCAGGAACCACCTGCTGCATTCCATCAAAGCCTTTTAGTTTTCAATTTTATGCCTGCAACCCCTGTACGCGCTTTCCAGTTGTCACAATAGCAACACTACACAATAATTGATGCAGAGTATATCCCGAACAAAAATAAGCAGATGCTTTCTTCATCTGATATGTATGATGAAGGAATAAGTATCAGCTTCATATCAGTTTTCTAATTCTGATCAAGTGAAACAACCATATATGGCATGTATTCTGTAGGGCTTTACCAGTTGCACATTGAAAAACATGCGTGTGAAGAACAACATTTTTATTTGTACGAAGCGAGTAGCTGCAAGCTACGTAATTTCTGAATCATGGGTCAAATGTCTGTATGTGCATAGCAGTAAAAATACTTTGGAAGATGTGAAATTTCTCCGGGTAAAAATTGTTATATTCATTCATCAATAACAACAAACTCTCTATGATATGTCTGCGGAAAAGGGTGTTGCTCATTGCAGACATGTGCATGTGTTTATATAATTTTGTGGTTTGTAAAATGTAAATGGGTTTGGCTTGTATATATCTCCTCTCTTGAATGTGGAATGTGGTTGAACACCCCCATCTGCCGCAGGAGGTAAAATCATCCATCCTTTTGGCATTCAGTTAATGGATGAATGTCTTCATGATCTTACTGATCCATTTTTGAGAAAGTGCTTGGATTTATTATGCGCAGAAGAGTCTCGACTGAGTCGACTCACAAGGCCGAGGCTATGGTGAAAGTATGAAGGATGGCCGAGAATTCAACTTCTGGGATTCTAACTACACTGAGAGTAACTTGGGACTTCATTAATTGTTCCTCAGAGTCCTCACAACCTTGAAAGGTCATCTGAGATCACGGAGAAGGAAATGCATAATTAAGGCTCTGATAAGACGCTAAGATGCTTAGCTTTGTTGCAACACACCTGTTTAGTCACTAAGTTGATATCATGTACTGTGATGCAATGTATTGTAACTATTGCATTAAACTCAGCAAAATAGTAGGATACACATATTATTTATATAAATATTATGCATAGTTTTGTTTGTTAACTTGAAAGAAACAGAATAGAAGGCACACATATTGTCAGAACCAGGACATACACTCACAATTTATCACAAAACACAAGGTTCATTGCAAAAATTCCTGTTTAATGTTACTAAAGAAATGATGTAAGAAAGAACCATTCAAGAGGAAAAATTGATGCATGTAAACAAAGATCTCTATATGACATATATACAATTTATATTCGTGCAGCGAAATGCCCGCAGGCCGTTTCGCAAAGCGAATTGAGACAACAACAAAACATAATAAAACTGAAGTGAAATAATCTCCATACACTGATGATTATGCAACAGTGAGCAATCAATCTACATGTTTTTTATTGCTATTGTATAATATCAGCAATCTAACATAGACATAAATTGGGCAGCTTTTAGTGTTGTCTGCCTATTTGATTCAGCTGATTATCTTTCAATCCTATTTATCTATAATCCTATTTATCTATTTACTATATCTATCTATCTATCTATCTATCTATCTATCTATCTATCTATCTATCTATCTATCTATCTGTCTATCTATCTATCTATCTATCCATCTATCCATCTATCTATCTATCTATCTATCCATCTATTTATCTGTTTATCTATCTATCATCTTTTGGATCTATTTGTCTTTTTAGTCTACATTTCTCTTCAGTCTTTCTATACATCTGTCTTTCAAATTTGTTGAAACAGATATATAACTGCTTTTCATACATTGAATATGAAATAAAAATGAAAGTTAAGTTATGGTAACACTATTAAGTCCTACAAAAACTTTTTAGTGCTGCACGAATTTCATGGCTGTGCCATTTACATATTATCTCTTATACTCATGCTTCAAAAAGGAGGAACTGTTTGTCGTGCTTCTCATACATTGGAATTGGCTGCATTATAAATATCACTCTGTTGATTACTGGCGAAGAATTATGGTTGTACATGTACTTACATTACTTAAGCTGTTTATTAACATATATATATTAATGACAACACAACGGGCCCTATCGAAACATTGAAATTAACAGTCAAACATTTGTCTGTGAATTTCTCGTTCAAGATAGTAATGGTTATGATCTGTGTTCTAGTGTACTGCATGTGTACAGGGCAAGCTCCAAACAGCAGAATGACTACGCAGAACCTCTGACCATATTCCAGGTGACTTTTATTTGACGTATAATCGACACACTTAAAACGATATTGGCATTCATGACTGATGGAAATAGACACGTATAGATTTTGAAGTAAAAGCAAGCATTGGGTTTGTGAAATTGATCATGAACGGAGATGTGTGGAAAAATGTCGATTTCAGATACTTTCTTCTTTCAATCCTAAGCAGAATATTACCTTCTCTTTCAATTTTCTATGGACAATTGGACATGCACAGAAACTAACGATTACGCAGTACTTAGAGACAATGTTTGGATGACTGGATCATCATAATATTCAACAGTTTGTCGGCAAATGCTCTGAGTAAATGTTCATTAGATTTCTGAGTACCTGGCAGACCTTCTTTCTAAGATTTGTTTGTCAAATATTGAGAGAGGGAAAGAATGATTTTGGGTCATTTTTTAGGATGATTCTTAGAGGTGTCCTTAAAAAGAGAAGATGCCTGTCATGCATTACTTTTTTACCCACTGTCAATAACATTATGACCATTATTTAACATTTTGAATTCAGTTAATATGATGGATGAATGTCGCCGGCACCGCCTTGCCGATCCATTTTGAGAAAGTGCTTGGACTTGCTATGCGCAGAAGGTCATAACCTTGGCATAAGCGAAGGTGAGGACTGCTGGGAATTCACCTTCCGGGATTCTGACTGCAACTGATGGGGTTGCTGAGAGTACCTAGGGACTTCATTAAGCTCTCATCCGCAGCTGAAAGGTCATCGCAGATCAATGGGAGAAGGTATATACATTGAAAGACGTATGCAAGTACAGAATCGATGCATGTTTTCTCAGATATATAGATCTGTGATGGCTAATCAAGCAAAAAAAAAGAGGAAGAAGAAGAGATGATTTTTGAAGTGAAACCTATTCAAAACATTTATTTGCGCAAATAGTACTAGTCTTTTTTCCCTGGCGATAATAAGCTATTATCATAAAAATTGAGACCATTAATATTATGAAGGACTGAGCTCTTTGAAAGCCAATGCTAAAGACCCAAACACTCCCAACAGTTTGATATTATTTGAGAAAGTTTACTCAGTTGTGAGAGACTTGGAATCATCTAAGTATAACTGGTTATTGCTGACCCTAAACTAACCAGCTGAAGAGCTGGCAAGCCAGCTGAAGAGCAAAGCTCTTTGATTTGGCTGAGCATGATGTATAATGCATACCACAAAATGCTCTCCAAGGGCTAAGGGTCCATTATGGGTTCACTCCGGTAGAGCCCTTACCCAAATACTGTGAACCATATGCTCTTCCTCACTGCTGCCAACCAGAGGAGGTACTGATGCTTATTGAATGATGTCAGAAGTAATTTAGACAGGCTGAGAGTTCCGCCGTGGCCTAATGGTCAAGACTGCTTGTCCACTGGCTTTGAGGGCGTGGGTTCAAATCTCACCCCGGGAACTCACTTTAGTCCGAGCACATGGGACATTAAATGGAGGCGGGTTGTATCCAGTATTCTATGCTGGGGCAACTGAAAGACCCTGGGCATCCCTGAATTAATAGGGTATGTTCCAGACTCACAGTCTTCTCATCTCATCATCATACGGTGATAGCCTGCCTCAATATAGCCCACTAAGGTGCTGCAGAGGCGTAAAACACAAACAAACAAACAAACAAACAAACAATGTAGACAGGCTGTCTTGGAATGAATGATATCAGAAGTGATGTACAGTATAGAGCATTCCACCTACTGAATACCAATCTGATATCACAAGCACATCACATTCAGAACTGAAGGACAGCAGCCCATCATACCACATCCATGCATTACATATTTATAAATGTTCTGCATAATTTCACAAATTCGATGCATTTCATATGATCAAATCGTGAAACATCGTATGTTCCGCCCTACAAATAACATGACGGGAGCAGGTCATGAAGGACTAAACATCAATCATCTTGTGTGATGCATCTGTCTAGTTTTTGTCAAGATGAAGTTTCTGTCAGAAACCACCAGCTGCATTCCATCCAGCCAAGGTGTTTATTCTTTTATAGGGGATTATTTCCCCGGCGTTTATGTGAGATAGGCGTCTATTTGAGACATGAGCTTATTGTTTCAAACTGAATACCAACCAAGCAGCATTTTCGTATGCATGCGAGGCCCTGGAAACACCGTGGTAGCATGCAAGGAAGTTAATTTGGCCAGTATACAGTTGCCGACCCGGCGAGTGTTTGAGACCGGCGTTTATTATTTTAGTGTGAGTCACTGCCCCGGCCTGTAGACGAGACAGGCTTGTAATTGAGTCCAGGCTTCTATTCGAGGAAATATGGTATATGTAACCAACTGTTTCTCTTCTATAAGATTGACCTTTGGACAGAAAATGGACCACAAAGACCACAAAGACCACTGAGACCAGCCATAATTTCATATCATGCCATTTATGCATTACATGTTCCATAAAAATGTGATCTTTCATTTGGACACATAACCGCAACAAAAGCTATTTAGGTTTATTTCCCACAGAGCCAAGTTGCCAGGTTATTTCAATAATATTTTGCTGATGTTATGAATATTCTGGAACGCGCCAGATGCAAAGAAATGCTTCCTGATGCAAGAATTATGTGAAGCTTATTGCTTTTTAAAATGCATGCAATGCATTTCTGATATCCCTAACAGCTGATGAATTACAAGTGCATGCTAACAGAAATGCACTGTAATGTACCTCTAGAACAGTCCATTCGAATCTTGCGGGGTTGCATCGCTGGGTCTTAGGGTAAAGGTTAAGGTAGACATTATTTAACGTGGGTAACCAGTCTCAGTAAGAGACTTATTTGCAGCTGGGCCCATGGCACCTCCAATTAATGTCTGATGCCAACGACAATGCCATGGTATGAAATGATGGCAAGCCTGGGGATTGAACCCGGGTCCCTCGCTTGTGAGGCGAGTGCTCTATACTGACTGAGCTAACTGGGCTGACAAAACAGAATGTCTACCGTGGATTCCCTCCAATATCCAGTAGTGTCAGGTCGCATTATTAGACTATGTCATGGATCTCGGAAAATCCGGTCCCATTGACAATGTACAGGCCTAATGGCGTCTGATGTTTCCGGAAAGAGTTTTTCGTGCTCGGGGATGCCGGAGAGCTGCAAAAAGGAAAGTACCATTATCACGCCCTGTTACCTTGCCTGAACGTCTTTACAGGAGGAAGCATTTTTGTTACAAATTGCCTGAACATATAATGTTCTCAAATTTTTAGTTTAGCTTGAATCAATGCTTTTGAATTTTTCTGTAAGTCTGACCATGGGTCTGACCATTTAAAAATCAGAAAGTTACAAAGTTTTCCTTGGTCGGAAATTATTTATTTCATGATAACAGCGTCAGTTATTTACTTCAAGTACATGCACGTTGGCCCGAATATTCATTTCTAAATCAAGCAACACCTTAATTCTGAAGAAAGACCCCTAGCAGAATTTCTTCCAAGGCTGTTCAAAAGGAATTCATTTATTTCACCAAAACTGAGCAAAAATTATTTATTTCATAAAATCTGCAATCCCTCCCCCCTGGATATTAAATGGCCCCCACTGAACTGCTTGTAACAGTTCAAAGCTTCAGCAAGCTTTGTTGGCTGCTCCTTGTTTCATCAAGGGAAGAACGAAAATGTTCTACCTCCACACAGAATGTTTCCTAGTACAGGCATGAGCAGATGTCATTCTCATGCATTTCTAATAGTGCTGGGCTATAACAAGGTTCCAAAGGAAGCTGGTCTTCCAATTGTAGCAAAAATACTGTCTGTAAGTTAGGAGAAAAGACATCTTCTATCACACAAGCAGATGTCTCCATTTTAGTTACATTTTGCACTTGCACATTTTCTTCTGTGGCTTTCTTATTGTCTTCTGTAGATTAGATAATGGAAATAATTATGGCCAGGATAAGATCTCTCATGTGGGGTAAAGTGCAACATGTAGAGGAAACCTGCTCTCTCTATACCATCTCATTAATCAACCCTCATGAGCAAACAAAATTTGGTTTTGGGAGCAGCACTTAAATATCTATCTGCCTATCAATGATAAAACCTTGGCTGGTTGAATTGCTTGTGACATATTGCGATGAATTTACAACTGAACCAATATATTTGGCTTACAGTTGAGTAATAGAAGTTCTTTTGAGTCATGCTTGAATGATTTACAAAAAAGAAAGAAAAGAACACTGTCATTGTTTACATTGACTTGGCTGTTCACAACCAATCATGGGACATGCTTTGATGAATTATTTTTATTGTGCTTCATGAGACATATATTTGAAACTTATGCTTCAGCTCTGAGTCATGTAATGATGCTCACTTTGCTAAGCAAACAGTCATGCGTGATATTATGCAAGAATAAATTCTTTGACAATTATTATAGTTAGAAGGAAAGTTACAAAGACAGAGTAGAAGTAACATACTCCCTGACATTTACATATGTCATGTTTCTCCAAAGAAGATTATTTTTCTCTTACCCCCACATTTGAGATGACTGTTTTGTTTCTCCATATTAAATATTCAATACTTGAACCTTCCCTTGTTCCTGTTACAGGAAACCATTGTCTTTCTAGTTGTACGATCCATCAAAAACAGTTGTGACTACTTCAGTGAAACATAGAAGTTCCTAAGTTCTTGGATTCAACAAAACAAAATGAAAGCCTGGATTCTGCAATTTCATAAAAATATTTTGTGGCATTCATTTGGCATATAATCGATATGTGTCAATTTCAAATGGCATATTGTAGGTCTTTTGCAAAAAAGTAAAATAAAATATGAACAACATGTGATTTGTTGAAAATTCTGTACAGCATAAATTATCTTCCATATTGGCTGGTAATATATAACAATAAGTGGAGGAAATTACTTAGATTGGTTGTCCAGTGGACTTGTGAAAAGAAAATGCCTTTCTCACAGGAGTTGGTAATGCGAATATGTCTCTTTGAAGACGTGTAGCATATGACTGAGTATTCATTGACTATTTGTGGCAAATAACACATGTTGGGCCCACAATCGGGCAATAAACTGTTGGTTCTAGGTCATCTTCTGCATTCAGATTGTAAGCAAAATGTAAAAAAAAGAATTTCTACTGGTAACTTTCTTTTTTGCATGTTAAGTACTTTAAAAGTAAATTATTTCATTTAACCATAAGTGAAATATTCATCAAAAAAGCAGATTATTTGCCTAACATGTTGTAGAATAGAAGAGTCACATAAATTATTCATCCAATTGTTTACCTATGGCTTGCTCATTTTGGCTACACAATGTAATTGATCTTTAGCATGACATGGTTTTGTTTAATTTGTACTGTGTTAGAGTGAAACTGTTTATACACTGGAGAAAACATTAGAGTTCTATGTAAAACCACTCTCACTTTTAATCCTGAGTGACCAGCAGTTATAGTTTACAATTTCAAGTAACACCTGTAAATTGTTTTATAGTTGTCTTTTTATATAGTGTCAGCATCACTCTGTTTCTCCTGTCTCATCATAAACATTCTGAGAATGGAGTGCCTAAATATTATTCTGGACTGTCTCTATGGCACTTCCAAATTTCATGCAAGTTGGCCATATCCAGAAGCAGTTCAAAACAAAAGTTGTTTCGTCAGAGTAAACAGAAGGTTGCTGCATTTGTTCAGCGCCATTTAAAACACCACAGAACCCATTAGACACCATGTTTGTCCTTGGAAGACACTTCATCGTCTTGGAGGGCTCAATGACATTCAATGTTGTCACTTGCAGTTGCTCTGCATTTAAGTGACATGCGTAACGATGAATAAAAGTACACTGTCCTTAGTAGCATGAAATTGACAATCATCTTCAAATGTGAAATTAAATATAGTTTGATTCGGCAGTCACATACAACATCAAGTAGCAAGGAAGAAATAACAATCAAACCCATTGTATTGATGTGCTATCCGGAATAATAAAATGTCTGTGTGAATAAACATCAACCATGCATGAGCTACACATTACTTATAATGTGCCAATAAAAGATAAGTTATAAAGCTAAAAACACCATTCTTGAGAATTTGGATTGCTAGTTTAAAGTTAGCTTAATGTTTATAGTTCTTATTATGTAGCAGATTATGATGTGGGAAAAATTATGGAAACTATGCCTTTTAGAAAAAAACTGACACTGATATAAAAAGATAAATGTCACAGAAGTTTCTACAAAGTATACTCGGCATTTACTGTCATTAACTGATAAATTTGAAACTACACAGTTCCAGACAAGACATTATTGTCTGACCATGATTCTGCTACCTCTGCTATTTCCTCCTAAAATAGATTGCACATTAAGGAATAGCAAAAACAACCAGCATTCTGGGATAATCACATTATTTTGTAGAAGTATTCAGCTTCAGTTACCATGATGGATGAATTTGGCCTTAGCAGCCCTGCTTCTACATGTAGGGGAGAGCGGGGCACAGTGAGACGGCAGGCACAGTGAGACAAAGCCCATAGCGTCTAGCTGGTACTGTTTACAGATCAATCCTCTTTTGTATAGTACAAAAAGTAAGTAAGTGAGAGACTGTCCTATATCCTGAATGTCTACAGAGCATATCGAGAGTGGAATTTCAATATTTTGGTTTTCAGCCTGTAAAAGTAATATAAATAATTTTGCTAAACAACTTTTTGTTATAATTCCAGAGAAAAATAGTTTGATGCAAATCAATTGCCAGGGATTCAAACCTTGATTATTTGTCTTTGTTTAGTGAGATGATGAACCAAAATGCAGTCATTCGATCCGCAGGATTCAAAAATTTTATAAAGAGAGCTGCGTGGGGCACAGTGAGACAGTTTGAGGCGGGGCACAGTGAGACATCACAAAATGCACTCGAAATGACCTGAATGTAATGCATAACTCACAATTCACTAATAAAAACAAAATGCCTCCTATAAACTACTGATTTTAGTGTGTCATATCCAAAGAGAAGCATTAGAAAGAACTTTAATTAGTATGTAACAGGTGCGGCAGGTTAAATAAGTCTTGCATGTGTCCTGTGCAATGAAGTTTCGAAACATGCTCAAAAAAGGACCTAAAAATCACCTAGCCAGCTGCTTTTATATGAGTACAGTAGTTTCTGTAGCAATAATTGATAGAACAATTCCGTAGGTCCTTAGGTTCGGCGGTTATGGCAGCAGATGCCCTGTCTCACTGTGCCCCACCTGCTGTCTCACTGTGCCCCGCCCACGGGGCACAGTGAGACACTTAACGAGCATGGACGAAACTCAAAATGTCTCCAAACCTGTATAAGGTAGGAACCTGAAACTACTGGTCAAGATACCCAACTTCATTATCTATAATATGAACTTGATCTCATTTATCTCGTTACTCCCAACATTTTGGAACACTTGAAAACAACAAAAGTGTCTCACTGTGCCCCGCTCTCCCCTACAGTTGGTGAAAGTGCTGGGATTCTCTATGCACATTGTGCAGATGGGTCACAATCATGGAGCAAAGAGTGCGAGGAAGACTTGGGGGATCCTGGTTCCCATATATCAGCAGCTTATGTAACTACACCACAACAGTCAAAAGGCCTCCCCCAATCCAAGGTCAGGTAGCCATTTTGACATTGTATTATTAAGATAATCAGTCACACCACAATAGTTACCATAGACAAGGCGAGGTTGCTCAACCGTGTTATAATGTACAAAAATATCATTTGGACCAAGTTGTTTGGCTGACTATTGCTGTTAGGCATCTGGGACCAATGTCACAGAACCAGATTACTGCTGCTTTGAGTGTTGTAGATGTTTTTGTTGCGCACACTCTAAAAAATGTCGGGACAAAATTGGTTTTTTAGATTCAAAATGGTTTTTTGAAAAACCAAATTTCAATGCAAAACCAAAATAGATTTTTAAAAAAATCCATTTTGGTTTTTTGCATTGAAATTTGGTTTTTAAAAAAACCATTTTGAATCTAAAAAACCAATTTTGTCCCGACATTTTTTAGAGTGTAACATGAGAGAAAAAATATGTATTATGTTACTTTCCTGGATTTGGTTAAAAAGAAGGACTGCAAATTCTGCTTTCTGCGACATAATTATAGTGCAGTGCAGTGTGTTTCAACATACTGGTATTATCATAAAGAAATCAATGATGCATTTTTCAGATGCCTTATTTCTCAACTACATATACTTTTTTTTTTGCTTTAAGAGAGACACAGCTTCCAGTTCAAGAGGTGGGATGAGTTTTTAGTCCCTGGTTACAGTATCTCATAGCAACCACAGAAGTTCCTACTGATATCTAAGAAACAGATTCCCCCAGGGTCCGTCTCATACTCTATGTCACAATACAGTGACCCATCTGTGCATAGTAAATCCTACAACTTTCATCAAGTGTAAAAGTGAGTTGCTTAGGCAAAATTCATCCATCATATTAACTGAAGCTGAAAAGCTCCACAAAACAGAGTGATTATCACATCATCAGACTTAGTAGCAAGAATGTGTGCCTTTTGAATGTTGCCCTGAATTTTTAAGGGACACCATTTTTTAACCACAGGCATGACTTCCATGATTCATTGATGGTTTCCACTTGTATGGTGGAAACGAGGAATTCTCTAAAAATGCTGACCTCATCAGTGTGAGAGACAGCTGATGACAAAACACAGCCACCTGAGAAAGCAGTTTTGTCTCCTAGGACCTTCTTATTGAGGTGACTTTGGATTTATGCCAGTTCCCACATGCATCCAAGGCTTGATGAGCTTGTCTTGGTACATTTTGAAAACAAGATATTCCTGAAGAGAGTAATATCACCATTTTCCAAACAATTCCTCCCATGTAGAGCTCTTGTCTTCTGATACATGACCAGAAAGTAATGATTTTCTATTTTATGCTTTTGCTTTTCATTTACATACATATATCATGATATCATGATATAGTTTCATCATAGTAGGACCATCATCCACAATACTGTACAGAAACTGTCACTCAGATGATTTAAAAGGTGCCCTGCCTGATAAAAGCAATCTAGCCATTCCTGTATACATAGTGCATAATCCTTGAGCACAAGGCAAGGCAGACGCTGGCCCAGAATGCATCTGCATGGGATAGAAATAGAGTGTCCGAAGGCACTACCATTTATGCACATGGGACCAAGGTTGTTGCCCTGTTTCATGTATGATGGTATGGTAGGACAGTATGGCACCAAAGATATGTAAACTGGTTCCATTCACATATTACCATAACCTGGTGAGGGATGTGTATATTCTGAGTGAAATAAGCATTTAGAAACTAAATTGTGACATATATGGATTTAAAACTGGAATATCATTGAAACTAAGTAACACTTTGTGGACATGGATGAAAAACTAAATAATGAGCAAAATTCAAGCATGATGCAGTTCTAACTTTAAGCTATTCCACTTTTACATTGGTCTAAGATAGACAGATCCTAGATGAACCAAGTTATGCTACCTTTTTGAACCCCGGGTCGAAGTTAACAAATATTTTGTTGCATCTCTGCCATATTCTTTTCAAAATATTCACTTTCTGTGATGGTGCCCTAACGAGGCACTAACGTGTCAGCTCTGAGTCATGTGATGATGCTAACCATCAGTCATGCCTGAACTATTATGCAAGAATAACTCCTTTGAAAAGGAAGAAAGTTACAAAGACAGAGTAGATGTGTGATTATGGCTGACATTTACATATGTCATGTCTCTTCTAAGTAGATTCTGTTTCAGTTGTCCACATTTGAGATGACTATTTTGTTTCTCCCTATTAAATATTCAATGCTTGAGCCTCTGCTTGTTCCTGAGACAGGAAACCATTGTCTTTTTAGTCGTATGATCTACAAAAACAGACATGACTACATGAAGGTAACGTAGAATGGTTCCTAAAGTTCTCGGATTTAACAAGACAAGATGAAAGCCTGGATTCTGCAAACATGAACTCAAATATCATAAAAACATTTTGTGGCATTCATTTGGCATATAATCAATATGTGTCAATTTCAAATGGCATATAGTAGGTCTTCTGCAAAAATATAAAATAAGATATGAACGGCATGCGATTTGTTGAAAATTCTGTACAGCAAAAATTATCTTCCATATTAGTTGGAAATATAACAGTAGGTAGAGGAAATTACTTAAGTCGGTTGTCCAGTGTAGGGGAGAGTGGGGACCGATGGGCCGCTTGACAAATTATTGAACATGGAGGCAAATCTGCTTCAGATAAAGAATTCATACTGCGCACCCTACTAGCTGGTGTAATTCTCTTTAAAATGATATAAGATTCACATAGATCAACCTAGGAAGAAAGATTAGAAAACACATTTTCTGTCTCGAAAGATGGTGGCCCATCGGTCCCCAACCATGGGGACCGATGGGCCATCCCATGGGGTCCGATGGACCATGTTAATAACTTGCCAAAGGGCGGATAAAGAATTCAAAATTTGTTTCCAATATGTTTTTGTTGATCCATCTGAGAGTATAGAACAAAAGGAGATCGAAAGAATATAGATATGCCCAGATTTTACACTTTGAAAAAAAGCTTAATTTTCACAAATGTCTTGCGTTACTTTTTTGTAGTTATAGTCAATCTATTGACACAATATTTTAGCAGTACATGAACAGATACATTAAAAACTATATTGGAGAATTCCAAAACGATTGGTTCATTGGTCACTAAGAAAAAAAAATTTTGATATTTGTTGATAGAGAAGTTCGGCTACCACGGTGACTATCAAAATCTTGCCTGATACCTCAAATTTGTTGATGAATATTAAAAAATTAGAATATTTTAATTCTTTCTCCATCAATGAATCATATCTGTCAATAATTTAGATTTTTAGGGGAAAAGTAAAATTTTCCAATGATACTGTACTAGTATGCCCCCTGCAGAAGAAATCCTGAATCAAAACAATAAAATTCATCAGTAACCCTCCATTAGCTTATATTTTGGTGAAAATTTAACTTACACTCAATATTGCATGAAGGTCTAATGAAGTACTTATGTTTATTATATCCCAAATACTACCTAGATTAAAAATTTGTTATTATGGATATTTTCAATTTCCACCATTTTGTGTTAGAAGCCATTACTAAGGCAAATCTATCACTGTAAATTCGAGGGCATTCATTTAAGTCAAAACCTATCATTTAAAGATGCAAGCTGAAGTTCTGTTGTGCTTTTCCCATAAAAGACTTTAATATCCAGCCCCATGCCAATACGCCACCTATAGTAAATCTCAAGAAATAGTGGCCCATTGGTCCCCATGTTGGGTGGCCCATCGGTCCCCAAAAGCTCTCTGAACAGTTAAACCTATCTTTTTTGGTGAAATATGGTTCTTGTTCCTAAAATTCAATATGTAAATTATCACCAATATATAGGACAAATCATCAAACAAAATATATTGCGTTGAGTCTACACACTTTTGAGATATCAAACTTTTTCTGAATCAGAAAAAAAAATTTTAGATGTTGAAAATTTTATTTTGCCTCCTACACGCTTGTGCTATCACTTATTGATCAGTGGTCGATATGGTATTCACAGATGTGATAAGCAATACTAAAAATGCAAATTAGATGTCAATAAACGTTTTTGATGTGGAGTTAGGAGGATGGCCCATCGGTCCCCATGGCCCGTCGGTCCCCATGTTCCCCTACTTGTAAAAAGAAAATGGCTTTCTCACAGGAATTGGTAATGGGGATATGTCTCTATGAAGACTTGTAGCATATTACTGAGTATTCAATAACTATTCATGACTAATAACACACGTGGGGCCCACAATCGGGCAATAAACTGTTGGATCTAGTTCATCTTCTGTATTGAGATTTTAAGCAAAATCTTCAAAAAATTAAATTCTACTGATAACTTAATTTTTGTTTAAGTAAATTAGAAGTAAAATTATTTCATTTAACCATAAGTGAAAAATTCACCAAAAGGAGAATAGTTTGCCTCATATGGTGTAGAATAGAAGAGTGACATTAATTATTCATCCAATTGTTTACCTGTGGCTTGCTCATTTTGGCTACACAATGTAATTGATCTTTAGCATGACATGGTTTTGTTTAATTTGAACTGTGTTACAGACAAACCGTTTATACCTTCGAGGAAAAATTGAAGTTCTATGCAAAACTCTCACTGTTAATTCCGAGTGACCAGCAGCTAAAGTATACAATTTCAAGTAATACCTGTATTGTTTTATTGTTGTATGTACCACAGACTGTCTTTTTATATTGAGTCAGGCTGTCAGCATCTGTTTCTCCTGTCTTATTATTGGCATAGAAATTCTGAAATTGGAGTGCATAAATATTATTCTGGACTGTCTCTATGGTACTTCCAAATTTCATGCAAGTTGGCCATTTCCAGAAGCAGTTCAAAACAAAAGTTGTTTTGTCAGAGTATACAGAAGGTTGCTGCATTTGCTCAGCGCCATTTAAAACACCACAGAACCCATTAGACACGACGTTTGTCCTTGAAAGACACTTCATCGTCTTGTATGGCTCATTGGCTCAATGACATTCATTGTTGTCACTTGCAGTTGCTTCGCATTCAAGTGACATGCATTATGATGAATAAAAGTATACTGTCCCAAGTAGCATCTATCTTAAAAAGACAATCACCTTCAAATATGAAATTAAATATAGGCCTAGTTTGATTCGACAGTCACACACAACATCAAGTAGCAAGGTTGAAATAACAATCAAAGCTACCAGATACCATTGTATTCATGTGCTATCCAGAATGATAAATATGTGTGGTGGTGCATAAGCATGAACCATGCATGAATTACAGATTGATTACAATGTGCAAATGAGACATAAGTGACAATACAAACTGAAAACATTATTCTTGAGAAGTTGGAATGCTTGAGTTAGCTTCACGTTCTTATCATTATACGTAGAAAATGATGATAGGTGGGAAATGTAGAAAGAAAAGTTTGCCCATGCAGAAGTCGAGTCTGAAAAAAAAAGTGACTAAATGTGGAAACTGTGCTTTTTAGAAAAAACAAGACAGTGGTATAAAAAGACAAATGTCACAGAAGTCTCTACGTAGTTTACTTGGTATTTAACTGTCATTAACCGATACGTTTGAAACAATTACAGCTCCAGACAAGGCATTATTGTCTGACCTTGATTCTATTGCCTCTGCTATTTCCTCTTAAAGAAGATTGCACATTAAGGAATAGCAAAGGCAACCAGCCTTCTGGGATAATCACATTATTTTGTAGAAGTATTCACTATTCAGCTTCAGTTACCATGATGGATGAATTTGGCCATAGCAGCCCTGTTTCTACAGTTGGTGAAAGTTCTGGGATTTTCTGTGCACATACAGGTCACAATCATGGAGCAAAGAGTGTGTGGAAGTCTTGGGGGGATGCTGTTTCCCAGACATCAGCAGGTTCTCAGATGGCTGCTATGAGAAAAGTAACCAGGGAGTTCACTAATCACACCTCAGTGACTGTCCCTCTTTGTAATCTTGAGCAAAAATAAACTGCGCAGATGTACTGTAAGTTTTCTGAAGAATATACAGAAGAAATTTTCAAAATAGATTGTTTTATCCTTACTTATGCAACTAGACCACAACAGTCAAAAGGCCTCCCCCTATCCAAGGTCAGGTAGCCATTTTGACATTGTATTATTAAGATAATCAGTCACACCACAATAGTTACCATAGACAAGGCGAGGTTGCTCAACCGTGTTATAATGTACAAAATATCATTTGAACCAAGTTGTTTGGCTGACTATTGCTGTTCAGCATCTGGGACCATTGTCACACCAGATTACTGCTTTTTTGAGTGTTGTAGATGTTTTTGTCGTGCACATCTTGTTTGACGTATTGGCAGCAACAAGCGGGGACATTTCAAGGACGTGCATTTATCAGGACTGATCAATAACACGAGAGAAAAATTATGCAGCATGTTACTTTCCTGGATTTGGTTAAAAAGAAGGACTGCAAATTCTGCTTTCTGCGACATAATTATAGTGCAGTGCAGTGTGTTTTTTGCAACATACTGGCATTATCATAAAGAAATCAATGATGCATTTTTCAGATGCCTTATTTCTCAACTACATATACTTTTTTTTTGCTTTAAGAGAGACACAGCTTCCAGTTCAAGAGGTGGGATGAGTTTTTAGTCCCAGGTTACAGTATCTCATAGCAACCACAGAAGTTCCTACTGATATCTAAGAAACAGATTCCCCCAGGGTCCGTCTCATACTCTATGTCACAATACAGTGACCCATCTGTGCATAGTAAATCCTACAACTTTCACCAAGTGTAAAAGTGAGTTGCTTAGGCAAAATTCATCCATCATATTAACTGAAGCTGAAAAGCTCCACAAAACAGAGTGATTATCACATCATCAGACTTAGTAGCAAGAATGTGTGCCTTTTGAATGTTGCCCGGAATTTTTAGGGAACACAATTTTTTAACCACAGGCATGACTTCCATGATTCATTGATGGTTTCCACTTGTATGGTGGAAATGAGGAATTATCTACAAATGCTGATCTCATCTGTGTGATACTGTGATAGTGTGATACAGACAGCTGATGACAGAGAACAGCCACCCCTGAGGGCAGTTCTGTCTACTATAGGATCTTCTTATTGAGGTGATTTAGGATTTATGCCAGTTCCAACATGCATCCAAGGCTAGGTGTGCTTGTCTTGGTACATTTTGAGAACAGGACATTCCTGAAGCGAGTAATATCACCATTTTTCAAACAATTCCTCCCATGTAGAGCTCTTGTCTTCTGATATACTGTACGACAAGAATTTTATTATTTTCTATTTCATTGCTTTTATATTTCATAACATTTCATAACATAGTTCCTTCATAGTATGACCATCATCCATAATCCTGAACAAAAACTGTCACTCAGATGATTTAAAAGGGGCCTTGCATGATAAAACCAATCTAGCCATTCCTGTATAGTGCATAATCCTCAAGCATAAGGCAGACGCTGGCCCAGTATGCATCTGCGTGGGATAAAAATAGAGTGTCCGAGGGCACTACCATTTATGCACATGGGACCAAGGTTGTTGCCCTGTTACGTGTATGATAGTATGGCAGGATAGTATGGCACCAAAGAGACAAAATCTTGTCCATTTACATATTACCAATGCTTCTGATATTCTGTATCCTATAACTTATGCAGATGATTCTACACTTATGACAACAATGAAATTGATTAAACTTAGTAATCCAAATGAAAATCCAAATAAGGTCATTAGTGATGAATTGAAAAAGATAAGTAAATGGTTAGAGATTAACAAATTATCATTAAATTGTAAGAAGACTAAAGCAATGTTGTTCCGCACTCATCAAAGAAAAATTGATATCCGGAAGATATATATTAATGAACAAGAAGTCGAATTTGTAAAGACTTTTAACTATTTAGGAATTATATTAGATGAGAACTTGAGCTGGAAAGCTCATTCCGACTATGTGTCCAAAAAGATATCACGAACAATTGGTATCTTAAATAAATTGAAAAACATCTTACCCATTGAAGCTCTGCTAAATATTTATTACTCTTTGATTGTTCCTCATCTTAACTATGGTGTTTTTCTTTGGGGCATGAGACATCGACAGATAGCAATTTTACAGAAAAAGGCAATGCGAATACTAGGCAGAAGTCGATACAATGCGCATACCAGTGCCATTTTTAAAAATTTGAAAATACTGAAGTTCAAAGATATATGCACTCTACATGACTATAAGCTATGCTATAAGTTTTTCAATTCTCTACTTCCTGAACCATTGCTGGGCTCTGTTGTCTTGGATGAGCAGTTACACCGCAGGTATGTGACCAGGTTTAACGAAAGTCAATTTCTGCATGTACCCCGTGTAAGGCATGAATTTGCAAAGCAAAGTTTAAAATACAGAATTCCATTAAGATACAATGAAATGACTGAACAAATAAGACAAAAAATATTTAGCCACAGTTTTATTGGTTTTAAATTGTATGTCAAAAATTGTCTAATCAACGACTATGAAACTGATTGTAATATCATTGACTGTTATATTTGTTCTCAAAATTAGAATCAAATTTTTTATTTAATTTTTATTAATTTTATTTACTATAAAATTTTTTAGACTTTTTGCTATGCTTGCATCACCCTCCAGTCGCACTGTGAAGTCACCAGTCAGCCTTGGTAAAAATTTTTGATGTATATATTTTTTTTCTAATCTTATTTTCACAATTCAACTTGCATTATGAAATTTGTCTATGTAAACTTTTTGACTGGTGGCCCCTCGGCAGCGGCAATTGATAGCCTTAGAGGGGTCTCCAATGATCTTGTAACTTTTTGAAACAAGGCAAATAAATATATCTGAATCTGAATCTGAATCTGAATCTGAATCTATTACCGCAACCTGGTGAAGGATATGTGTATTCTGAGTGAAATAAGCATTTAGAAACTAAATTGCTTGTGACATAATTATGCGATTTATAACTGGAATATCCTTGAAACTAAGTAACACTTTATAGACATGGATAAAAAAACTAAATAATGTGCAAATGGTCAAGCATAAACAAGCAATATCTAGGTAGATGCAGTAATGACCTTCCCATTTTACATTGGTCAAAAATAGAAAGATCCCAAATGAACCAAGTTATTATTACCTTTTTAAACCCGAATCAAACTCAAAGTTAACCAAACGGAGACATTGTTGCATCCCATCAATATTCTTTTCAAAATATTCCCTTTCTGTGATGGTGCCCTAACGTGGCACTAACATGTCAGCTCTGAGTCATGTGATGACGCTAGCCATCATTCATGCCTGAAATATAATGCAAGAATAACTCCTTTGAAAAGGAAGAGAGTTACAAAGACAGAGCAGATGTGTGATTATGGCTGACATTTACATATGTCATGTCTCTTCTAAGTAGATTCTGTTTCAGTTGTCCTCATTTGAGATGACTATTTTGTTTCTCCCTATTAAATATTCAATACTTGAACCTCTGCTTGTTCCTGTTACACATTGGGTGTAAAGTTGTATATCAATAAAATATTCCTTGTTGTCGTGCAGTTTTGGAATTAGAAAATGAAAAAACCTGTGCCATTGGCCCAAGCGCAAATATGACTTATTTTGTCTGAGCTCTGATTATTTGTCTCGGAGGTTCCACATGCTAATGATCGCTGAATTGACTTATTAAAAGGTTAGTTTTTCATTTGGTAGCAGTAACTGTAACAAATTAACAACTTTGGATGCAATTCTAACCCTACGTAAACTTCGTATTTTGCCATTTTTTGCGTCCTTTGTTCGCATTCCCCCAGGTTCCGAAATTTCAAACATTTTAGCAAATATTTAAGTGAGGACTTCAAGAAACTCTTTAGGAATGCACTTAGGTTCTTAAGAGTGTGATTTTAACCATTGAATTCAAGTGGGGCGGCCATAATTCAATGGTCGTTTTCCTGTTTTCCTATATTCCATATTTATGAGCAAGATCAGTGTATATGCTGCAGTGAAATTCACCAAAAGGAGAATAGTTTGACTAATATGGTGTAGAATAGAAGAGTCACATTAATTATTCATCCAATTGTTTACCCCTGGCTTGCTCATTTTGGCTACACAATGTAATTGATCTTTAGCATGACATGGTTTTGTTTAATTTGATCTGTGCACTTATTATACTCAGTTACAATTTCATGTTAAATCTACATAATTCATTGCTGTATGGCAAACTCCATGCCCTAGACGAAAAAGGTTTATTTGAAACAGACAAATATTAAGTTGATGTATCTGATAAACTGATAAACAGTATATCAAATTAAACAGTCTAAGAAATTGTCAATCCTGACGAACAATTCTGAGTGTAATTTCTTTTTAAAATGAACAAAATGAGCCCTTTCAGCAGGGCTTTGTCTTTTTCTACACACACATAGTTTGTATCATCAGCTGAGGTTATTTTTGCCTCTTTTACACAAACCTTTTCGGTAGTCATTAATGCTGTCTTACCGTCTGTATGTTATGACATTGTGCAAGCATTTTGAAATTGGGTACAATAATTATTCTGCACTGCCTCTCAGCAGCTTTTGTATCACTTCCAAATTTCGTGCAAACCAGCCATTTTCAAAAGCAGTTAAAAACAAAAGTTGCTTCTTCTGACTGAACAGAAGGTCGATGCATTTGTTCAGCACATGTTAAGACACCACAGAACCCATTAGGCGCCATATTTGTCCTTGGACTATCATCTTAGAAGGCTCTGAGAACAATCATTCACTGTTGTTGTCTGCAATTGCTTTGTATTCAAGTGACATTCATAATAATGAATAAAAGTGTACTGCGCTCTGTGCAAGAAGGATATTTTAGATTAAAGGATAACCGTCAAATTGTGCATAGATATGCAAGTAACATGCAACATTGTGTGCCAAGGCTGAGCAAATGATCAAAGCTGCATGCTCGATGTCATTGTTATAATGTGTTAACTAGAGTGACATAACGTCTTTCATGCAATGAGGAATGATTCGGAAATGTTTATCTGACTGGACAAACATGAAAAGTCAAGCTGAAACTTGCGGAAAAAGTGACTAAATGTGTTTTCTTTGCCTATCATGCTAACTCAATAAGAGAGTGATGTTAACCGATTAATGTCATGCGTTATTATCGTTTTCATAGCTACATGTTTTTCAAGTTTGCAATATGCTTCATTCCAAAACTGTGATGTCAGAGATTAATTTGAATAATTTCGTTTATTACAAGCACAGTCAAACCTTGCACCTGAGTTGTTGTGATATTATTGGCCGCTCTGGCAATGATGTAACTGCAAGGCTATGATGAAACTGTTCACAGTGGATGCTATTTGCCAGTTTGACCTATGGCATCATTGATTGCACCAGTTTTGCATATCATCTAGTGCTTGGCAATGGAGTATCCACCTATGACATCATAGGTCCACTCTGGCACTGAGAAAAAAAAAACTGATTTCTTCAGATCAATTGCTGGAGCTGTAAAAACTATACCACAACTGTCGAAAAATGACTTTCCTCATCCACATGTCAATGTTGTAGTTTTGAGACTGCATGATATCTAGAAACAGATTCCCCCCAGGGTCCGTCTCATACCTACTATATGCAACAAGATTTTGACCAATCTGTGCAATATGTGCAACATAAATCCAAAAACTTTCACCAAGTGTAGTTCTAAGTAGACTTGCTAAGGCCAAATTCATCACAACTAGGCCTATAACAGAAAAGCTCTGCGATATAGAGTGATTATTTAATTATCATACTATTACACAAAGCTAGTCCTCTTACTACTTGATGGTGCAGAAGAGAAATACCTATTACTGAATCGTAAGACTGACAACCATTTGGTACTCTTTTAAGTTGGATAGTAAACTCAAACCTATCATATTATTGGTTGTCTGAATCAGCAAAAGGTTGTGTTTACAATAAAACTAAAATAATTATCAGCTTTAGGTGAAGTATTCCTTATTTCGTTTGTAGAAGTTTTGTGATTTGGAACTCAACGATGCTCAAACATAAACAAGAATATGTGCATTTTTAATAACTCCCCAAATTTGCAGGTGTCACTGTGTTTCAGCTGCAGGTTCAGCAGCCATTTGCTTCATCGATTGTTTCCACTTGTATGGTCCCCGGGGGAAGTGAGGGTTCGTCTAAAAATGCTGACCTCATCTGTTTTTTGGAGACAGCTGATGACAAAGAAAAGCCACCTGAGCAGGCAGTTCTGTGTCCTGGGACCTACTGATTGAGGTGATTTTGGATTTATGCCAGTTCCAACGTGCATCCAAGGCTTGATGAGCTTGTCTTGGTTCATTTTGAGAACAACATCCTCCTTATGATGTTACATTCACAGGTGCAGTCTGGTACAGTGGTACAGTACAACCCAAAATAAAGTATGACCACCCCAGCAGGAAGGAAGAATCAGCCACAACTTCACCCTATTACACCTTTGGGCTACCTCCCCTTACCTGCTTTAAACTACCTTTTAATAGTACATGTACATTTTATTCATATTGATACAACACCATTTTAACTCTGTCAATCCCATTGTGATTAATTTCTTTGATATTGTACCCCTTGCTGATTGTTCCAAAATAAATGTATTTTACTGTTCATGAGCTGATCATCTGTTACTAGTACAATTTTACTCATGAGAATGATCTGCTTGAAGGTGATATCAATCTTTAAAGGATTAAAATGGAAAATTCCTGTGTGAACCACCATTTTGTCACATGAGACTGAGTGTCAGAACACAGGGATAAGGTTCTACTATGACACTGATTCATGTATGTGTATTAGTGTAATTATTTCATTTAGAACATTTGCAATGGCAGAGTTATTGGCATAATTAGTTGAGAAAAGTTTAAAATTAATTTTCATTATGATCGGTCATGCATTTGAAATGATTATGAAGATATGGCTGAGACATTTCCACAATGCACAGCTGAAGTGCACTGAAGCATCATTCATATTTCTGCTCAGAAATCATCAGTTAGATTCAGGTACCCTGCATGATAAAAGCAATCTAGCCATTCCAGCGTAGTGTGTAATCCCCAAGCACAAGGCAGACACTGGCCCTGTATGCATCTGCATGGGATAAAAATAGAAATGTCCCAGGTGACTGCCATTTTTGCACATGGGACCAAGGTTGTTGTCCTGCTACATGCATGTATGATGGTATTGCTATGTAATATGGCACCAAGATATTTAAACAACTGGTTCATTTACATATTACCATAACATGGTGAAGCGTATGTAAATTCGGTGAGAAATACGCATTGAGAAAACTAAATTGATTTGTGTGCCATTGTCAGGATTTAAAATTAACTTTTCTGTATTGTGCTTCTCCATCATTACTTAAGCCACGAAATTAATATATAATTGATTTTCATAATTCAAATGTTATCTGACACAGATCACATTACAATATATATTATTTGCTAATCAATTATTTACTTCTGCAATATTATGACACACTTGATTACATACTAAACATTTACCTTTGTCATGTCAATATTCATTGTACTGAGTAAAAATTTTGTATTGGATATTTTAAAAGTCAAACATTCAGAACAATACGTTCATAACTGCGCGATGCTCACTGATTGCTATGGAAGTGACATTTTTAATAAAGATTATGGAACAAAATTATCTACAACAACAATTAGCAAAGTGATGAGACGCCTAATTGCAAAATTAATATTTAGTATTATATACCTTTGGCACGTTAATATTCATTGTACATCTGGAGGGAAAACTGTTGTATTGGTTATTGCAAAGGTCAAAAGTTTGGTACAATCTGATCATGACTGCTCAATGCTCACTGACTCCTATGGAAGTGGAATTTTAAAGAATATAGAACAAAATTATCTACCACTGACTGATTGACCTTCATAAATTTAATTTATCCATGCCATTTTCAAAAGCATTTTAAAACATAAGTTGTTTCTTCAGAGTAAACAGAAGGTTGCTGCATTTGTTCAGCACATTTTAAGACACCACAGAACCCATTAGGCGCCATTTTTGTCCTTGTAAGACAGTTTATCATCTTTGATGGGAGAGCGATCAATGGAGCTGCAAAACTTGTCTCCTTCCATGTCGCACCTTGTACTTGTCATTTCATCAATGTGGCATGTAGGATGATGAAAGGTGCTGGCAAATGGAGAATACTTCAGATAAAAGGAAGGTGCCTCAAAGCATCATAGAAAAGATATTTTAGTCCTCAAGGTTAAGCGGACAAATGAAGGGCACACCAGGTAGCCATAAAACCAGTATTCCTCGTGCTGTAATAATTAGAAAGGTATCATAATGTTATTGAGATGAATAAAAAACAAAAGAAAATTGGCTGAAACTCTGACTATATTCAATGCTAAGGCCTGTTTTAACTTGCTCAAACTAAAACTAATATTCTCATCCTTTTTATATT
The DNA here is from genome assembly GCA_026936325.1 of Platynereis dumerilii. Taxonomy (NCBI): domain Eukaryota; kingdom Metazoa; phylum Annelida; class Polychaeta; order Phyllodocida; family Nereididae; genus Platynereis; species Platynereis dumerilii. The sequence goes on along the minus strand of JAPTHN010000016.1, from coordinate 10,176,790 downwards.
TTTGATAAAGCTCCACTTCTAAAATATATTGTGATTCCTTTGCGATTTTAAAAGCCTACTAGTTGGTCACATATCGCAAGGAAGTCACATATTGAAAGTGTGTCGAATATTGTAAGTTAGTCTTACAACAAGTAATATAATCACAGGGACGAATGGCCAAATTGATGCGTCCTGATCTAGCTGAAGTTCTTAAAAAGACATTTCACCAGGAAGTGTGTACGGTTTCATTGCGGCAAAGACGGTGGCATTTCCTCCTAAAGGGATGATCGCGGAAGTCTACCAGCTGCAGGAAAACCAGCTGGTGGAGATAATCAGATTACTTTGAAGAGCTTTTCAGCTTCGGTTAATGTGATGAATGAACTTGGCCTTAGCAACCTTGCTTCTACATTCGGTGAAAGTTGTAGGATTTACTATGCGCAGATGGGTCGCAATCTTGTTGCGGAGAGTAAGAGGCAGACCCTGGGGGATTCTGTTTCCTGGATATCAGCAGGAACTTCTGTGGTTGCTATGAGATACAGTAACCAGGGACTTCACCAATCACCATGGTAACTGGGAGGTCTCCTTAAGGCCAGGGCAAGAAAAATGATAAAGGGAAGTATCAGCAGATATCAGAAATGGTATACATAGAAGAATGTCCAAAGGGTGGTCCGGAGTAAGCTCTTTTTCAACATATCAATAGCTTCGGGTAACAAGAAATTTCACCAATGATAACTCAGAAGCCAGTCTCTGTGATATTCAAAAGTTGAAAAGACATTGCAGAGGATAAATTTTTTCAGACCAATAATATAGGCCACACTGCACTTTTTACATGGTGGAAACCTAAACCCTCAATTTAAGGGCTTACATGTCTTATTCTCTTTATTGTCTATTGTTTTATTATTTTGATTATATATCTTTATTTTATGTTCTGATTGTATATAAATGGTATATGGGCCAATTGAAGTGTTACCCATTTGAAATATATTCAATAAATAAATAGATAAATAAATAAGGGCTAAAGCTGTGGTATCTTATCAGATGATGGGCAATAGGTATATCAATAATCCACTGCCAAAATCGGACTACTGATCCAATGGCTAACTAGCATTTTGTTTCAACTATAGCATGTGTTGAATAATTCAGTGTTGAATTTATAATTCAACTCTTGCAGTATTGCATAATGTAGCTGAGAAAACGTGAACTACATGTGCACTGAGGCTCATGCTGCATGTAGGCCTATTGTAGATGTCCTCCCAGATGAAGCCTATTTGGGCTAAAGGCTCAGCTGTTATCTGTCTCATTGATTTTCTCCACTTGGATGTTCCCCTGAGGAAATGAAGGATCGTCTAAAAATGCTGACCTCAGCAATGTGAGAGAGATGTGAGAACAAAGAACGGCAAACGAGCAAGCAGTTTTATCTCCGAAGACCTTCTGATTGAGGACCCTTTGCATCTGTACCAGTTGTATATCTCTACAATATTAGAATGCATGCCTGATGAATCTATGATGATGCTATAGAGCCACCAGAGAAGCAATTTTTGTCTCTCAAGTCTTGAAACCTTCTCATTTGGACTAAACAGAAATGCAGAACAAGCCAGATAGCACATACATTATACATGTACATATGCTCTTATTGAGCAAGATTACAGCTAATTTCACCAGAAGCATCCCATGCTCAATTTCCCATGCCCAGAACTAAGGATGGATGAGTGAATTGAGGCTATATTTTGGTTCATTTATGCACTTGATAGGCTAATTAGGACAGGAGCAGGTCACAGAAATTAACTCAAGAGTGATTGAAACGGCCGACCAGCATAAGTCTTGGTGTATGTGCAATTCTGCATGGGACTAAAATAGAAAGATCCCTGTTGACTTCCTTTTTGCACAAGGGACCAAGGTCGTTGCCCTACTATGATTGCATTGTGGTACCAAAAGGAATTTTAAAATATTCATGTACTGTTGAATATTCCATTTGTGGAACAAGGAATTACACGATTTGTATCTAGCGACATTTAGGTTACCAATGACAACACAATAGGAAGAAATTCTATATGATCATACCTGGTAATTATTTAATTTTAAGTAAACAGGTCTCTGAGAACAAGTCGGTCTTATGTCTTCATATGAAGACATATCACATAACTATAGATATCTGATGCATGAGGTGTACAAATGCTTACCATTTTTTTTCTTTACAAAAAATTACAATTGTCGTAAGAACCAAAATTGTCCCATTGCATCACTACCATATACCATGTTGTTGGCGCTAGCGACGAAATTGAAAAATCATCGTTATTGCCTTCAAATGTGGCCAAGCTGTTTAAAACTTGCCATGCACCGTACTATGTCAAAATGTGTCAGTATACTCTGTTGCTGAACTATGTTGCCCTGCTATGATGGTACTTCTGTGTTGCACCAAAGGGCTTTTGCCCTAATCTCGTTTGTGGCAAAGTGCAGGCTCCTCCAGTACACGATATTGCTGCTTTGCCATTCTGCTAACTGAGCATTTCTTTCTTATCTTATTATGTCTGCTTTAGGATGTTGCATATATTTCATATCTATCAAAGGAAGTTATTTTATACAAGAGGACCTGAAGAGGTAGGATTAGCCAGTGAGATTAAGTAAGAATGTCTACTACACACTTGCTGATAAATATGGAATACTTCTTCCTTATGATATTACTTTCACAGCTACAATCTGGTACACTGGTACAATACAACCCAAAATAATGTACAACCACCCCAGCAGGAAGGAAGAATCAGCCACTACCTTACCCTTTCACACCTTTGGGCTACCTCCCTTTCGGTTACCTGCTTTGAACTACCTTTTAGTAGTAAACTTTATTTATTTACATTAACTCCATCAACCCCATTGCATTTGATTTGTTTTATGTTGTACCCCTTGCTAATTGTTGAACAATATTTTACTGTTCATGAGCTGATCATCTGTTACTGGTACAATTTGACCCATGACAACGATTTGCTTGAACGTGATGTCAATCTTCAAAGGATGAAAGTGGAAAATTCCTGTGTGAACCACCATTTTATCACCTGAGACAGAGTGTCAGAATACTGGGATAAGTTCTACTATGACACTGATTCATATTTATATTAGTGTAATTATTTAATTTAGAACATTGGGAATGACTGAGTTATTGACATAATTAATTGAGAAAAGTTTAAAAATAATTTTCATTATGATTGGTCATGCAGCTGCAATGATTGGGAAGATATGGCTGAGACATTTCACCATGCATAGTAGAAACTCCACTGAAGCATCATCCATATTTCTACACAGAAATTATCAGTTAGATTCAGGTACCCTGCATGATAAAAGCAATCTAGCCATTCCAGCGTAGTGTATAATCCCCAAGCACAAGGCAGACTCTGGCCCTGTATGCATCTGCATGGGATAAAAATAGAAATGTCCCAGGTGACTGCCATTTTTGCACATGGGACCAAGGTTGTTGCCCTGCTACATGTATGATGGTATGGCGGTATACTATGGCCCCAAAAGAGATTTAGACAACTGGTTTCATTTGCTTATTACCATAACCCTGTTGAAGGGTATGCAAATTCGGTGAGAAATACGTATTGAGAAAAACTAAATTGATTTGTGCCCATTGTCAGGATTTAAAATTAACTTTTCGGCACTGTGCTTCTCCGTTATTACTAAAACAATGAGATTTGATATATTTGATTTTCATTATTCAAATGTTATCTGAATCTGATGTAGATCATATTACAATATGGCTAATCAATTATTTACTATTTCAAGAACGAAGACACACTAAATTGCATACTATGTACGTATATACCTATGTCATATTCATTGTACATCTGGAGAGAAAAATGTTGTATTGGATATTGTAAAGGTCAAACATTTGGTACAATGTGGTCATGACTGCTCACTGCTCACTGACTGCTATGGAAGTGACATTTTAAAGAATATAGAACAAAATTATCTACAACAACATTTAGGTACTGGCTGATGGCCTTCAAAAATTCATTTTATCCATGTCATTTTCAAAAGCATTTTAAACAAAAATTGTTTCTTCAGAGTAAAAAGAAGATTGCTGCACGTTTTAAAACACCACAGAACCCATTAGACGCCATTTTTGTCCTTGTAAGACACTTTATCGTCTGTGATGAGGGAGCGATCAATGTAGCTGCAAAACTTGTCTCCTTCCACGTCACACCTTGTACTTGTCATTTCGTCAATGTGACATGTAGGATGATGAAAGGTGCTGGCAATGGAGGATACTTCATATAAAAGGAAAGTTGCCTCCAAGCATCATAGAAAGGATATTTTAGTCCTCAAGGTAAAGCGGACAAATCAACAAGTGTCAAACGAAGGACACTCCAGGTCAACATAAAAATGGTAATCCGCGTACTACAACCTTGTTCAAATAATTAATAATCAAGTAAGGTATCATAATGTCATTGAGATGAACAAAAAACAAAAGAAAGTTGGTGAAACTCTGACTATATTCTATGCTAAGGCCTATTTGAACTTGCTCAAACTAAAACTAATATTCTCATCCTTTTTGTATTTTCCATAAAGCTTCACTTTTAAACTATTAAACTATAATAGTGATTCTCCCAGACAGTAGATTTTAAAAGTAGTTGGGGACATATTGCAATTAGATCACATATCGCAAAGAAGTCACATATTGAAGGTTTGTCACATATTGTAAGTTAGTCGTACTCAAGGGTATAGATCATCAGTTCATCACAGTCACATTGATGTGTCCTATCCTCACAGAAGTTCTAAGGGACCGTTCAGAATTTATGACTGGGGGTGGTGAGAGTTTTGCTGGAACTCCCGTCAAAAATTGATACCCCCCCTTGAGTTTCATGCGGATTTTTAGTACCCCACCCTTAGGTTTCATGAGTTTTTTAATACCCCCCTTCGACATACAAAGCAATACATACATATATACTGATAAAAATAGCACCGCGTACAGATTCGCGTCATTTCTCGGACTTTTAAAAAAGTCCAAATAAAATGAGTTTATGCGTGTTTTTTAACATTTTTTCTTTGTTCAAATTTCTTACCCCCCCCCTTGGAAGTGTTGTCAAAAATTAATGCCCCCCTTGAAACACGTGTGAAAACTCCCACCCCCCCCAGTCATAAATTCTGAACGGTCCCTAAACAAGGCATTTCACCAGGAAGTCTGTGCGGATTCATTGCGGTAAAGTCGGTGCCATTACCTCCTAAAGGGATGATCGCAGAAGTCTACAGCTGCAGGAAAACCAGCTGGTGGAGATAAT